>OX418221.1:65944729-66287729 GCA_948455865.1 Conomelus anceps
ATTTTTCTCTTCATTTTCTACTCTCAATATATATTTATACCCCTATTTCCCCTTCTGTTTTTCATAATTGTTCTCTTCTTTCTTTTCCTTCTTCTATCATCATCTTTCTTTTTTATTTTTATTTATCTTCATCTTCTATGCCTTCTATTTACTCCCATTTTTCTTCTGTTTCCATCATTATTTTCTTCTTTGTTCTATTCCTTCTTCTATCGTCATCTTTTTCTCCCCTTTTATCTTCGTCTTCTATTTTCTACTCCTTCTATTTCTCCTACTTTTCTTCTGTTTTCCATCATTATTTTCTTCTTCTATCAACATTTTTTTTCTTATCTTTTACTCCTTCTTCAACTTCCTCTTTTTCTCCATCTTTCACTCCTCCTCCACCACCACCTTCTCATTTGCCTTTTTATTTTCTCCTTCTTCTTCCAGTTATCTTCTCCTCCTTCTTTCTTCTTCACCCTCTTCTTCTCCTTACTTCGTTTGCATTCTTGTACCACCCAAACGACCACCATTTTATTCCTTTGGCAGTCCTAGCCACGACACAATAGCGCCAAATATCAGGGTCGATATCATCATTTGAATACAGCATTCTATATCTATACATTATGCAAATATATATCGAAGCTACGTGAATCCACATCTTTATTATATGTGATGCTATATCTGTATTATGTAAATCTATGTATTTATGTATGTGGTGTGTGTGATACTCTATATTTTTTCCAGCCCTTTACAAATTCACGAAGAGGGATAGTCCAGGCTGTTATTTGCTATTCTTATGTAAATCTGAACTTGCTTGTAAGGCTTTCTTAGATACTTTGGGTTTTTTTTAAAAAACGATTCTTATGTCCCTTGGTTTCGTAAGATATGGGCTAGGCCCTATACAGTTTTTGATCGACCATGTATTAATTATCGATATATGAGTTGAAAATAAGAACAACTAGTCAGTTTTTTTTTGTTTTGTTATTGCTGATGATGCCCACATGAGTCCGAGACTTGTGCGTGGGTAATGAGGTGAATGATAACACATGTAGATGCCAGACGGAGGAGCGGGATTCGAACCCACGATCGCTGAAACGACAGCAAGCTGAAGTTGTGACGCCCCAGCTAACTGCGCTAAGCGGCCCGCCAATGTTTTTAGATTAGATAAGATTTCTTTATTCATGTAAATTTACAAATTTCGCATTTTTTGATTAGTTAAAACAAAATTGTCAACATCACATAGATACTATATATAGACTTAGATTATAATTTTTATAGTGCTAGAAATTACATTTACAATGATGTTTGTATGTTATTAATGATATAAGCTCCAGTGATGACAATCACATGAAATGGCGAAGTTTGGACAAAGATTCGTCCATTTTTGACACAACCAGTTTAGTTTCAATGCTAGAAAATAAATAAATTTCTTAAAATTGAGGGTTTTCAGTTGAAGAACTGTTATGGAAAGAGTTTGAAACAGCAGAATAATCGGTAAAGTGAATATTTTTTAGAAAGAGTATTATACAACCCCAATTTGATGAATAGGCTAACTAATAAATGGCATCCAATAAACATTTTTTAATCATTTTTTCGTAGGTGTTGAAATTTCTTCATCATTTTTTTAATCAAAACATTTTTGTTTCTAGCTGCGACGAAACTCACGTGAACTCAATATTGTAAGTGAAAAGAAAAAATGTACCCCAAAATTCTCCCCTTTTTTTAGAATAACAAATTGGAAAATTTATCATCCATTACAGCAAGTAGCCCCCAATTCCTGTATTGATTTGTAACGTACATTTGTAATACATATTTGTATTAACTTCTTCTTCCACCTCCTCATCGTCCTCCTCCTATTTTCCTCATCGTCCTCCTCCACAACCTCATCCACCCTCTCTTCCTTTTCCTCTTGCTCCTCCTCCTCCTCCTCCTCCTCCTCCTCCTTCTCCTCCTCCTCATCCTCCTCCTCCTCCTCCTCATCCTCCTCCTCCTCCTCCTCCTCCTCCTCCTCCTCCTCCTCCTCCTCCTCCTCCTCCTCTTCCTCCTTCTCCTTCTCATCTTCCTCCTTCTCCACCACCATCTGACTTGTCTAAAACTCCCTAACTGGAATCTCCTAGACGTAATCTACAAAAAAAAACAAAAAATCACCGAAACGGCCGTCACGCCATAACGTGAGTCAATTTCCATTTAAAAGTGTTTTTTAAGTTTATAATAAAAAATCACCACTTTTTCCTCACCCTTCTCCTGCTTCTCCTTCTCTTTCTCTTCTTCCTCCTCCTCCAACTCATCCACCTCCTCTTTCTACTCACCCGCCTTCAATTCCTTCTTCTCCTCCTCCTTCGCCACCGCCATTCCTCACCATCCCACTCCTCCTCCGCCTCTTACTCCTCCATCTCCTTTACCACTTCCTTCTCCACCTCCTCCTCACCTCCACCATGTCCTCCTCACCATCATCATCCTCCAACTCCTCCTCCTAAATATAATTCACCACAGAATCACCATATGTATCCAATATCTGTATTTTGGTTACGATAATTCCAATACGACAGCAATGACCCAGGCTATAGATTTTGTCGTTACTCGATAGAACCCACGGTTCGACGTTGACTATCGATACATCGACTATAGATATATCGACAGTTGATACATCCACAATCGATACATCCAGTAGAATCTCCCTATGCGCTTTAATTCTTTCGCCCTATATCTGTATTTCGGTTAGTGCACATTCCAATCCCATAATAACCCAGACTATTATAGATTTTGTCCTTACTCGACAGAACTCACGGTTCGACTATCGATACACCCACAATCGATTCATCGAATCGAATCTTACATTTGAACTTCACGATAGTGAACAGTATAGTTTGTAAACAAAAGTAATTAGAGCGATTTGACCCCAGTTCCATCATTCCCAAAACGATTACCATTTCCATCAACATATTAAATAAACACGTTGGCTTCTGTTTTAGTTTGGAATGTCCGATTCAAATTTTAGCTGCTTAGTTTGTTGAGCGTCCATCAAAACTCACTGTTTATTTAATAACGTAGAGCTCAATATTTATCTAAGTAGCCTTCATTTAAATATTCAATTTTCGATTAGTTCTATTTATTTGTATTTGAACAATTCTGTTTTTGTTTATATTCAATTATTCCTGCTTGTTGTATATTGATCGTTACTTCCAAGCAGATTGATTGGGTATTATAATTTAAGCGTTCTATGATTACAATAATATTATTGTAGATATTGTTCTATTGTAATTGTTTTGTTAGATATGAATATAATAGATATATAGACATATAATATAATATATAGAAGGGAAGCTTATTGAATATTTTCAACTGCTAAGCCTTCGTTTCCAACTGACAGATTCGGACTAAATGGACGGCGGACAAGGTCAGCATACACTACAATTGATGCTTTCGATATATTTTCATTTACAGAAAGCATCAATTACAGTGTATACCGACCCTGTCTGCTGTACATTTAGTACATTTATTGTGCATTTTTTGAGTTCATGGCAGGCTTATTCAAATTTCATCCTCACAGCAATACAGTAACAGAATAATATTTTAAAAGCTTTAAAGTTTTTTTTTGTAGATTACGTCTTAGAGACTCCAGTTAAGGAGTATAAGACAAGTCAGATGAACAATTATACAATATTATACACTAGTTACCATAATTACTAAATGAATTAGTTGAAGTAAGGCTTAATTTTGTTATGAAAGGAACTCTTGTACACTATAAAAAGCTTTATCAATTTTAATATTTTTTCAATTGTTTTTTAAATATTTCTATATTTCCAAGACTTAAAAAAACTGCGGTAGCTTATTGTTGAGTGTCCTACCGACATAACTAGGTTTTTGTTTGAATAAGCTACTATTGTGACTCATCAAGTGATAATCAAGTTACGAAACCTGTTTGGTTTTTTAAAGAATACTAAACATAAAAGAAACAAACTAGAGAAAAAATGAAAAATCATATTAAAGCTACAGAAGCAAAGAATTCAATTCAAATTTCTTTTCTCTATTTCAATTTTCAAATTGTCAAAAAACTTTAAAAAATAAAAAGCTACGCTGAGAATTTTGCTGGAAAAAAGGCATTTGATTGGTCTTTTCAAATTTTTGAACGTCCATAAACTTGATCAGACGCCTTGGTTTCCGGTTAAAATCCATTTACCGGTAAACGGAAGACTCCCATGAACGCAACCATTTTAATACGCATCATTATCATCTGTCCCGGCTTCGGAAGTAATTTTCCAAGTTTCATTTGTGGTAAATGTTTGTACCTGACAATATTTCCCACACTAAGCCTTTTTTCAAAAATTGTGTATTTATAATTCTTGAAGACGTCCGAATTTGCAACAAAACAAGTCCAACATTGTTCCTGTACGATAACAACCAAGTGAGATACTTCAATTTTAAAAAGGGGTTGTTTTTTAACATTACCAATTTTTGTAATTTCGCCTTTTTTCAAAAATGTTGTGATTATTATTCTTGTAGGACATAGAATTTGCAAACAAAGCAAGTCCAACATTGTTTCTCTATGATAAAAACCCCAAGTGAGGTACAGCAGCTCTAAAAAAGGGTTGTTTTTTAAGATTACAAATTTCAGTAATTTCTCTCATTCTAATCAAATAGCCGCTCTCGAAATTTTTCCATGAAAACCCTTGACTTACGTATTTGGAATACTTCCAGGTTGATAATCCACTAGTGATCATTATACAGTTTTAACCACAGGGAAAACACTTTCCCCCTAAACTTTTCCCAACCATTTGCAGGAAAACTGAAATTTCCGATCACTCCCACCCTAATCCACTTTGGCCCAAGTATTTAACACCACCTATTTAAAAAAAAGGCCAGCTCACACATTCCGACTTTCACCAAGTATTTGACACCTCACACATGCCACCTATCGAAAAAAGGGTCGATTCACACCTTTAAAATACTTCTGCAACATTTTTCGTTCACGTTCAACTCTCGAAAGAATTCCGTCCAATTTCGAGTAGTTTGAGAGCGCGGAATTCTTGAATTGGAATTTTGCAAATGGCGATGGGGAACATTAAGGGGGGGGAGGGGGTAGGGGTTCAATCGGTGGGTTTTAAATTTTATTCTAATTAGAGACGAGTTCAACGCAATAATGTTGGGAGACATCATTAGGGATCTTTGACTTATATATGCACTGGTGAAAGAAGCTGTGTAAAATTCACGGTATGCGGTAATGATGAGCTGTAATAATGAGCTGTAATGATGATGATGGTGATGATGATGTAATGAAATTAAATACTCTTGCTTAAACATGTAATGATGTTGGATGTTGTAGAAGTCTTCCCCGGGGAGAGTGATCACCATTTACGACCTGAAAGAGTCTGAGTTTGTTACAGTTCGTTACATGATTATTTGCGGTTGGTTTATTTGATATTTTAGTGTTGTTACACTTGAAAGCTCATTTATAAAGATTTTAGCATATTCAAAATGATTTAGATATCTTTTTGATTCACTCAAACTCTTTCAAATCAAACTTTATTCAATACAATTAATTATATTGAGGCTATACTTCAAAACAAAACCTTGATAGGGTGTTTCAGATCCAAATGAAAGCGGTTAGGTGTATGGGAAGAGTAAATAGATTAGAGTAAATAGATTCATGTAGAAATTGAATAGAATTCAATAGAATAGAATAGAATTTCAATAGAATTAGAATAAATTTAATAGAATAAAATATAATAGAAAGAGTAAATAGATTAGAATCATGTAGGCCGTTGTTCAAGACTTGGTCTCCTAACTGTACCCTGCTTATATGTGTATGAAGCTACTTTATATGTAAAAACGAATGATATTAACCAAAATCTTGACGTACATGATTATAATACATAAGACTGAGAAGATTATCACTTGGTAGTCACAATAGTAGCTTGTTCAAACAAAAACCTAGTTATATTAGTAGGAAACTCTACAACAAGCTACCGCAGTTTTTAAAAAGTCTTGAAAATATAGAAATATTTAAAAAACAATTGAAAAAATATTTAATTGATAAAGATTTTTATAGTGTACAAGAGTTCCTTTCACATCAAAACTAAGCCTCACCTCAACTAATTGAAGTAATTATGGTATCTAGTGTATAATATTGTTGATCTGACTTGTCTTATACTCCTTAACTGGAGTCTCCAAGACGTAATCTGCAAAAAAAAACTAGTTATATTGGTAGGAAACTACAACAAGCTACCGCAGTTTTTAAAAGAGTCTTGAAAATATAGAAATATTTAAAAAACAATTGAAAAAATATTTAATTGATAAAGCTTTTTATAGTGTACAAGAGTTCCTTTCACATCAAAACTAAGCCTCACCTCAACTAATTGATATAGTAATTATGGTAACTAGTGTATAAGATTGTATAATTATTAATCTGACATGTCTTATACTCCTTAACTGGAGTCTCCAAGACGTAATCTACAAAAAAAAAAAATAGTTGGAAGGGGTTTCTATCTCCACTTATAGTAGTATATTTATATTTTAAAAAAGTTTATAGGTTTTACTTTAATATAATTTTGGATTTCAGTTATTGCATTACTATATTTTTCATTTTCTGCATGACTGTATATGTGTTTTGTTTCATAAATAAATAAAATAAATGGAATAAATAAAATAAATAAGATAAATAAAATAAATAAAAAAAAATAAATAAAATAAATAAAACAAATAGAATAAATAAAACAAATAGAATAAATAGAATAGATAGAATAAATAGAATAAATAGAATAAATAGAATAAATAAAATAAATAAAATAAATAAAATGAATAAAATAAATAAAACAAATAGAATAAATAGAATAAATAGAATAAATAAAACAAATAAAATAAATAGAATAAATAGAATAAATAGAATAAATAGAATAAATAGAATAAATAGAATAAATAGAATAAATATAATAAATATAATAAATAGAATAAATAGAATAAATAGAATAAATAGAATGAATAGAATGAATAAAATAAATAAAATAAATAGAATGGATAGAATAGATAGAATAAATAGAATAAATAGAATAAATAAAATAAATAAAATAAATAAAATAAATAAAATGAATAAAATAAATAAAACAAATAGAATAAATAGAATAAATAAAACAAATAAAATAAATAGAATAAATAGAATAAATAGAATAAATAGAATAAATAGAATAAATAGAATAAATAGAATAAATAGAATAAATAAAATAAATAGAATAAATAAAATAAATAAAATGAATAAAATAAATAAAACAAATAGAATAAATAGAATAAATAAAACAAATAGAATAAATAGAATAAATAAAACAAATAAAATAAATAGAATAAATAGAATAAATAGAATAAATAGAATAAATAGAATAAATAGAATAAATAGAATAAATAGAATAAATAGAATAAATAGAATAAATAGAATAAATAGAATAAATAGAATAAATAGAATAAATAGAATAAATAGAATAAATAGAATAAATAGAATAAATAGAATAAATAGAATAAATAGAATAAATAGAATAAATAGAATAAATAGAATAAATAGAATAAATAGAATAAATAGAATAAATAGAATAAATAGAATAAATAGAATAAATAGAATAAATAGAATAAATAGAATAAATAGAATAAATAGAATAAATAGAATAAATAGAATAAATAGAATAAATAAAATAAATAGAATAAATAAAATAAATAAAATAAATAAAATAAATAAAATAAATAAAATAAATAAAATAAATAAAATAAATAAAATAAATAAAATAAATAAAATAAATAAAATAAATAAAATAAATAAAATAAATAAAATAAATAAAATAAATAAAATAAATAAAATAAATAAAATAAATTAATAAAATAAATAAAATAAAATAAAAAAAATAAAATAAATAAAAAAAATAAATAAATAAAACAAATAAAATAAATAAAACAAATAGAATAAATAGAATAGATAGAATAAATAGAATAAATAGAATAAATAAAACAAATAGAATAAATAGAATAAATAAAACAAATAAAATAAATAGAATAAATAGAATAAATAGAATAAATAGAATAAATAGAATAAATAGAATAAATAGAATAAATAGAATGAATAGAATAAATAGAATAAATAGAATAAATAAAATGAATAAAATAAATAAAACAAATAAAATATATAAAATAAATAAAATATATAAAATAAAATAAAATAAATAAATAAAATGAATAAAATAAATAAGATTAATAAAATAAATAAAATAAAAAAAGTAAAAAAAAATAAATAATACAAAACTGAGGCTGCCAAATTGCTTAAAGTAGAAATATCTAGTCCACTTTTCATGAATCTATTCCATCCTCCACTCCAACTCTTTCCTCCCCCCCTCTCTTGACTCCATTTTCTTCCCTCTCTTTTCAACTCTTCTGTCAGTCTTTTTCTATTTTCTTGGCTCATCCCGCGAAACCAGTCTGGAATAACGAACGAGATTTGGAAAAAGTCTTAAATAATGGCAGAACTAATTTGAGAACAATGTAGCCGCTGGCGGAGAGTGTTTAGTCTCGGTGCCAATTGAAAGAATGGAAAGAAGAAAAAAATTGAAAAACAGAATCGTTTTACATTTATGTTATTCCCAGAGGAGAGGAAGATGAGGCACAAAAGAGAGAGAGAGAGAGAGAGAGAGAGAGAGAGAGAGTGAGTGAGAGGATGTCTGAGAGAGGGCATGAATGTCTGAGAAAGAGTTTAAAAATGGCGGAAAATGATTTTTGAAGTGGATAGAATCGTGACCGGGTCAGAGCGGCTCGTGTCTGGTCTCATAATGTGGCCAGTGGTCAATAACCGTTTGAACTCATCTTCAAAACTAAAAAATAAGAATAATCAAACACCACTGAGTCAAGCTTTGGCTGAATTGATTCCAATTTCGTAGTTTTATGAATCAAAAGCCGGGTAACATGACAAATTCATAGATAGACTTGTTTATTTCGATTTTATTGAAATAGAGACTGGAAAATGTTGTTTGTTGAGCTAATTTTTTTTAAAAATATATTGCAATGAACTTAGTGATGATCATTGGGAGCTAGTTTTTTTAAATTATCATCAAAATTTTAATTATAATTTTTAATTTTTATTATCTTTGTTTACATTGTAATATATATTTTTTCGTTGTATCTTCTTTATGGCAATAAATTGATTCAATTCAATTCAGACAGCTTTGTGGCGTGCGCGGCGACTACAGTGGCTCTGTCAAATAACGGCCTTACGGTTGTATTGTTGTGAAAATGAAGAGAAAGAAGGATTTACAGCGTTATCTGCTGTGTAAATATCAACTTCTAAGCAATTAATTACTCCTCTTTTGACACTTTTAACCCGTAACAGTATAAATAAAAACTGGAAATTTGAAATACAGTGATTCCAAATCACGAGTCAAGCTGGCAACAGGTGTTACCGACACTTTCACTTAGGTCACGAACGCCAAGGTCACGAAATTAGACACGGTCAAGGTCAACCATGAGAGACGTCTATTTACAAAAACACGCTCCAATAATAAGGTCAAATAAAAAGTTACCACAAGGAAGTTGTGCACCTGAAAGTGGGACAAGGTTAAAAAACAATGAAGTACCGGTCAAGATCGCACACGTACTGTGTTTAGTGTACACATAGTACTGTGTTTACCAATGGACCAAGCTTATTAGGAATGCAGATGCTGTAGTTAATTGCTGGCTACTCTGCTCAAGTCTTCAAGGTCAGAGTAAATGAGGCATTTAAATTCAATTCGAGCAATAATTGGTTGCATTGATGGATGCTGTGTTCCTAATAAGGATCTGGGGAGGGTTTGATTGCATCTTATTCAAAATTGAGGTGTTACTATCACCTACTAACTATCTACTATACATTTTACTATGTCATTCAAGGGAAGTGATAGACGTGAGCAGTATCTGTTAAATCAGATAGACAAGCTACAAACTCCTGGGCACTCTTTGTAAGGATGTCAAATTGGGTTAGCCAGCAAAAATAACTTCTAAAATCACTTCCCGGTGGTTCGGAACCCACCTAAAACTGTAGGTCCAACTCATCAATCACCATCATCGAACTCATTACCCACGCACAGGTCTCAAACCTTTGTGGGCTTCATCTTTAAAAAAAGAATTCAGTAAATCAGTGTCAGTGTGAATCAATTCCTTGTTACACCTCATACTTCATTCTTCTTTACTATTACTTCTCTTTCTTTACATTCGTATTTTTTCTTTCAATTTCTACTTCTACTCCTAATAATTACCACTTCTTCTTCTTCTTCTTCTTCTTCTTCTTCTTCTTCTTCATCTTCTTCTCCTCCTCCTACCCCTCAACACCTCCTTCTCCTCCCCCTCATCTCCTCCTCCTCCTACCCTCATCTCCTCCTTCTCCTCCCCCTCATCACCTCCTTCTCCTCCACCTCCTTCTCATCTTCTTCTTCTTATCATCTTTTTCCTTCTTCTCCATCCTTCTCCTTCTTCTTCTCCTCCCTTCCTTCTCCTCTTTCTCTACCACCTCCTCCTCTTCTTCTTCTTCTTCTTCTTCATCCTTCGCCTCCTAATCTACCTCTCTGTCCTACTCCTTCTTCCCCTCTCAGCCACCTCTTTTTCCATCTTCTCGTTCTCCTTCTTCTACTCCTCCTCTACCTCTTTCTCATACTCCTCCTCCTGCCTCTCTTCTCCCCCTTCTCATCCACCACCCTCTCTTCTTCTTCTTCAAATTTCTCCTCCTCCTCTACCAAATTCTCATTCTCCTTCTCCACCTCCTCCGCCTTCTCCTTCTTTTCCTCCTATTTCTCCTCTTTCCTTCTTCTCTTCCCTCTCTTTGATTTCTTCTCCGTTTGTCTTTTTCTTTTTCTCATCATTTTCTTTTCCACCTGTCTCACTGTTCCTGTTCCTCTTCCTCCTCCTCCTCCTCCTCCTTTTCCTCCTATTTCTCCTCTCTCCTTTTCTCTTCCTCCTCTTTGACTTCTTCTCCGTTTGTCTTTTTCCTTTTCTTTTTCTCATCCTTTTCTTTTCCACCTGTCTTCCTGTTCCTGTTCCTCTTCCTCCTCCCCCTCATTTTCCTCCTATTTCTCTTCTCTCCTTCCTCTCTTCCCCCTCTCCGCCTTATTCACCCCCACTTCCTCCTCCTCCTCTTCTTCTTCCTCCATTTTCTCCTTCTGCTTCTTCTTCTCCTCTCCTCTACCTCTTTCTCCTACTCCTCCTGGGACCTCTCTGTAAATATGATCAATTGAATTGACCAGCAAAAAAGATTCTCTGTGCTGTAAAATCACTTTCCGGTGGTTCGGAGCCCACTAAAAATTGTAGATGCTCTATGTTTCCAATAACAAGGCTCAAGCGGCAAGGTGGAACTACCCGTAAGGGTCTCCCCACCAATAAAAGCCAAATGCATTTATTTTATAGATCACTGGTTTTCAGTTTCATTATAAAGAGAACCACATTGCTTGAAATCAGTAGAATAATAATTAACCATCTATATCTGTTTATTTATTAATTCATTTATTTATTTTCCTACAACTGCTCATAAAGTAGTTCTTTACGTACTGAAAACTAATTGTAAAATACCTCTTTACTGCTCCGCAAGCGGTAAAGTACTTTACGCTCGCCAGTTGTTTTCTTTACGCTTCTGTTTTGATTTTGATGTCTTCTCATTGGTGGATCACGGAATCCGTGAAATTCACATAACCTCAACAATGGCGAACGCTAACCAAATCCGCGCACGGTCTGTGATGTTACAAACTAAAAGTTTATATTGTGTTGGAAACCAGAACTTCAGTTGTAGGAAAAATATTGCATGTAATTTGCGCGTGAAGCTTCTTTATCGTTCTCGCAAAATTACTGCGCTCCGCTATGCGTCGCGCAGTAGATATTTTGGCTCGAGCGATAAAGTCGCGCTTCACGCTCTTAATAACTATTGTCATCTTCAAGAAAGCAATATTTAAAAAGTTCTTCTAGTATGCACACTACCTTTCAAAACTTATAACTTTTTGTGTAACATGTTCCCTCGTGTTCATTATCCCCAATAGCAGAGCCAGAAATAAAAATCATATCAACACCTTCTCTAACTTAAACAGGCTAAAAATAAAATAACTGTCAAGAGTAACGACGAAAATTGTTAATAAGCCGTCACAGTGTTGTCTATCCTCAAGTGTCAAGCGTTCGTTAAAAAATAAACCTAACCTGTTTCCTCTAACAGGATACGCTTCAGGAACACAGGTCCTGGAAGCAGGAGATGAAGGATATGATCAAAAAGACGAGAGAATGAAAACGGAGATGAAAAATGAACATCGCCTGTGGGGTAGTCTACCAAATGCCCCTAATTGACAACTAATCTGTCAGCTCCGCTCTGGTTTTAATTGAATTATGTAGCTTCCAAACAACATAGACCTCCAAATCCCATATGGTGGATGCTATATTTGTACAACACTCCCTGCTTTCGAACTCCCTCCCGCTAAGTATCTTTCAAAACAGATATTTTTCTATTTTCGTTGTAGGAGTATCCTTCTGGAATCTTAGGAGAACCCAAGTCCAGGATTTATGGCACTTGATTGATTTATTATAGGTTGAGTTCACGGGAGCTTTACCGGTAACCCGTAAATGTTAACGATGGTGCCTGATTGATTTATTCAAATTCATAGACGTTAAAAAATTTGAATCAACCAATCAGACCCCACCGGTAACATTTACCGGTTACCGGTAAGGCTCCCAGGAACTCAATCAAGATACATAGAAATGAACTGATTAAACAACAGAATTTTATCAAAATGATACTTCTGTTACTGAATTTAAGAGTTTGAGTGTTTACTGGTTATGTTTCGAATTTTACTGTAAATTTTCTTTAGAGAAAAATATATAAGATGATAGAAAACTTCTTACAGAAGGAGAAGAAGAATAAGAAAGAGGAGGAGGAGAAAGAGGAAGATTAATTCTCTCCCAGATATTAATGAAAACTCGAAATTGAAACACCGAAATTCATAAAAGTTTTACGATTGAGGAAATTGGTTATCAAGTTGTGAAAAAATCTAATAAATAAAAAATTTATAATATTTATAGCATAATCAATACTAAATAATTACTTTTGAAAATTCGCTTGAAAATAGATCTTGAAAAACACCTCACTAATTTCATTAATGAGGTATCAAAGTTGACAATGTTGATAGTTAATTCAAAAATGAAAAGAAAGAGTAATTACACTTGAAAAATAGAAGACAATGAAAAATGCCTAAATTTATACAATAACAGAGTACATTCTACTTTAAAAGTAGAACATCTAATTAAATATGTAGGTTTATGTATTATGCTGATCAAAAATGTAATTTTGCATTGTGTGTGCTGTAAATATATTTTCAATAGATTGATTGAAATATTACAAAAACGTTATTATCCTAAAGTTTCCACTTTACTGGCAATATTCTGTATATTAATCAATATTCCGTCAAAACATGAATCTTGTCTTGAAAGAATGAATAATTTTTTTTAAATAGTTCTGCAAGCTTTTTTTTGTAGATTACGTCTTGGAGACTCCAGTTAAGGAGTATAAGACAAGTCAGATCAACAATATTATACACTAGATACCATAATTACTTTATCAATTAGTTGAGATGAGGCTTAATTTTGATGTGAAAGGAACTCTTGTACACTATAAAACGCTTTATCAACTAAATATTTTTCAATCGTTTTTAAAATATTTCTACATTTTGTAGACTCTAAAAACTGCGGTAGCTTGTTGTAGATTTTCCTCCCAATACAACTAGGTTTTTGTTTGAATAAGCTACTATAGTGACTCACAAAGTGATATCTCCTCGGCTTCTTGTATTATAATCGTGTACGACAAGATTTTGGTTAATATCATTCGTTTTTACATATAAAGTAGCTTCATACACATTTAAGCAGGGTACAGTTAGGAGACCAAGTCTCTTGAACAACAGCTGCAACATCTATTTTGTAATATCTGCAGTAATTATGTTCTGTATTCTTGATCAACTATATTTAAATTTCTTAGCCTTGTATTATGTATGTGATTCATCAATATTATTTATTTGCCTTTTTGTACCTTTTGTATACGTCACCTATATAACTAAAGTGAAAGAACTCCACTATGTGAAACAAAATAATATAGATAACTGTGTAGATACAGATATAATAAGATACACAAAACAATTTGTTTGCCTGCAATCATAGCGGAGCCCGAACTTTATAAGCTGAACTATATAACTATATATGTTATAACGCTATAATATTTCAAGACAATTTGTCTGCTCTCGTTCCTGGAGGGAAGAAAGTTCTATAAATATAGATATACGATACAAAGAAACGATATGTCTGTCATCGTTCATATTGGAGACGAATATAGATATAGCTTCCTGTGTCTACTCGCTCTGGCAATAAAGTTCCATTTCATTCTTGTCACAAACAAACGAAAATATTCCACATGTTCCTGTGGCATGCTACGCTAAAGCAATTCAAGTTGGAAACAAGTTTTTACTCGAGTGTTCTAAGTTTGTCTGGGTTATTTCATGTTTCTAGAATGTTTCTGAGAAATATTGAAAGATGGCAAACAATTTGGATGTCTCGATGAGGTCTGGGAGGTATTTTGAGAAAAGGTTTAGTGCTATTTTGTTGAGGTTGGCAAGTTCTTGGACTACTATATAAAAGAGAAAGATATATTTGGAGAATCTGCAAATTCTTGAAGAAATTTAGATTTTTTGGTATTTATTTATCCATATTTTTATCACATAAAAACACAATTTTTTGAAGGATGAAGCATACATAGGTCTGAGACCTGTGCTTGGGTTATGAATTGGATGATTGTAATTGACGAGTTGGACTTGCAGTTTTAGGTGGGTTCCGAACCGCCGGGAAAATTAAGTAAAGATAAAACAAGCACAGCCCACAACTGACTTCGTTACAAATTTTCATTGAGAAGTGTTAATTTGAGAGATAATTAAGGAGATTGATTGATTAAATGCTTTTAGAGAGAGAGATTGTTTTTTTCAAATATTGATTTTTACAGTTTCTGTCATCAGTAAAAGATTAAGCAATTAAATCGAGTCGAAAACGTTCCTCAACTTTTTCAGAAAATGTCATCCCCTTTTGAGCGAGTGTTGAGCGAGTGAGGTCTACCTACTGTTCACATTGGGAAGTGATAGCTTAGAGCCGTAGCATGTATCTGTTCAATCACATAGAGATAAGCTGCGTTCTCATAGAACCTGTTTGTAACGGTGACCGATTGGATTGGTCAGCAAAAAAGACACTGTTCTCTGCTGTAAAATCACTTCCCGGTGGTTCGGAACCAACCTAAAACTGTAGGTCCAACTCATCAATCACCATCATCCAACTCATTAACCACGCACAGGTCTAAGACCTATGTAGGATTCATCCTCAAAAAAAAAACTACTAGTAACAATGGTTACAGATCTTCTAAAACGCTTTTTTTACAAAAATTAATGATAACAAAAAATCCCAACTAATTTTTTAAATATTGTGACGATACTTTTGGATGGCTGGCAACCACCAAAAATTTGATTACATCAAAATTGAAGGAGTTACCGTATTATAAGATTGAGAGGATTATTTTTAAAACCAGCGCCACTACCGTTACAAATTCATTAACAAAACCAGCTGTTTTGGCAGGACCATCGATGTTAAACAGTCATACCGGCGATAATAGCGATAGCTTCGATATTATCGAAGTTACATGCGTTAAATGGCAATAAATCATATTTAGCGACTTCAAATGTTATTTAAAAGCAGGAATATGATAAATTATTATGTCAAAAATGTTACACATACCTGAATCTCTTCATTCTCGCCAAATTATACGAATAATCTGTTGTTGCTTGCAGGATAACCTTTTTCAGGTTAGATCCACCACCACTAGCCTATAGTATTATAATTATTCGTTGTACAGTGGAATCTACTTGCTCAATATTATTTTTTATGAATTTAAAGTGAGTTAAAATGTATTTTTTATTTATTATTGGCTCGAATTTGATGTTTACGTAAAAAGTCACAGTCCAAAGCCACGTGGACTTATAATTATCGACTTGTTAAGTAGTTGATGATTAACATCGAAATCTATGTAAACTTAAATGTTAATTTTCTATCTTTAAATTAGTTTTTGGCGTATCTGGTTCTTTTTAAAATTATTTCCGTCATTTATTGCAACCCATATAAACAATAGTACCGTTTTATTTAATTTTTTCTTAATCTAATTCTAACCACATGGGTTGAGCATCGCCAAATTTGGCGTCATATCCTTTGATTTGGCAAAAGAGTGGGGGTGACAGTAACCACTTCTTCATAAAAAGAAGTACTACTGTTACAACTACAAGGACTTGCTCTCCAGACTCCGAAAGGACTAGTTTGTCCACTATTTGTCATTTTTGTGTTGAACGTAATTTTTGTTATGTGTCAAATTTCCGGATAAATTATCAATAAGCAAGACCAGAATTTAAAGTGAGACCAGTATATTCAGAAATCTTAGAAAACCCATTCCCGAATAATCGCGAGAAGCAGCCACCCACTACACTTGCGGTCAGACGGAGGCCACCTACATTGCGAAATTCAAGTGAGTTTTTTATTTTAAGGGGCCCCTATAGTGGTGCACGATTATAAAAAAAGGGAAATTTTAAATATATATGCTGTGTCAAGTTGTGCAGATTCTCAGTCTTGCCTCCCACCAAGCCGAATCCCGCCCACGTGCACAAAAAAAATCAAGAATTATCACATATTCTATTAAAAGAACTATCCGATTAATTTATTCTTTTCAACCACATCAAATTTGTTACCGTACGCTATATTATTATTTATTATTGAATTTTCAAATTGTTACCTGATCATTTTTTCAATACACGTCAAATTTTTGTTAAAAAAAAGGTTTTCATATCATTTCACCCTTATGCTTGGTGAGTTCTGGCAGTTTGAGCCATTATATTGTATCTAGACGGAATTTCCGTCTAGTACATATTATTTTTATACTGTTCAGGCCATCAGCAGGGGGAAATTGTGGTTGTCTTCCAGAATTAGACGTGTTATCAGGGTGGAGATTTGGGGGTATCTACTCGGTGTCCGGTGTGGTCCAAGGAGACATATAGCTGCACCGAGTGATACGTCCATCCTCCATACCTGGTGATATTGTTGTGGAGGATTGCCGCGAAATCCTCAGGCCATTGAACAGCCTTTCTCCTACAGGATTTTCGTCGCACCTCCACAGTAGCGTGTGACTGCAGGGCACACACTGAGCAGCCGAACCCGAGACTTGCGATCGGTAAGTCTACCATAGACGCAAGGCCTCGAAGGGGAGATAATTTTAATTCATATTGTTTCCCAGGTGTCCCTCAGGAAGCACGTTACATAAAACTTGGCGCCCAACGACTGTGCGGCTTATTTGGTGACGAAGACGAGAATTTGCAGACACTTCAAAATTCTACATGCTGAAAGGAAACAAGAACTTCCAGAGAATTTCCGGAAATTAACAAAAAATTACATGTTTCAGGCTAATTACGAGACAATACAGCCTACGAACTTCCAACAAGCTGGGAATTACCTATAATTCTAGAATAATTAATATAAGGGAATTAACAAGCACCAGAGCTCGCCAAGCATTAGGGTTTTATTTAGTTTAAAGTCCCAAGTGCACGAGGTCTGGGTGAGGCTAGAAATTTTATCTCATCCCAAGAACCAGATACCCAATTGTTGTGTAGTTATTTTTATTTATGTTTGTGTGCGATATTAGAGTCGAATATAGTTGTTATAGATTTATTATATATTTAATATTATCAATTGAATTTAAAATGTCAATTAAATTTGCGGTCTGTGATATTAGCAAGATTTATTTAAAAGTTAGAAAAACTATCGGCTGTGATTGTTATATTGAATTTTTAATTTTGTTGTGTTGAATTTGTTAGGCATTTTTACTTTGATTTCACTTGTTTGAACACTTTAGCACTTTTGTAAACGTTGTGTGTGTCGGCTATCCATCATCGAACTTCGCATCACACCAGTCTACAGGAACTTCTAGTCATATCACTGCACTCAACGCTGTCATCACTGCGGCACATACGCGCACTCGCGAATCGTCAAACACTATCATCAACCGGTACTACCATGGCCGATACACCGAAAGAGTCAACCAGCAACGAGCCGTCTGTCATCTGTCTAGAGTCTAGCGGAGAAGGTGTACCCCGGGAGCGCGAAATTGGCAGCATCAGTTCTGTGCAATTCAATCCGGAAAATTTGGACCAGCGATCGTCTACGCGGATGACAGAAAGAATCGAGATGGAAATGCAGACGCCTCCATCGGCATCTCCCCCACAACCAACGCCTGCTAGAATTACGCCGCGTGATGAATCACTCGAAGCAATACTACCAGCTAATATGGGAGATAGCACTACATCATTAGTTGGACTTCTTCTCGCTCTAAGCTCCAAGTTAGATAAAAATGACGAGAACATAAACGCCAAGTTGGACGAAAGTAGTAAAAATATGAACTCCAAATTTGCTGAAAACAAAAAAGAAATGAACGCTAAATTCGAGGAATTGAAAGTAGAATCGAAAGTCAATCAAGAAGCATTGACTGAAAAAATTAGCGCTGTCGCCCAACAGCTGGATGAGACCACCTCAAAACTAAATAGCAGGATAGACGTAATACCGGAAGCTATTAAAAGTGCAAATGACCGTTTGCGTGCGGAGATTCACGATGACATGGATAGAAAGCTGGGAGAAATGAATGCCGAATTCAAGGAAGAGGCGGAGAAGAGAGCCCAGATGACAGAAAACAAATTAATAGAACTACACCGGCAATCCAACGAAGAACAACAGGCAAGGTGTGAAGTCACACACAAAGTATTAGAACAGGCAATCCACAAAAGTCAACAAAGCATAGAACAATTAACGAAGAACACTAACGAAGAAATAGATAAATTAACTGAAACACAAAGTACTGTACAAGTTCAAATTGATAGCATAGCAGAGCAGCATACGCAGCTGGAGAGTAGATGTACTGATTTAGAGAAAAATACTAGCTCACACGAACAAGGTATTGTGAGGCTAGAGAAAAATATTAGCAACATCCACACCGAAGTAAACAGCAAGCTGGATAAAACTAATAGCGAAATTTCAATGTTAAAAAACAGGCTCAGCTACACTAGAACTTCTAGCGACTGTGTACAAGGGGCTGATATAATTAACACTTCTCAACTGTTTTCCAGTCTGGGAAAATTTGACAATACCGACAGATTTATGCAGCCTAAACCATTTGTAGAACAGTTAAAAGTAATTCAGGAATTAACGCCTACACCATGGCCAGTGTGGAGATTCAAACTCGCCACACTCCTCGTCGGTGAGCCGCTATTATTCTTACATAGTAGAGCCAATGAGTTCAAATCAATTGAAGAATTCATACCAGCTTTTCTAGAGCAGTATTGGTCGGTTGATAAACAACAATGTCTATTATCCGAGATAGTGTGTTGCCGTTATAATAGGAACGAACATGGGTCGTATACAGCATTTATAACACACCTACGTTACCAGAATACTCAGCTAGATGAGCCTATTCCCGAAAATAGCTTGACTAGCATAGCTATAAAGAAATTGCCGTATAATATTCAGATGGCACTAGCGGCTAGTCCAATTACAAATTTTCGTGACTTAGAAAATCACTTACACCGAGTACAGTCTGTAGGTAGGAGTGAATTTGGTAGAGGTCACAATAATTACCAGGCCTATAATCCATCACCAGAAAACGACACGGACAACCGAGCAGCTGTAGTAACAGATAACAGGCAACAAAACACAGACGAACGACAAATATACAACAACAACAATAACAGTAATAGAAGAGAACATCAGGAATACAATCAACAAAAATATCAACATAATAATTACAATAATAGATATAGAGACAACAGACAAATAGCGCAAAAACCATATTATGATGGAAGGGACAGAGTGAGTCAACCTGCACGGGGTGCGACAGATGACCGCAACACCACACAATCACCACCCGCCTCCGCCGAAAAACATCATAAGGGGAGCGGACAGACCACGGCCAACGCTACCAACGCAGTTAACAATCGGCAGACACCCTCATCAACAAAACAAGGCGCTAACACCAGTCGTGCATCCTGACGGGTTCCCTCCACTGTTTGCAAATCATGGACAGTAGGAGTACACACAACCAGAAAATCGCGACGCATAGCTGAGACCAGACAAAAAGTGTGC
Organism: Conomelus anceps; assembly: GCA_948455865.1. Taxonomy (NCBI): domain Eukaryota; kingdom Metazoa; phylum Arthropoda; class Insecta; order Hemiptera; family Delphacidae; genus Conomelus; species Conomelus anceps. Next base: position 65,964,926 of record OX418221.1, read on the forward strand.
GGAGGCACAAAGCTTCACCCGCGCCATGTCCGCTGGAAAAAATTCCAGCAAGGTAAAAAACATTGCCCGGACGTGGACAACCTCGCGGAGGAGGAAGAACAGCGGAGAGTGCGCGGCAGCATGACACTCCACAGAAGTCATGTCCGACTTAAAAAAGATCAGCCTCGGAGCGGACAACCATCGGACATGACCACCACCGCGAATGAGCTAGGAGGGGATGACAACAGCGACCACCCTACTCGTAAACATCTCACCACCTTCCAAGAAAATATAAGGAATTTACTGATGGAAGTGAAGAAACGGAGAGCGCGCGGAAGAGTGAGAGGGCACAGGACTCACGTCCATTTTAAAATTTATAAGCCTCGAAACCGATATCACGAGATAACAAAATAGCATCGAGCCAAGCTCAAGGAGATGAGTGGGGGCTACTAATTAAAATTAATAATGAATAAGACCTAGTCACCACTGCCGAAATATTGAGAAAGGCGTATTTCAAAATAATGATAAAAATGCTACTCCTGCATAGAAGAGATAACAGGGGGCAGTCAACAAAAATATTATTATTTTTCAAAAGATGGAATCCGGAAAAATAGTAGAGACATAAAATCGTATGAAAGAATAATTCTGAGAATAAATCCACTTTTCTGAATAATCAATCGTCACTCCCGGACCCGAAATTTAAAGAAACATGCGGATAGGTGAACGGGATACGCAAACCGACCATTCACCATAGCGAACAAAAGTAAACTGTAATAGTTTGCAAACGATAGTTGGGATCAATTATTGAAGAAATTATCAGACTCCAGCGCGTCTCTACAACCAGCCTATCTAGAGTTCAACGGCCAGACACACAACGTCTCTCTGTTATTATAGTTGTATCCTTGTTTATATTGTTGTAATTATGAAGTAATAGAAGCCATTAAGCCGATAGCTGGATAAATCCAGCCTATTTTTAGTCTCACTAGAGGAGATACTATTATTATTGCAGCCAAGCTGATAAGAATTTATCTGCCTTTGCAAACTGAGAAAATTTAATTAAAAATGAAATGAAAGAGAAGACAGCCGCAAATGTCAAAATAAAATGTTAAGTTGAAACAAAATTTTATATAACGTGAAAAATTATTTATTGTAAAAAATCTTAGAATTTACTGAAGCTATTATCGTTCATTATATTCAATTAGTATTATATTATTTAAAAAAAAAAAAAAAAAAATAATTACGCTTTAAATTATTATTATATCACATTATTGGTGTAGGAAAAAATTTATTCATAAAAAATTATTAAAAAAAAAAAAAATATTGAAATAAAAAGAATCAATTAAAAAGGCCAAATAGCCTAGCTATTATAGCATAAAAAAAAAAAAAAAAATTATATGTAAATTTATTCATGATATATTATGTTAAGAAAAATTTATAGTGTGTAAGAATATCATGAGAGTTAAAATAAGCCAAAGAACAAAATTATAAGAAGAAACTATGTTACTTGAAAATATTACTATATGAATTAATTGTAAGAAAATATTATTATATGATGAAAATAAGTCTGAAGGAAATTATATTAGCTGAACTATAGTGGAAATTATATGAAGAAAATTTATTATATCAATAATAATCACAGTAATACGATTAAGAACCAGAGCCATATAAAAACCAGAAACATAGAGCGAATAATCAAGAACAAAAGAGCAATAGGAAAGGACAAGCAAGCAGACAACGAGAAAAGAAACCAGGTAGTTTACAACCACGTTACGAAAAAAAAAAATAAAATCAGAACAACCGCCGAAGATAAGAAGGAAGGAAAGAACGGAACCCAACAAATATAGAAGAAAGAGAAAGAGAATTAAGAACAATAACGCATTTGAGACTGAGAAGAACATCTGTGATATTAATGTTAAGCGTACGACTACTGTGATATTTATGTTTAAGATCTTTAGCCACTCAAGTACATGTTTTCAATGTTAATTATCGTTACCATCTTTGTCACCGTCAGTTCGGAGCGTAGCTCGGCTGTCAGCGCACCTGCGTAAATCGCATTTTTGTAATGGGTGAACCCCAATTAATTATTATTGTATTAATTACGACGATATGTCGCATTTTATCTTATTGGCAAATGCCAAAAGGTCTGTGTTGCCGTATCATAGATATACGGACAGCGGAGTGGAGTAGTAGGAGAGAGAGCAAGGAGTTGGAGAAGAAAAGGAGAGGAGTAAGCCACCTCATATATGAGGGACTTACTGTTATTTTGTTTATTGTTTTTATAAGGATCGATCCCATAGAGGCGACCCTTAATTCTTTGTTAAATGTTACTTGAGTGTGCAACTTGTAAATAATAGTTTTAGTACCGCTTGAAAAGCTTTAGAGCCATATCTCACCCACAGATTAAAGTAAGTGTTCTATTCCGAAGTTCTCTTCATTGAAACCGGAGTCTCAATAAATGCGAACCTCGAAATAGAAGGGGGCTTTGTGTGACGATACTTTTGGATGGCTGGCAACCACCAAAAATTTGATTACATCAAAATTGAAGGAGTTACCGTATTATAAGATTGAGAGGATTATTTTTAAAACCAGCGCCACTACCGTTACAAATTCATTAACAAAACCAGCTGTTTTGGCAGGACCATCGATGTTAAACAGTCATACCGGCGATAATAGCGATAGCTTCGATATTATCGAAGTTACATGCGTTAAATGGCAATAAATCATATTTAGCGACTTCAAATGTTATTTAAAAGCAGGAATATGATAAATTATTATGTCAAAAATGTTACACATACCTGAATCTCTTCATTCTCGCCAAATTATACGAATAATCTGTTGTTGCTTGCAGGATAACCTTTTTCAGGTTAGATCCACCACCACTAGCCTATAGTATTATAATTATTCGTTGTACAGTGGAATCTACTTGCTCAATATTATTTTTTATAAATTTAAAGTGAGTTAAAATGTATTTTTTATTTATTATTGGCTCGAATTTGATGTTTACGTAAAAAGTCACAGTCCAAAGCCACGTGGACTTATAATTATCGACTTGTTAAGTAGTTGATGATTAACATCGAAATCTATGTAAACTTAAATGTTAATTTTCTATCTTTAAATTAGTTTTTGGCGTATCTGGTTCTTTTTAAAATTATTTCCGTCATTTATTGCAACCCATATAAACAATAGTACCGTTTTATTTAATTTTTTCTTAATCTAATTCTAACCACATGGGTTGAGCATCGCCAAATTTGGCGTCATATCCTTTGATTTGGCAAAAGAGTGGGGGTGACAGTAACCACTTCTTCATAAAAAGAAGTACTACTGTTACAACTACAAGGACTTGCTCTCCAGACTCCGAAAGGACTAGTTTGTCCACTATTTGTCATTTTTGTGTTGAACGTAATTTTTGTTATGTGTCAAATTTCCGGATAAATTATCAATAAGCAAGACCAGAATTTAAAGTGAGACCAGTATATTCAGAAATCTTAGAAAACCCATTCCCGAATAATCGCGAGAAGCAGCCACCCACTACACTTGCGGTCAGACGGAGGCCACCTACATTGCGAAATTCAAGTGAGTTTTTTATTTTAAGGGGCCCCTATAGTGGTGCACGATTATAAAAAAAGGGAAATTTTAAATATATATGCTGTGTCAAGTTGTGCAGATTCTCAGTCTTGCCTCCCACCAAGCCGAATCCCGCCCACGTGCACAAAAAAAATCAAGAATTATCACATATTCTATTAAAAGAACTATCCGATTAATTTATTCTTTTCAACCACATCAAATTTGTTACCGTACGCTATATTATTATTTATTATTGAATTTTCAAATTGTTACCTGATCATTTTTTCAATACACGTCAAATTTTTGTTAAAAAAAAGGTTTTCATATCATTTCACCCTTATGCTTGGTGAGTTCTGGCAGTTTGAGCCATTATATTGTATCTAGACGGAATTTCCGTCTAGTACATATTATTTTTATACTGTTCAGGCCATCAGCAGGGGGAAATTGTGGTTGTCTTCCAGAATTAGACGTGTTATCAGGGTGGAGATTTGGGGGTATCTACTCGGTGTCCGGTGTGGTCCAAGGAGACATATAGCTGCACCGAGTGATACGTCCATCCTCCATACCTGGTGATATTGTTGTGGAGGATTGCCGCGAAATCCTCAGGCCATTGAACAGCCTTTCTCCTACAGGATTTTCGTCGCACCTCCACAGTAGCGTGTGACTGCAGGGCACACACTGAGCAGCCGAACCCGAGACTTGCGATCGGTAAGTCTACCATAGACGCAAGGCCTCGAAGGGGAGATAATTTTAATTCATATTGTTTCCCAGGTGTCCCTCAGGAAGCACGTTACAATATTTATATTAAAATCAATAATTGTTTCTTTATTATTTAAATAAGTTGGTTAATTGTGGATATTTAAAGCAGAACGTACAAAAATATCGGAAATAATTGAATGACCTCTTAAAACGCTTTTCTATAAAAACAATAATGACAAAAGATCCCAGCTATATTTTCTTTTTAAATATATTTCTACTGGAACCTCTTATTACTTCTTCCTTATTCATGTAAGTTAGTTAATTAACAGTGGATTGAGTAATTGATTTTTAAAAAAAACTTTCTATTATAAAATTCTTCATTCATCTCATGCCAGTAACCCATACTATCTTTCAGAAGTGATATTATGATAGGATGAAGCCCTCGAAACGCCTCGAAAAATAATCAGGAAAGTGAGAAGTGCAGATCAATCTCAATCCATCTTGCTTCACAGCATCTTCCCATGCTTCTCATTCACCAGATGCAATGCAATCTCTCACAGACTCATCAACAATAACACACAGTTCAAGATCAAGATAAAAAAAGTAATGCAGCATCTGTCTACTGTTCATCAAAGAAATAACATCATTTTTCAAGAGAGGATGTCGCATGAATTGATGTTGACAGCTGGCTGTAAATGGAATGGATAAATTAATTTGATTGTGATTCACTGGAGAATATTGATTACTTAAGAATGATTAACTTAGAAGATCCGGGTTTTTTTCATTGAAATAAAGCTAATAATAATAATAATAATAATAATATTAATGATTTTAATTTCTTATATTAAGGCGTTTTGCCATTTGACATGTACATGAGCATGAACTATTGGCTAAAACCACCTCCAAACCTAGAGACCGCCAGGAACTGTTTATCACATTACTTCAGAACGGCCTCTCATTCCTTTAGCTTATTCAAGCTACCCTGCTGCAACAAGATCTCTCTTCTTTGTCTGTAGTATGGTGATTATATAGTTAGCCATCTTCACCCATTGCTGCTTGCCTTGGAGCATAACAGAAACAACGTTTTCTGGGGATAACCAACCCAGTTCTGCCTGCACTCTTTCTCTTAGTTCTTCCCACCTGCTACACAGAAAGAAGGTGTGTTCAACATCATCTCTACTTTTAGGACAGTAAAGACATTCAGGTGTATCTGCTTTGCCCAACTGATGGAGAAAAGATCGGAAATATCCTTGACCAGTCAGGAACTGTGTCACAAAGTACCCCACTTCTCCATGAGGCCGGTTTACCCACTGCTTGACTCTGGGTATCAGCCTTGATGTCCAGTGTCCACGTGCTTCAAGAGTCCCGTCGTTCTGCCATGCTTGGAAAGTTCTGTTCCTTTCAACTCTTGCAATATCTTCTTTCCTTTCTCCAGCTTTACATTTTTGATATATATTATATCGCTCCTGTGCTAGAAGGGTGATTGGGATGACCCCTGCAACCAGCATAACAGCAGGCTCTGACACAGTGCGATATGCTGATGCAACTCTCAGTGCTGCTCTTCTCTGGACCTGCAGAAGTCTTTTCCTATTGTACTCCCATCTGAGAGCAGGTGCCCACACCTCTGCTCCATAAAGCAAAACAGAGTTCACTGTTGACATCAACAATCGTCTTCTGCTGGCTCTTGGGCCTCCAACATTAGCCATTAGACCACTGAGAGCTGTGACAGCCTTTGCAGCTTTAGTGATTACCCCTGTTATATGCTCTGAGAAGCTCATTTTAGTGTCAATCATAAGTCCCAAATACTTTGCCCTTTGCTTTGACTCAACAGTCACACTGTTCATCTGAAAAGAGAGATGAGTGTTTACTCTTTTCTTTGTTAGGACCACAATCTCAGTCTTACTGAGGGCAAGAGACAACCCATGACATTCAAGCCAGGTTGATATTCTCCTCATTGCTTGATTTAGTTTAAGTTGAGCATGTTCAGAACTGCGAGATGCAATAAGCAGTGCAACATCATCTGCATACCCAACTAGTGTTGTCTCTTCTGGCATTTCCAGACGTAGCAGTCCATCATAGAAGATATTCCATAGATCAGGGCCAAGGATTGAACCCTGAGCCACCCCTGATGTGACATCAACACTGATCCACCCATTTGTAGTCTCATAAATGAGGGATCTATCTCTCAGGTAGGAGTCAATTAACCTCAGCAGGTACTTAGGTAACCTAAAAGTATTTTTCAGTTCCCAAAGCATGTCTCTCCACCTCAATACGACAATGTACAACTGCATCAATTCTTGCAAAAATGTAAAGCTGGAGAAAGGAAAGAAGATATTGCAAGAGTTGAAAGGAACAGAACTTTCTTGCATGCAGAACGACTGGACTCTTGAAGCACGTGGACAGTGGACATCAATAATATTAATGATAATGATAATAATAATAATAATAATAATAAAAATAATAATAATGATAATAATAATAATAATAATATTAATGATAATGATATTAATGATAATGATAATGATAATAATAATAATAATAATAATAATAATAATAATAATAATAATAATAATAATAATGATAATAATAATATTAATAATAAAAATAAAAATAAAAATAATAATAATAATAATATTAATGATAATGATAATAATAATAATAATAAAAATGATAAATATGATAATAATCGTATGGATTTTATTAGTGGGAAAGTTCCACATCACCGTTTAGACCATGCTAAAGGAAAAGTGGTGAACCTACTATTTTAGGTGGGTTCCGAACAACATCAACTTCAAATCTTTAGGTTAGTCCGGCTAGGCAATAGATAAACTGCAGGACTTCAATGAAATGTAGTAAATGTGTAAACCCTGTTTCAAAAAAACTATAGACAGTAAATCTGTCCAATATGGACTACCAAATAAATATAATTACAAATAGAATACAAATATGAATAATTTAATAAAAATAATGAGATGAAAATAGTAATAAATGAAGATTATAGATAGAAATACGTATAGAGATAAGCTGCGTTCTCGTAGGACCTGTTTGTAACGGTGCCCGTTTAGATTGGCCAGCAAAAAAGACACTGTTCTCTGCTGTAAAATCACTTCCCGGTGGTTCGGAACCCACCTAAAACTGTAGGTCCAACACATCAATCATCATCATCCAGCTAATTACCCACGCACAGGTCTAAGACCTATGTGGGCTTCATCCTCAAAAAAAAAAAAATAATAATCATTCTAATAATACGAACAGCGAATTCAATCAAGAACACTGTACATTCAAGAAATTTGTTGAAAGATGAAAATAGAAGATTCCAAGAACATCCTAAAGCTAGAAGAGATACTGCAGCTGGTATCAGAGGAGAGAAGAAAGACTACATCGGAGAGAAAGAAAGGACTACTGGGAGAAGCGGAAAGAAGCATCCATGAAGAAATAATTGATTCAACGTACCGCAAAGTGGGTGATACGAAAAAAATAAGTGTAACTCATGGCTTCTATTGGTGGTGATATCCTAACACCTAACAGGTAGTTCCACCTCGCACTTCGAGTCTTGTTATGTGGAACTTGGTGTACCTACTATTAAAGGTGAGTTCCGAACCACCGGGTGAGGAAAGCTCTTACCTTAAGTTATTGAAGCATGTTCACCCTTCCAAACGCGGTCTTGAACGGTTGGGACTGAACTTCACGATCGCATGAACACCACCTGACCAATCACTACCCTAAAAAAATTTTTTTTCCATTTTAACGTTATCATTATATTCAATACACAACCAATGACTTAACATGGGGGTGCTTTTGGGCTTAAGTCCACCCCTCCGGTCCTGAAATCCTTATCAAAATGATTACTAATTTTTATTAGTAATTAGTAATATTACTAATTTCGACATCAAAACTACTACAGCATGAACTAATGCTTAGTAGAAACTCTCAAATAACTTTGAACGTTTATCAAAGTTATTGCAATCTGTTCCCAATTGTTAGAGTTCCTTGTTAAACAAAGTTTTCTTAGTAATTATCATAATTCCAGTTAGTAAGACTTGGGCAACATTACAATTCTATATTCATAGCAGTAGTACTTATCAGACATCTTCACCAACAATTATAATTTATCAAGGTATCAGCTGCTACAAATCCGTTATCATTCACAAATACTATCATTATTTGGCACATTTATGTGTGTGTGTGTGTGTGTGTGTGTTTGTGTTTGTATGAATAGGTGTGCGTGATCAACTGCACTTGCCTAAGAATTTAATTAATTTCATCGAAGCAGGAGTAACTCAGAGGGGCCCCACTTGCGTGTTGTTCAAAATAAATGTCTAGAGATTCAATATCGCTACATCTTCTTCCCTCTCTCTTCCTCATCTGTTCCTCTCATCCCGAAGATTTATTATCGTCTGCTCCTCCTTACACTGATCCCTTTTAATCTCTTCCATCCCTCTTCCCACAGATTATCCCCTTCTATTCCCAGGAGGCCGTTGTAGCTTGACAAATCGCCGCTGACAAAAATGTCGGATCAGGTGATATCAGACGGAGCAGGATGTTATTGGTGGAATAATTCAATGGCCTATCTTTCTCTACAGATTGGGTGGCGAATTTGGTGAGCTAGATATGAATCTATTAATCAATAAATCAATCAATTATTGGATGAGTAATCGATCGTGTTAGTATGGTCGATGGTGTTTATTCATTTAGGCATTTTTCAATTTCTTTTGTAGATTACTTCGAGGAGATTTCAAATTTCCAATTAAAATTTTATCTCCACAACAATACAATAACTATATGAAATATATATATTATGGACTCTTTATTTTGGCTCTTGAATCTAAACAAAATTCAAAATTATGTCACCTTTCTCTGGACTATTGGATTGTGTTAGTGCTTCGTTTTTAAATTCAACTCCTAAATTGATATTTTTGTTTTGGAATGAATCAGTGATTGTATTTGAAGTGAAATTCCTAGTTCAACTTGGACATAACCTAAAATTTGAATTTTTCGTTTAAAAATTTGTAAAGAAAGCAGTTGTGGGCTATGCCTGTTGTATCTTTACTTGAGTGTGTTATGTGTTATAAATAAATGAATAAATAAATAAATAACAGAATGATATTTTAAGAGCTCCAAAGGATTTTTTGTAGATTACGTCTTGGAGACTCCAGTTGAGGAGAATAAGACAAGTCAGATCAACAGTATTATTATACAATCTTACACACTAGTTACCATAATTAATACATCAATTAGTTGAGGTGAGGCTCAAATTTGATGTTAAAGGAACTCTTGTATACCACTTTATCAATTAAATATTTTTTCAATAGTTTATTAAATATTTTTTTTCCCCATTTTGAGGCCACATAGGACCACTTTAGTCAATATTTCAGTCATTTCTCAGTCCTCGCATCAGCCTAGATTCTAATTTCTTTCTCCAATATTCCTTCATTCTATCAGATAAATATTTATATATTTTAAAGTATCTCTAAAAACTGCAGTAGCATATATTGTAGAGTATTCTACCAATATATCTAGGTTTTTGTTCGATTAAGCTACTATTGTGACTCTCCAAGTGATAATCTCCTCGGCTTCTTGTATTATAATCATGTACATCAAGATTTTGGTTAATATCATCCGTTTTTACATATAAAGTAGCTTCATACACATATAAGCAGGGTACAATAAGGAGACCATGCTTAATTTTGATGTGGAAGGAACTCTTGTACACTATAAAAAGCTGTGACGTTTTTGTAGATTACTTCTTGGAGTCAATATTTTGGTTTATATCATTTTTTTTTACATAATATAAAGTAGCTTTAATTACACACCTGTATAAGCAGGGTACAGTTAGGAGACCAAGTCTACTAATGGTGAGTGGAGAGACTTCGAAATGATAAAATCCAACCATTTTCACGAAATATAATTACTCTCTCGTAAAAAAGGGAGTCCGGGGTCCCAGGAAAAATTGAAAAAAAAACTTTTAAACCGCATATCTCGCGTTTCTTTACTTGAATTTTTCCATTTTTACGCGCATTGTGGGCCAAAGTGAATTCTATCTGGTGCTTGGGTCATCACCACTAGAGGGGGGGGGGGCGGACCCGAGGACCCCCTTGGCTACGCCCCTAGAGAAAAGTACTATTAATTTGTGATGTACAATTGTTGCAAATAGGCGATACATATTACAATATTAAATGTAAAATATTTTTTAAACTCTTGTCAACATGAGATGGTGAGACATTTTGAATGTATATTCAATTATAAATTTAAATTTTAATTTGTATATTTTGAATTTTTGAATAGTTTGACATGGAAATTATTTAGAAAGCTTGTACATCTACTACATATTCATTGAAGGTTTGCAGTTTATCGTTACATATTTCTATTTCGGTTGTTACACCATTATCAATCTTAAACAAACAAAAACTTAAGTACAGAGTAGCTTGCTTAATATATATTAAACACGGAATGATACTAATGGCGAAGGGAGAAAGTGCCTCTGATAGGCTGACCTTCATTAGAGGTCTGTGATTGACTGAAGGCCATAACAAGTCACGCCCACTGGTTGGAGGGTCAACAATCAAAAATTTCTCCCTCAGCCAATAGTATCGTTTTGTGTTTAGTATACTGTATATTGAAAGTTACTACATACTTTCGTTTTAGTTTGTTTGAGATTGATAATGGTGTATCAACCGAAATAGAAATATGTAACGATAAACTGCAAAACTTCAATAAAATGCTTTCTAGATAATTTCCTCGTCAAACAATTCAAAATATACCCATTTTGACAAGAGTATAAACAATATTGTACAAATAATATTGTAATATGTACGCCTCACACCAGTATTTCATTATTTTCAATGAATGTGGTTGTCACAACTCCAAGTCTCATCATTCATTGTGGATATCTACCACAATATCACCTTCACTACTACAAAGAAAGTATGGTATAATTAGTCAGCCTTCCCAATTTCGTAATTTTTATGACAGCTACTATAAGTGTTATCTACCAGAAAAGTAAAATTCCAAACAGGATTCCTGGGCAAAACCGGGCAAAATGCTATAACAGAATAATTATATTTCAATATTTCAATTTGTTTGCTAACGTGTTTAAAATTGTAATACCAACTTTTTTGTAATACTTATACAATATTTTTGTAATACAACATTTTGTAATACCAACTTTTTTCTGTTTCAGGAACGGAAAGCAATCGCAGTTCTGAAAGGCGACGTGGGCGTAACAGGCAACGTGACCTTCACTCAGGTGGACGACGGACCTGTTATGGTGACCGGAATAGTGACAGGTCTATCGAAGGGCAACCACGGATTCCACATTCACGAGAAGGGAGACATCAGCAGCGGATGCACGTCCACCAAGGGACACTTCAATCCTGAGGGCGTAAGTAGCCTATACAAATAAAAGTTTAATTATTTAATATTTATTCAACAAGTATATACATTACAATCATCTTCATTACATATCACAACAATATATCAACAAATATTACATGAAACTGCCTAAGTGAGAGCCCCATAGGTAGTCCTGTTCGGGGACCTTCCAAGAAAAAAATGTTCTTACCGACAAAGTCAGTTGCAAAGTAATAATGTAAATTAAAAAAGAAAGATGATATTAATAAATAAATAAAAAGTGAAAATACAATAATTCTGAACTAATATAATTGTAGCTACTGTAATCATTGAAAAAATAGCATGTTGAGCTTTCCTGTGCAGACGGCAATTTTGAATTGTAAATATTAATATTTTTGTGTGTTAATACTGTAGTAGAAAAGAATGTAATTGTTACTGTGATTAAAAAGAAGTGGATAGAGAAGGAAGAGGAGGGGGAGGTGTAGAAGGGAGAGGAGGTGTAGGAGAAGAAGGGGGAGGAGGTGTAGGAAGGAAGAGGAGGAATAGGAGGAGAAGGAGGATAAGGAGGAGGAAGAAGTGGTGAAGGAGAAGTAATAAAAGTAGAAGGGAAGTGGAGGAGGAGGAGGAGAAAGAGTAGGAGCCGGTAGAAGAGGAGGAGGATAAAGAAGGAGAAGAGCAATATTATAAGAGAGACTGTACAAATTAATTGAAATCTTGTATGAAGTGAATCACTAAAGAAGAATAACAATAAGGAAGAGAAGAAGGATAAATAGAAAGATAAGTAGAAAAGATGGAGAAGAGAAAGAAGCAAAGGAAAAGAAAAAGAAGCAGATGATGGAAAAAGCAATGGAAGCCAGAGGAATAAAATAAATGGAATGACGGGAGCACCTTAAAGGGATAGAAGATGAAGTGAAGAAGGAGACCAAAAAGAAAAAGGCGAAAAAGTAAAGCGGAAGAAGCATGAGATGAGGGAACAGAAAGGAGGAAGATGAAGTGATGAGGGAGTAGGCAAGTAGGAGATATAAAAAAAGTAGATTTAAGTAGAAAAATAGGAAGCTAAGGGAGAACATAGGGTGAGAGACGAGAAAGAAAAAAAGAAAAAGAAAAATGAGGAGGAGGAGGATCATGAGCAGGAGGTGGAAGAGTTGATGAAGGAAAAGGGGTGGAAGAGGAGGAGAAGGAGGAATATGAGGAAGAAGTAGAGGAGAAGGAGTAGGAGGAGGAGGAGAAAGAGGTGGAGGAGAAAAAAGGAAAGAAAATATGTTGATGATAATCATCAGAAGAAAGAGGAGAAGAAGAGAAGAAGGAGGAGGAGGAGGACGAGGAACAGGAAGAGAAAGAATAGGAGATGGAGGAGTAGGAGGTGGAAGAGGAGATGATGTAGGAAAAGGGGTGGAAGAGGTGGTAGAGGAAGTAAAGAAGAAGAAGGAGGTGGAGAAGAAGGACGAGGAGGAGAAGAAGGTGGAGGAGAAGAAGGAGGAGGAGGAGAAGAAGGAGGAGGAAAGGGAGATTGATTGCGAGGAGGAGGAGATGGTGATTGAATAGAGGAGGAGGAGGAATAGGAGGAGGAGGTGGATGGAGGAAGAGGGAGTAGGAGGAGGAGGTGAAGGAGAAGGAGGAGGAGGAATAGGAGGAGGAGAAGAAGGAGAAGAAGGAGTAGGATGAGGAGAGAAAAAAGAAAATGATAATGATGATGATCATCATCAAGAAGAAGAAGGAGGAGGAGAAAAAAAAGAAGGAGGAGGAGAAGAAAAAGAAGGAGGAGGAGAAGAAAAGAAGGAGGAGGAGAAAAAGAAGAGAAGAAGGAGAAGAAGCGAATGGACTTCCACCAAGGGCCAATTCCAATCCTGAAGTGCGAGCGTACTCAATTTTCAAACCGAGATGCAAATTTATGTAGATGGATATCCATGTGGGATGATATGGCATATGGCACTGGATATAATGCACTCCATGGCGCTTGAATTAATGTAGGACCATATTCGAACAATATGTCGTACTTCATGAAGATCAAATGGGACATAGTCTCAATCAATGTTTTCCAAAAAATTTATCTCATAACCTTTTACTTTTTTTGTAATGGTGAAGGTGATATTGTGTAATGGTGTAACAACCAAAACTAGTATCTCACTATTTTTAATAAATGTGGTTGTGAAAACTTCAAGTCTTATTTTTTTTAATAGCATTTTGCCAAATATTTCTGTATTTGATAAATTTCATGTTTAGCTAAAACTGATTTTTCCAAATTAATCATTGAAATATGTTTTTGATAGCTGCTCTAGTAGGCCTCTATTATTGCAATTTATTCATCATAGACTAAGTTTCAATGTATTACCTTATTATGGCTTGAGGTGAATTGAGTTTTGTTCAACTCAGACACAAAAAAAAAAGGTCGAATTGAGAATCTCCTTCTGTCTGTTAACAAAGGTTTCATCAATATGTATTGCTTCCCAATCGTCTCTGTCGAATGATGGCTTGGACTCTGGAAGTATCTCGAAGGTGTGCTAGATAGTATACAAACTCACCTGTACAGCCAGACCCTGTGTAAAGGTGGGAGTAGACTGTTAAGCATAGAGCTTTAGAATTTGTCTCCGTGAGTTTGGCATACTGATACAACTCTGTTAGATCAGTGAGGAAAGTAATCGCAACCTACCTCACTCCTCTTTCGCGTAGTACGCTATTTGGACCAAAACATAATGTTGAGGTCTGAAGAGTCACCTACAGTCGAAATTGACAGTGTTTTATACATACATGTATAAATGTATAACCATCACATTACTGCAATAGGGAAGTGATAGCCGTAAGCCGTAGCCGTTCAATCAGATTAGTTAAGCAACGCTCTCCTGGCACCTCTCTGTAAGGGTGACCTACAGTCACCTACAGTCGAAATTGTCAGTGCTTTATACATACATCACTGTGTAATCATCACATTACTGCAATAGGGAAGTGATAGCCGTAAGCCGTAGCCGTTCAATCAGATTAGATAAGCAACGCTCTCTGTAAGGGTGACTGATTTGATTGGCCAATAAAAAATCTGTTCTCTGCTATAAAATCACTTCCCGGTGGTTCGGAACCAACCTAAAATTGTAGGTTCACCAATTCACCATGTTTCCAATAACATGACTCAAGCGGCAAGGTGGGGATCTACCTGTAAAGACTTCCCCACCAATAAAAGATTTACTTTTTACATTACTGCAATGTGCTATTCACATTCTAACTAAAATTCTACAATAGATTATTAGCTATTTGTGTAACTAGAGTGCAAAGCACCGTTTTTCTGCATCGAGAGAAACAGTTTTTTTCACGAGCCAAAGGCGAGTGAAAAAAGTTTCTCGAGTGCAGAAACAATACTTTGCACTCGAATTACACATTAAATTTTTCTTACAGTAATGTATAAAGTAATTCAAACAGAACAAAACAGGGCATACATAACCTGAAAATCCCTCACATAACCTATCTTCGAATCAAATCGATTTCATCAACAACAACTACAACAACTATTCACAGCTGAAGCAGAGTAGCCAACCTATTTTTTAATGCAGAATAGGGAACCTGCGTATTACATGCTCACTATTTTGTGTTGTTAGGTTGCAAATTTGGAGTGCGGAAAAGTAAATTACAGTGCGGGAATAGACTATTGCGTGCTACAGTTAGTGCAAAAATAGGCACTTTTTCGGGTCACTGTAGGAAAAATAAATTTTCCCCCTAATACAACATATTTTGATGAGATACAGTGAGTAAAAATAATAATTAGTGTTTTTCCATTATATATTGCTTCAGATCTTGAATAAAGGGTAATATGGTTAATGCAGCTTGTGAATGGGCCTAGGCCTACAAGCATACTGTTTATTCAATTATTTCAATTTTGAATACAAATATAATTAATTTTTTCCCTAATACAACATATTTTGATCAAATGGAGTGAGTAAAAATAATAAACAGTGTCTTCCCAATATTCATTGCTTCAGATCTAAGAAAAAACATAATATCAATGCAGCTAGTGAATGGGCCTAGGCCTACAAGCATACTGTTTATTCAATTATTTCAATTTTGAATACAAATATAATTAATTTTTTCCCTAATACAATACATTTTGATCAAATGGAGTGAGTAAAAATAATAAACAGTGTCTTCCCATTATTCATAGCTACAGATCTTAGAAAACGGGTAATGTCAATGCAGATGGTATAAAGACCTTAGCCTACATACATTCAATTATTTCAATTTTGAATACAATATTCATTTTAACAATAAATTTTAATTTTAATATTTTCAAACTAATAAAACGAAAATATCCCATCAGACTCAGCAATTACATTCAATAGTTCAATAACCCCAATCGCAATTTACGACTGTGTCTATATAGTAAATGACTATAGATATACTACAGTTTAACAAATGCGGCTATAGATATAGTTGGACAAGGCCAATAATTTCTGCCGGCTTTGATAGTATTAGCATGCTCGTAAATCCTCTCCAGCAGTTCTCAAGTTGTTTTAATTTTATTTCGAAATGTTTAGACGGGAATCTAGTTAGACTGAAACTGGACCTAGTTACTTTTTCATGCAGATGAGGTCTCCCAGAGAGGTCTCTGAGACCCAGAGAGCAACGTACTCTATGTACCGTGTAATTACAATGTAGATTGGAAAGTAAATTTATGGATTTCTTTGATATTGCCATACTGGTCTCTGCAACTTGTCTAGCAACTGTCTATGCAATGGAGATTGGAAACTGGATTTATGAATTAAGATTGCCACGCTGGTGTCTGGTGTCTGCAACTAATCTAGCAATTATGGGTGTTTGCTTTCAGACAACAGGTTTTACTTTCGAATAAGTGCGATTGATTGCCGTATAATCGATTGCATAGATGAAGTAACTCATTTGTCATTCGATTCGGTCTATGCTGTTTTAAGTGTTTCAAATTGTCCAAACTTCGCCGTTTTATGTAAATAAATCGCTTGGGTTCTCTTCAATAATGGCCGGTTGGGAAAAGTCCAATCAATATTAATTTGATCGGTGATTACTGGTTAAACTGATCTTAGAACAGAAGAACTTCGAAGATCAGAGATCTTTATTAAAAGTAGGGCTACTTAGCCGATACCGCCGCGACCAATCAGAAGACAGGGGGGCGTGGCCACCACCTAAAAATAGATTCCCCTCCCCCTCCCCCAAAATAGAAAAAATCTAAAAATAGATTTCATAAAAAATAGGAATCTAAAAATAGATTTCATAAAAAAATAGATTTCTAAAAATAGTTTTTATAAAAAAAAAATTCCCAAAATAGATTTAGCACCGCAAACCCCCCTCCCTATTTTATGAAATTCCCAAAATATATATGGTATTCCCAATAGATTAAAGGGGGACCCCCCGCAAGCAGCAATGAGAGAGGACCTTTCCCCCTGACCCCACCTCTCACGGAAGGTTCCCAATAAATATAGAACATACAGCTTTATATCTATATATACATGCTTGCAATTAGTATATCTATGTTTGGGCATATCTGTAACCTATATCTGTATATACAACATACGCATCTATATACCTATATATACTTGCATGCAATTACTATATCTATATTTGCTCATATCCGTAACCCCCCGCCCCCCTACTCTCGCTTTACTCTCACTCTCCAAGTCCAAGTTATTTACAGAATAATCCCCCTAATTTGGCGATTGCCCAAGTTATTGGCCCTCTACTGTAAATATAGCGTTTACCACCTACATAGTTTTTTGTATGGAAGGCCTCATACAAAATGAATATTCCTCTAAGTAAATATTTGCGAATTTTTAGAGAGTGAGAGAGAGTGAGAGACAACAATTCAATTAAAATAATAATTCTATCATTGGTTCACTGCACATTGCATCAACACAAGACTCGAACTTTGTTAACAGCCTTTTTCTTTTCCACTTGTCCGTATTCTACCCAACTCCCCCCACGCCGCAACCCACTCCGCGTTATCACCCTTTTTCGTTTCCACTTCATCCTGCTAGGCTAGGCCGACAGATAGCTTCACCTCGCCGTTCTCTTCGTTCTCTATTTCTGTAACTGTTTACACCTTTGCGGGAGAGACACCTTGAAAGTGCTGGCAACTCTATTTAAACTTTTCCCCATCTCCCAATGCACATGCCACGTTCTGTTGGTTTCCCCCTCATGATTAAAATTTTTTACATTTTTTATCTGCTAAATCATATAGAGCATCCCAAAGTTCGTTTGTATCTGAAATAATTTGTATGGGGGAATCGTTAGAACACCCATAGTGCAAATGTCCCTCCTCACTTATAACTATATCTAGGAGATCATATATTTCAGATAAAATAGGATAGCAAAAATTCTCAGTTTTTGTTGCAGACAAAGTTCCATCATCTGCCTCGGTTGAAAATTTAATATGCTTTGCAATAATATCAAACTCGCTTACTGAAATAGCCATCAGTAAACGGGATAGTTTTTTAAATTTTGTATAGCTGTAGCATCGCATCCTTCCTCTATGATAGTTAAACACATACTGAATGACCGGCGGTTTGTTAGTTAGAAAAAGCCTCCAAAGGAACGTCAACCTCACCGCCTTATTGGAGGTCACTCTTTTTTATTTGGGTAAAAAGAGGTTCGCACAGGGCTAGGTCACATAAACCTGTGCTATGGAGAAAAACCCATTGTAAAAATTTAAATTTCTTTCAACTCTACTTGTCCGTTCTCATGTTCGCATATTAATACAAAATTTCTCTTGTTAAAATCTGTCAAGTTCTCATTATTTAATACGCTTTTAAATTTATCACATAGTAATAAATCGAAATAAGAGTCTCCCTCACTGTCGGGATCGTCGAGATTTAGTAACACTCTGCCTGTACCATAAATTATTGCGCTTTCAACGGTCAGATATGAACCGAGAGGTACTGATTCTAGAGGCAACACCTCACGTGCCAAAGCGTTGAATGCACCCATGTTGAAACGTCTCATCTTTCCTAATGATTCAAGCTTCTCAATTTCACTCCTTTTATGCATTCTCCCCACCGCTGTTTGCGCAAGCGCAGTTTGTAGCTTCTTCCTCAATTTGTAATAATTTTTTCACACAAAGCCTATGCGGACTGTACCAGGATAAATAATGGTTAATATCGCTCAAATTTACAGTGTTTAAAAAAATTTGTTTCAACTGTCTCGCAAGTCCAATGTTTTCACGAGTAGAATTTCTAATGGCATCCTCACACAAATCAAACCATTGCAGATATTCTCGTAATTTGTTCTCTAATTCTTTATCCGCACACATCCACTTCTGAGGATCCATTATCTACAACTAATTATTTATACAGCGGGATTAATACCGAAAAATTGATAGGTTTCCTACCAACGCCCACGCTACAAATTCTCACTTTGTGTGATTCCAACTCATAACCACAGTAAACGCATACGACCTTTTTTCCATCATAGTAAAATCCTTGTCTCGCATAATTTCTTTTGCTTGTTCTACTATAAAAAGCACAATTCCTCATACTTTTCATTCGATTATTTTCACAAGTATAATCCCCCTCCTCTCCTATCTTTGGAAGCGTGTTAGATGTTAATAGTTGCAAATAATGTTGTGCACTTATTAGAGCGCATCTCCCACCTTCTACATTTTTGTGCATGTTACAAACCTCAAAACACCACGTATCTTTAAACTTTGTGAAATTTGGTTTCGCAAAATATTCCGGTATGGTACGTACATCATTATGATACTTTTTCAAAAATGCCGCTTTTTCTGTTCCCTTTGTAAAAATGCAATCATACGCGCCGAGATATCCTCTTATCAATGAATCTGTAAACTCAGTCTCCCCCTCATCCCATAATATTTTATGATAATGTTGTTCTAACCAGGTAGCCTCGCGAAACATTTTCCAGCTCAAAGTAGATTTCGGAAAAGGCGGTTTAAAGTGTAGTACTACATAATTACCAGCCTGATCAACCAGCGCGAATTCTTTTAAAATTATTTGATTATTATCTCCCTTAAACCAGTGTAGATCCGCAACGGCAAAATTCTTCTTCTTTTCTTCCATGTCACACTGTATTCCCACTGTACGTGTTTTTCCGTCTTCACTAGCCTCAAAATCTCCAATCGCCTCTTGAAACAGCGAAGAAGTGGACATGTTGCTCTCTCACACACGCCCACACGAATGATAAATTATTTTTTACATTTCACCTTTTAAACATCCCCCTACCGGCAATTTATTGTACTTCTCTAACTAATGAGGTTAAAGGCGTGTATTCCATTATTGAATCGCTTATAAGAATACAATATGCCGAAGTCGAGTTTGGTAGTTCTTTACTAAATTCCATATCTAATCTTATATCTGTGGATGTTTTCAAATGATCAGATTGGTGTGAACAGTCAATCACAATTATTGGTGATTTTTCGCAAAACGCTTTAAAATCAATAGCGTTCCCATGCTCTGCATTTATAGTGCGATTATAGTAACTCGGCGCGAAATCTAAAAACATACGATACATTATCTGCTTATTCCCCAACAAATTATCATAGGGATAATATTGACTGTTTAGAAATAATTTAACGTTATACAACTCGCACGAATCAAAATCAGACATTGATTTATTAACAGCATTTTTCCGAGCCGTTTGAAAGGCTAAAATTACATAGCGTGGAACATCTAAATGCGACGATGTTTTTATTGCCCACGAATGAATTCTCGATGTCGCCATGTTTGGAAATTCGTGAATCTCCCATCTTCTAAACGCAAGTTTTAAAGGACGATCAGAATCGAGTAATTTCAAAAATTTCAACCTTACGTGATCTTCCAAATGGATGTACGGAATTTTCCACTGCAGTTTATCAATTGTTAAAGAAACATTTGTTCCTGTAGCCGATTCAACGCAGTTTAGATCCGACGCACTTCTCAATAATACAAGCTCTTGTTTCAAGTTTAAAATTATTCGTTGAAAATCTTCGAAAAATGGTAACAAAAGTTTCAGCGGTACGCAAAAAATGAATTTATTATCCGTCAACTTATATCCATCTCTATCAAATCCTGCCAATTGGTATGTATTTGTATCGAAAACATTTTTCAAAAGCAATCCTTTAATTGTAGACGTAATTCCGACAAGTCTCGATTTCGCTACTTGCTGTCCCGCCAATTCATAACGAATCTCATCAAACAGATGGCCCACCACGTTGCTGACAAGTTTATATTCGGCATGCACCGGTGGATCCTCGGGTTTCGCACCCGGCTTTGTACATTTAACACTCCCCTCAATAAATAGAAACGATTTACAAGGGAGTGTGTATATATCCTGTTGATTTACAGGAAGCCTTACTTCATCCGAATTACCTAGTTTCTGTCCAGAATATGTTGTGTGCGTGTGAAATTCGTACTTAGTAATATCAGAGTAAAATTGAATTTGACTATCGACATCTAGAATTTCACTTATTGCGGCTCCCGACATTTTTCCAATTAACTATAAATCCCAATTTTTCTAGTATTCTCGCGTTTTTAGCTGTTAATCTGTTTTTCGGCGTTAACATAGGTGTTAACGCTACTGAGCTTAAACTCCTACTGACGCTTTCTCTGTTCTCATCTCGACGCTTAGGTACGGCATTGAATACAATAAAACCCATCTTCTAACTTTTCTCACGAATATGTAACCTCACAGTTATACTATCCCCTCGAAAATCGATAAGTGATCCGTCTTGATCGGTTACCGTCACATTAATAAACTGAATTCTACGCGTATTGAGAGGTACATATATAATTTCTGCGGGCGTTTCATTAATCAAATAACCGGGCGGTACCCTCGGCAGAAATTCGTAAATAATATGCTTTTCATCTCCGTTAGCGAAGCTTCCACATGCTAAATTACATGACACCACGATTGTATTAATATGACTGATCGAGACTAAATGATTTGAATAATGCCATGTATTTGCTTCGAGTAGAAGTTTATCAAACCCAAGTGTCTTACCAATTGAATCGTCAAAAGTTAAATCTACTGGTTTATCGGAATAAATTCCAACTTTCATAGTGTTATTATTCGGTTGTATAACAAGACTCTCATCGCTCAAGTTCAATTTCAACTTTATAGCGCTTATTATATTATCAATTTCGTACGATCCTGTATCAAGATTCACCAGTTTATCTCCATATTTAAAACTGGAATTTTTCCCCCTTATTATATTCGGTATACTATTAAACGTCCACAAGTTAACCAATCCAATTTCCCATTCGCGATTTTTATCCAATTCCAGAGCGTGGTTTAAATTCTCATATAGATTACTTGTTTTTGAGGTTAGTGTAATAACAGCCATCCCTCACTCAGCTAATGCTTTCAACACAAGCGTAAAATTACAACTGGTTAGCAAGAAACAAAATCACTAGGTGCCCACAAATGTCTGTGTTTACCCGCTGCAATTGGTTGGTATTATAGAATATTTTTACATTATTTTCTTTTTCCCAATATTTTGTCAATTCGCGTGGCGGTTGCAAGTCACCGATCGGATCAAAATAATACACATTTTTCCCTCGTTTAATATATGCAGTCCAATGTGTTCCCATTCCAATCTGTTTGTCTAAATTAACAATTGCGAGCTCATTATTTCGAATTTTACTCGGAAGTGTATCAATCATATATATGCCCCTTAGTGGTATATCTAATATTTTGCACCATTTTATCAGGTCATAGTTTGACAGCGGGCCGTTCATCTTTGCGTTTTTCTCTGTCTTTTCCTCTGCTTTTTTCCACCTTGCTTCTTTTTAACCTTAGGAAATAGTGTTACACCGTATTGGGTGGGAGGTACTAGTATTCTTCCGCCTGTTGGATATGGTTTCAGATAAAAACCGCGACCAGCAATATGATTTTTTAACCTATTGATTGCCTTTTGCCTAATACTATCACTATGCGTTTTTCTAACTCCCCTCGTTTTTCGTTTTCTCAAACCGCCACCAAATGCGGATTTCGCTTTCATAATGTTTGTAACAAGATAAGAATATGCCCTCTCAGATAACCCCGTTTTTGGGTCCTTGAAAATTTCCCAAGCTCCATCTGCCAAGTGCCTGTCAGCCTCCGCCCGCGTCTTGTTATCAGACGCTCGGGAGTAAACTATGTCGTGCGTCTTACATAAATCATCAAGACGGTTTATAGGTTTGTCTCCACGTGCTAACCTTGACCTTAACCTTGTACCAGGTCCGCAATACGAATAATTAGGTAGATGAGCCTCGAAATTGAGGTTATCCACCCCCTTATTTATCACTGTACCCAATACATTGCCAATTTTTGATAAAATACCTCTACCACGCTTACGAACAGAGCAGCGCTTTTTCTTAACAGTGTTCATCCTTTAAAGGTTAAACATAAACTGAACTGTAATTACTACTACTACATAATTGATTAGTTTTCTTCAAAAGAAAATTCGATTTTTCATTAAAAGTCTTGGCACAATTTGCAAGAACGCTATAGTATTTGTAGAAATTGCAAATTAATTCTCGCTCATCAACCATAAATTTATACCAATGTATCAACCCAATTTCAAAGGAAATTGGTGTTTTATAATACGAATTAACGCAAGATTTAATATTGAATAAAGTATGATTTCTCAGTGAAGTTGACGATCCAAAGGAATTGAAAAGAAATTGCGTATCATTTTGCTGTATCAGACTAGATGGTGTAACACGAAAAAGTAATAAGCTATTAAAACAGCATAATAGAAATATAAATAGTACTATCGTTTTCCAGACGTTGCGCATCGCCAAAGCACATTCCATGTTGACAGACACAAACATACTGATAAAAATAGCACACCGTGTTGAGGGGGGAGAAGCGAGCGCGTGCCAGCGAGAGCTTCCTGCGAGCTTCCTTCTTTTAGGTGCTCACCTACTCCAAAGAGGAATGCTCAGTGCATTCCGCAATCCTTTTTTAGATTGTCGCGCACACCGATAAAAGATCATTCGCGTTTGAACGTCATAGTTATCGGATCGAAAAAAGTGTGATCATCTTTATCAGTTTGAAAGCGTCACAACAGTTTGAACTTTAGCTATTCGCGCACAGCGATAAAAGACCATTTGCGTTTTTGAACGACACAACAAGAAGAGTGATCATTTTGAAAGCATCACATCAGTTTGAAACAAAGGTGAGCAATAATAATTCAAATCTTTATTTACATTAATCAATTATAACAAACTCGAAATAAAGCCACAAAATAATCAAACTCATAAAAATTATCTTCAACCCAATCACGCATTTTTACAAGTTTTTGGGTAAATACTGTTAGTGCAAAAAATCTTGCATATTAAATTGGAGCAATTGTAATAGAAATAGTAATTGTTCAATAATATTTACAATAAATCTTCTCACACCTTAATGCAGACGGCACCTCCATAATCTGATAATAAGTGTGCATAATCCAAATTTTTAAACATCAATCTGATCCATTTTTCCCTATTTTGTATGTTTCAGTTCCAACTAGAGGTGTTTCAAGTCTACAAGAAAGTGCAAGTGATTCCTCGGCTTCCTCGTTGTGCAGGTTTGTTTACTTTTTCAATTAATTCTCCTCCTTCTCCTTCTCCTCCTTCTCCTTCTCCTTCTCCTTCTCCTCCTTCTCCTTCTCCTTCTCCTCCTTCTCCTTCTCCTTCTCCTCCTCCTTCTCCTCCTCCTCCTCCTTCTCCTTCTCCTTCTCCTTCTCCTTCTCCTTCTCCTTCTCCTTCTCCTTCTCCTTCTCCTCCTTCCCCTTTAAGACTGTTCTTATTATATATACAAAACGATGCATGACACAGTTTTTTCGAATCTGCAATAATTACTTTACAATATACACATTGCAAATAACCCGTTTTATGTAGAAAAAATCAATTACTCGCGAAATATTCAGCATTTCTTTTAAAAACCAATATCCTCTTATTAAATGAGTTTGACCAGTGAGGCATCGATCTTTGATAAAATGTCTTTATTCGCTGGTCGTAATCCCGAAGATTATTAAAATTTTCATTCTCGATAGAAATATTATGCATTCTCCTCCACCCACAATTCGGACTATGTTTTTCATGTTCTTTTTCGGGATCATCTGTTATTAACCATTTTTCCAAACCAACTAAACAAAACACGCACTGCACTAAGTCTGGTGGCGTCTTGAATACAAATCCCAGTTTAGCTAAATGTTTAGGTGATAAAAGGGGAGATTCGAATTTTTTCCATCTCTCATCAAAACTTAATAACCTCAATCTTTCGTACATTAAAACGTGTGATTGATCCATAGTGTGCCGATCAACTTCTAATCCACTACTAACTTGTTTGTTTTAGATCAGTTGTACCAGCGGAGTGTAAGAGAGCACACATCTGAGAGAGAGCGCACATCTGAGAGAGAGCACACATCTGAGAGAGAGAGCGCACATCTGAGAGAGAGCACACATCTGAGAGAGAGAGCACACATCTGAGAGAGAGAGAGTTCATCATTTGCCATCACCCTTTTACAATGTAAGTAGCGATTATTGACTGCGCATTATTTCGAATTATTTTTCTCGGTAGAAACTATTATTCTGCAGAAAACACATTGCATGCGAGTATCTCCATTCAACTAATTCTGCTGCCGATTGTTGTACATTGGAGGAGTAAACTTACGTTCAGTATTCCTACTTAGTTTTACCAACACACTTGAGTGTTTGAAATAATTTACAATTTTTCCCACACCGAAATTTTCTGGATGAATTACACAAAAATTTATCAATTTTGTTGTTACACATATTAAATGTATGATAGACGCCATTACACGATTCGTGATGGTTATCTGCAATATGTAATTGCATTATTTGATAAAAACAAGTATCTGAATTACATTCTCCAATAAATTGGTGTAATGGTTCATTGAGTGCAGGATTTATACACATGCAATAGTGTCCATATTCTCTTCCATAGCACTCATAGCGGTGGAAGCGTAATTTATGTATTAATTGTTTTTCGAACGAGGATTTATTTTTAATAAACTTTTCTTCTTCCTCGTCTACCGCCACGTTTATATCCATAGATATAATCTGTTTCACACTCATAATCTTTTAACCTTTCAGTTGGAGAACGCAGTGGAATCGCATCCTTTGAAAGTCAATCATTCGTAATTTAGAATAGTCCGTGGTGATCAACTTCTAATCTGCTACTAACTTTTTTGTTTTAGAGAGAGAACGATTTCACAATGGCTCATACGACGGAGAAGATTCGAGGTTTGAATGGCAGCGCAGCTAGATACAGATTCACGTATCTGGAGGAGGAACGTGACATCAAATCTACGCTGGAATCAAGCAGGGAGGAGGTGCTGCAGCTTATCGTCGACGAGTCGCACCGGTTCAACGGGAATGTGAAGTGCTTTATTGTTTTAAATGTTCTTATGAATAAAATAGTGTTGTTGGGTGAAGAGAACGAACAAGTATCAGCTATCGTGAACTTCCATAGCTATTCTGCACAAATTGAGCAGTGTGCTTCAAATTCTGTCGATTTAAACAATTTTTTTACAAATGCTATTGTAAAAATTTTATCTTCTTTTGACAAGTTTGTGAGGTTTGGGAGTGGGTGGGTTATAAAAAAGATCCAATCGTTGGATCTCAACATAATTAGGCATACCGCGATTCGTGGTTCCTCATCCACATATGTAGAAACCCCCGATTTTATTAAGAAAAAGACATGTGTAATTAACGTGAAAAATTCCAATGACGAGAAATGCCTTTTGTGGTCAATTTTATCTTTTTCCATTATCGGCGAAATACACATATGAGTGTTGAATATTTGAGCAAGTTTGCTCACACAGTCAACACAAACGGGGTCAACTTTCCTTCCAGTTTGCAGGACATTAAGAAATTTGAAGCTTTAAATCCTGATATATCCATAAATGTAATTGCATATGATAAAAACGTATTTTTCCCGTACAAGTGTAGCGCTTACAGAAACCGTACTCACCAAATTAATCTTTTGTTGCTAACAAGCGAAACTTATCCGCGAAAATCTCATTTTTGCCTCATCAACACCTCAAACGGGAAAAACGGGTTGTCTCGGCTCTTGAGTCATCTTACAAAAAGAGGGCATCAAGTAGATGTTTGTGAATTTTGCTTTCATCGCTTCACAACAAATAAATCGTTGAACGTGGATGGAAAACTAAATTTGGAGAAGCACAAAGAGCACTGTTCAAAATTCAGCCCGCAGAGAACAGTGCTTCCCAAAGAAGGGGAAACTCTCAAATTTACAAATTATACTGCAACATTGAAAACAAAATACACAATTTATGCCGATTTTGAATCGTTTATTGTACCGATAAAGAGTGGGGAAGAAGAAGAAGAAGAAGAAGAAGAACCGCACATCACAAGTAGCTTTACAAAAAAGACAACCCGTCACATTCCCTGTGGATATTGTTTTGTAGTGGTGAACATAGAGGGGGAAATTTGCCACGGGCCGATCATCTATCGGTCGCGAGATATGGGGGAGAAGATCATTGAGAAATTTCTAGATGAAATTACAAGTGTAGGAGAACTGCTCTATCGGGATATGAAGAGTGAAATCCCAATGTTTGAATTGAGTGAAGAGCAGAAGAGAGATTTTAATAGTGCGGAAAAATGCGGGCTGTGTGGGAAGGATTTCTTGATTGGCGACATCAAGTGTAGGCATCACTCGCACGAAACAGGTGAATTTATTTGCGCAGCTCATCAAGCCTGTAATTTAAATGGGAAATCACCTGATTTCATACCCTGTTTTATGCACAACTTTGGGGGGTATGATTGCCATCATATTGTGCAGGCATTAGGCAAGTGTAAAAAACCAATACGCTGCATTGCTCCTTCAGCAGAGAAGTTTTTCTCAATCACGGTGGGAAAAATCAAGTTTTTGGATAGCCTAAAATTCATGAACGCTTCGTTGGACAGTTTGGTGAAAAATTTGTCAGAAGGACAACAGACAGAGTCAAAATTCAAATCTATGTTTGCAGTGTTTAAAAGCATTGAACAACGACAACTGCTTATTAAAAAAGGAGTATACCCCTACACATATATTGACTCTCCACAGAAATTTGAAGAAACCTCCCTTCCCCCAATCGAAAGTTTTTACAATGATTTGACGGATTCGCCTTTAGAAGAAAGGGAGTACGCACATGCACAGAATGTTTGGCAAACATTCAAGATAAAGAATTTGGGAGATTATCATAATTTGTATCTGCTTTGTGATACACTCCTTTTGTGTGACGTTTTTGAGGATATGAGGTCATCAATGTTTGAGAAATACGGTTTGGATGTGACTCATTTTTTAAGTCTTGCGCATTATTCGTGGAATTGCATGCTGCATTTCACAAAAGTTGAACTCGGCTTGATAACAGATATAGATATCTACTTGATGGTCGAGCAAAATGTGAGAGGCGGTTTAGCTGTAATACCCCATCGGTATGCTGAGGCTAACAACCCTTATATGGGAGCAGATTTTGATGCAAGCAAACCGACAAGCTATATACTCTATCTCGATGCGAATAATTTATATGGGTACGCAATGTGCGAACCTCTGCCTGATGGAAATTTTCAATTTCTATCTGAGGATGAAATCAGTCAAGTTGACTTTTTCAACTTGGCTGATGATTCAGAGTATGGGTACATTCTCGAGTGTGATCTCCAATATCCCAAAACGTTACACAACAGACACAATCATTTTCCGCTAGCGCCGACAAAAGAAGAAGCACCTCACCATCTATTGTCTGACTACCAGAAACATGAGGGACAGAAATCGTCGACAAAACTATTGGCTACACTGTACGATAGGGAAAAATATGTTTTACATTATAGGAACTTGAAACTGTATGTACAACTAGGAATGTGTCTTAAACGCATTCATCGTGTCGTAAGGTTCACGCAATCTCGCTGGCTTAAGCCCTACATCGATTTTAACACAGAGTGTAGGAGAAATGCTAGAAATACATTTGAAATTCAAAATTTTAAGGCGATGAGTAACCTTATTTTTGGAAAATCTTTACAATCCGACCGCACCCACTGTCAGGTAGAGCTTGTCACCGATGAAAGGAGATTGGATAAATTAATATCGAAACCTCTGTGCAAGCGATGGCATATTTACAATGAAAATGTAATCGGAGTGTTTCTAAGAAAACCTGAAATCTCGCTGAAAAAACCAATTTTTGCCGGCTTCACTATTTTAGATTTGAGCAAACACCTCATGTTTGACTTTCATTACAACAAGATTTTGAAAATGTACCCTGTTGAATGTGTGAAGCTGCTTATGAGTGATACAGATTCTGTTTTGTACAGTATAAGAACAGAGGACGTCTTTTCCGACATTAAGAATAACCTAGATTGGTTTGACACAAGTGATTATCCTCCGTCACACATGTGTTACTCTTTAAAAAATAAGAAGGTTGTTGGGAAATTTAAGGACGAAGCAAATTCAAAGATCATAACACAGTTTGTCGGTTTGTGTCCCAAGCTGTATTCCTTCAAATATATGGACGATGCAGCTGTTATTACAAAGAACATAGCGAAAGGAGTGAAAAGGAATGTTAAGGATAGGTGCTTATCATTTGATTTATACAAGAAGTGTTTATTTGAAAGAAGCACACATTACGAAAGGTTCAACATGATAAGAAGTTATTCACACAAGATTTATCAAATAGAATGTGCAAAAACGACTCTCTCATGCTATGACGATAAAAGATACATCATGCCCAATTCGGTTGACACCTTGGCATGGGGTCATTACAGAATAGGTGAGGAGGGGGAGGAAGAGGAGAAGGAGGAGGAGGAGGTGGTGAGAGCGGTGAAGAAGTGAGTAGAACCTTCCTCTCCAAGTGCACAGCAGCGAGTGAGTAGTGGAGAAGGAAGGAGGAGTGTTGTTTCACAAAAAGAGGGTGGCTAAAAATAGATTACCTACGCTCTCCGAGCCAGTTGAGATACAATCGCGCGTGTGTGATGTCAACAAAAAATGAATGAACTTAGACAGAGATTAGCACAAGAATTGCATTCTGTGCCAAGAGTACATTTTAATAGGAGAAAATATGAGATTAAAAGTGAGGTGGATCTGCTTCAGGCAGATTTAATTGATATGAGCTCGCTGGCGAGAGATAATTCAAATTTTACTTTTATTTTAGCTGTAATTAACTGTTTTTCTAAATATGCTTATTGTGCGGCAATAAAATCCAAAAGTGCCGGCTCTGTGTATGCTGCACTTGAACCTATTATTCGACAAAATAAAAATGTTAAACTTTTTCAGACAGACCAAGGTACCGAATTTTTTAATACAAAAGTAAAAGCATTATTGGATAGGTATAATATTAAACATTACCATGTTTTTAGTGAGAAAAAAGCTGCAATAGTCGAACGTTTTATTAGAACTATTAAATCGAAAATCTATAAATATTTAACGCAGCATGGAACAAAACGATGGGTAGGAGCATTACCAACATTGGTTAAAGAGTATAATAATGCTTTCCACAGAACAATTCAAATGCGGCCATCTGATGTTCGCAAAAAACATCGAAATCATATAATAGCATCGCTTAATAAGGCGGCCAATGAGAACTTGCGTTTGAAATCTAAACGAATAAAACCGAAATTTAAATTGGGCGATGTTGTACGCATTAGTAAGTACAGACAGGTTTTCGACAAATCGTATAATATTAATTGGAGTGGGGAATTATTTATAATTCATTCAGTCTATCCGACTAAGCCTCCTACTTACATCTTGCGTGATTTGAAAGGGGAAATAATTTCTGGCCGTTTCTACGAAGAAGAAATGAAAAAAACAAAGCTGGATGAGGAGGAGCAGAAAGTTTATTTAGTAGAGAAAATTATAAGGAAAAATAAAGATAAAATATTGGTTAAATGGTTAGGTTTCAGCGAACCTACATGGATCGAGAGAAAGAATTTACTAGGTTGAGAACAGTATTGTAAATACTATGTATTATATTGTAAATACTATGTATTATATTGTAAATAAGCGAAATGTTGTATATTGGAAAAGAACTGAAAAATATTATCAATAAATTGATATAATATGTTGAAGCATGTGTTTTATTCAGTTATCCATTGGGTATCATAGTGATACAATGGTAAAGGATACGACCATACCCATCATCAATTTTGATGAGGTTATTACAGGTAAACCGAACATTGGCAAGAGTAAAAATGGTAGTTTATTACCGCATAATGCACGCATTATCCTGATTGGAAGATCCAACAGTGGTAAGACAAATACGTTATTGAATTTGATTTTCAATAAAAATGGATTAAAGTTTAAACATTTATACTTATTCAGCAATTCTCTGTACCAGGATAAATATATGTTTTTGAAAAAGGTGTTTTCAAAGATAAAATGTGTAAGCTTTTACATGTCAGACAATACTGATATGATAAAGCATCCCAACAAAGTTGAGAGAAACTCTCTTGTCATTTTTGATGATTTACAATTAAGCAATGTACCTCAAATTCGTAATTACTTTACAATGGGTAGACATCGCGAAATTGATACGGCCTACTTGGTACAAAGTTACGGTGCGATAATGAAACATCACATCCGAGATAATTGTAACGTATTGATTATTTTCAAACTTGATCAATTAAATTTGAAATTAATTTATAGGGATTTTGTGGGGGAAGATATGAGTTTCAGTGAGTTTAGAAAACTATGTTGGGAGGTGTGGTCAAAAGGTGCTCACAAATTTGTTTCTATTTTTACTGAATGTAAGGCTGAAAATGGAAGATACAGAGAGCAATTGGATAAATTCATAAAGATTCCTTTGCAATGAGGTAACTTCGGTGTTTGCACGTTTTTTGTTCATTCAACGTTTGATCGTACATGGGATATTACACAAAGAGTAAGCTAATGAAGAAAGTTAAGAAGCGTGTCGCGCATGGTGCGGAAAGTTTAACAGATAGAATTAAAAAGTTGAGAAAAACTATTTTGGATAAGCATAGGAATTTATTGGGTTTTCAAACGCAGAGTGAAGAATTTAATCGTAAAAGGTTGGAACCAATAATTACTCCATTAATTGAACTCAAAAAGAGCACAATCTCTGCCAATGAAACAGTAAAGCGTGAAAAAGAACACAAGGTTGAACCGTTGGTAACGGAGAAGGAGAAGGAGGAGGAGGAGGTGGAGGAGAAGGAGGAGGATGGGGAGGAAGATGTAAATATTTCTGCTAATGATAAATCTGCTTTCTTTGATTCGACTTTGAATATTACTAACCGTCGCACTCGAATAGAAGAAATTTTAGACAACTATTTAGGTGTGTTTCATAACGAGAAATTAGATAATTCTATTCCTTATGGTATACGTTTTGATCATAAACAAAATTTATATTTTATCGGCGATGAGCCCGTAAGTTTTGATGATGTTTTTATAACTGTCGGCGAACAAAGGTTTAGAATGACTCATGGTTTGTTGGAGCTATTGTTCAACAGTAGGCCAAATTCAAATCTCTACAATAACAAAGATTTGGCGAAATATAAAAAAATATTATCACTGACATCTGTACATATTAATAACCAGGGTTACGTAATTCGCAATTCTGGTAAAAAATCTCAAATTATACAGAAACTTTTTCCACCCAAAAAACGTTCAAAGTATGGGAAGGGATTATTGAATTTTGTTAGAAATAAATCACGTGATAGAAACTACATATTCTGGGATGATGTTAACGAACTAGTCAAACGGTTATTTATTTTAATGGGTTCAAAAAATGCAGGAAATTCAGCTCACGATATTGAAATCGATTCGATATTGCAAGAACTGCGGGAAGCTAACTTTATACAGTAAAAAGCGAGGACAGGCCGTGTTGGCAGGAAGCTGTTCGGTAGAGCGAAAGAGGAGAGAAAGAAATATGAGAGAGATGAGGCTGGGTGAAACCGGCTGTTGCGAAAGAGTATGTTAGAAGGAATGCGGAGTGGGCGCCCCCTCACCCCTCTGCGAAACATCGTGTAAAGTGAGAATAGTCGACTAAAGACATGAGTTGGGGTGGTGACGTCAGTGCTGTTCCTTCTTGACATCCAACACAAATCAGAGCGTTGAAACCTCTCCGCTGGAGCGGGTGTACCGAGGTGTTGATAATTAATTTCGACATTCGAACAATGAACACCGATCGATTCGGACGAATGCATCGTCCGCATGCGAAACAATTAGAGGAGTTAAAAAAATTAGTAGCGAATTTTGACAAGTTGAAATTTGAATTGAGTGAGTTGAAGAAGGCTGTTTTAACTAGAACAGAATTTAACAATGAAAGAAGCCAACTTGTGTCGTTTGAAAATCTCAATAGTGGATTAAGTATAATTAACAATGTGTTGGAAAAACGCATGCATGATTTAGAACAGGTTGTTTTAACTAGGAGAGAATTTGAGCAGGAGAAGGCTAGTGTGCTGGTGAGTAGACATACCCTCAATAATGAGATGAAAATTATTAGCAAAGAGGCAAAGGCAGAAAGAGATAAACTACTCACTCGAGATGAATTCAATAGGGAAAATTTACTCACTAAAAAAGAGTTTATAATTGAAAAAGCAGGATTCATCTCATATGAACAACTTAACACAGCTGTAAAAATATCACAGGACCTATTAATGGATTATGTGCATAATAATCGAGATTTCAAGAGGCATTTAAATGATCTGATGTATAGATATGCCTATTATTTGATAGAAAAATGTGTAATGGCTGCCAGAACGTTTGATTATAAAGAGTTGGAGGGACGAGGACTATTGCCAGAACATACTGTCAGCGAATTTCTTCGGCTTATTGGAATGGATGAGCCAACGATAAAATATGATAGTAGTTTGTTTTTACCTCCCCAACAAGAACGTCTATTACAACGGTATCAATCTAGGAATCGGGGAGTGTAGAAATATTCTATTTCTGTGTACACTCCCCCAGCTGCTAGGCACGCGTTGCGAGCGTTAAATTCTAAGGTTAATGACCTGAGAGCATGTCACAGCTTAATGAGTCACATAAAAAATCTACATAAAACTTGTGCACGTGCTCTGCTTTTAAACGTTATGAAATAGTTTTTCACAGCAGGGGGCGGAAGTGTTATTAATATCTGAAGCACTGTCCGGGGCTGGGGGGCAGGGGGGTATATTAACACTGCATGTGCGAAAGAGAGAGAGAGGGCATTGAGAATCACAGCAGGGGGTAGCAAGTGTGCAACCGCAATTAATAGCTAAAGCGGAGGGCGGGGGGCGGGGGGCGGGGGGCTGATGCTATTGCAAATATAGATATAGTAATTGCAAGCAAGTATATATAGGTATATAGATGCGTATGTTGTATATACAGATATAGGTTACAGATATGCCCAAACATAGATATACTAATTGCAAGCATGTATATAGATATAAAGCTGTATGTTCTATATTTATTGGGAACCTTCCGTGAGAGGTGGGGTCAGGGGGAAAGGTCCTCTCTCATTGCTGCTTGCGGGGGGTCCCCCTTTAATCTATTGGGAATACCATATATATTTTGGGAATTTCATAAAATAGGGAGGGGGGTTTACGGTGCTAAATCTATTTTGGGAATTTTTTTTTATAAAAACTATTTTTAGAAATCTATTTTTTTATGAAATCTATTTTTAGATTCCTATTTTTTATGAAATCTATTTTTAGATTTTTTCTATTTTGGGGGAGGGGGAGGGGAATCTATTTTTAGGTGGTGGCCACGCCCCCCTGTCTTCTGATTGGTCGCGGCGGTATCGGCTAAGTAGCCCTACTATTAAAAGTTACAAATAAAAAATTACATTTGAAAAAAACTTAATTAACTTTGTTACAAAAAGCACAAATAGAGGTAAAAACTGATCTCGGGTTGAATTATCTTCGGTCAATTTAGATTAAGTTCGTTACGCGAATGACAAATGAGAGGTAAAAACTGATCTTCGGTCAATTTTTGAGAGTCAAATCACTGATCCCCAATCATGTTCCATGTTCAGTAAAAAGTAAATTCGTATGGTTTTTCGTGGTGGGGAGACCTTACGGGTAGTTCCACCTCGCCATTTTTTTTAACGACTGCTTTTTTTTTATATGCAACCGGGACCGACGGCTTAACGTGTCCTCCGAAACACGGTTCAGTAATCACACTTCTTTTAAAGCATTTGACGCAAACCCGGGTTTACATTTGAAATAAATTAAATGGGGGTCAGTTCTTTGTTTCGTTGGCGTTTGTGCAACCAGACATTTGATTTGAAATGAAATGAAATTTTTTTATTAGGCGGAGTTAATAAAGTCTTCTCCACCTCAACTTCAATTATTTTATTAACTTTTATTACTTCCATTAGTTTTTGTAATTTCCTTACCTTTTCATTACTTTAAGTTATATTCAAACTGTTCTGCAGATAAGACTTATTAGGCCTAATACTATCTATATATCTGATGCATTATTGTAATATTAAAAATTATTGAATATAATAATAATTTTTTTTTTCAATCACGAAAATCAAAAATTTGTAAATTTACTAACTCTTCTAGAGTTACTTTGTAACTCTACTAATCTAATCTCTTCAGCAGTTGGCGCCCCTGCTTTTAGCGGGAAGGCCCCCGGATGCATACAACTGTCATTATTTGAAATTGCATTATTGAGAGTTATTATTATGGCATTATGTGAAATTATATTGGCATTCAAACAAATTATAAGCTATTTTTATTCGCTTGAAAGAATGATATTCATCACAAATTCGGATACAATTTTTTCTGAAATGAGTTTTCGCGATATCAATCTTCAGTTATTGCTACAGCATGGTTAATCTGTTTTTCCAGTAAAACACGCTAGCTTTCCAATTTCTTTTTCCATTTGAAATAGTTTTTCTTTAACCAGTCCCCTTCCCGTCCCACCTTATAATATTTCAATTTCAGTTATTTCTTCCTTTAAAAGAAAACGATCAGTTTTTAGCTGTATAATTATTCGTTTAGTAATTTGTTTTTATTGACTTTCAATTTTTTCAAAAAAAAAAAAAAAAAAATAGATTATACTTTTTTCTTTACTGAAAATTAATAGTTATGTATCAAACTGTATGTCATGTATATGTTTATAGTTATATCAAAATGGGAAGTGAT
Organism: Conomelus anceps; assembly: GCA_948455865.1. Lineage (NCBI taxonomy): Eukaryota > Metazoa > Arthropoda > Insecta > Hemiptera > Delphacidae > Conomelus > Conomelus anceps. Next base: position 66,000,532 of record OX418221.1, read on the forward strand.
AGCCGTGAGCCGTAGCAGGTGTCTGTTCAATCAGATAGAGATAAGCTGCGTTCTCCTTGGCACTCTTTGTAAGGGTGACCGATTAGATTGGCCAGCAAAAAATCCACTGTTCTCTGCTGTAAAATCACTTCCCGGTGGTTCGGAACCCACCTAAAACTGTAGGTCCAACTCATCAATCACCATCATCCAACTCATTACCCACGCACAGGTCTCAGACCTATGTGGGCTTCATCCTCCAAAAAAAAACTAAACAACCTCTCAAATGTAGACATAGTTATCTGAATTAAAATATTAATTACTGATAATTTAAATGAACATGGTTGAATATTCATATAGAATAAAAGTAGTCACAAAATAATACACAAGATATAGGTAGAGATGATACTTGAACCTGTCCGAATAGGACTTTATTTAGATTCAGATACTTAATTAATAGAAACAAATTTGGAGTAAAAAATCGAGAAATCTGGATAAATGTGACATCTAGACATAACCTTTATTTATACATTTCTGTATTGAAAATTTAGAAGAGGAAGTTTTGGGCTGTAAGCCTTCGCTTCCTCTACATTCTACTGCAATGTGATGATGTTCATGGATGAAAATTAAATAAAGACTAATTAATATGGGGTGATATTATAGGAGATATGAGCTATCAGACCTAGCTCATCAATGATTATCAATTTACACGACTAAAATTAGACAATCTGTATTTCTCGGAAGCACTTTTTCAAATTCAAATCCAATAACGATATCTATGATGTTTTCCATGACGAAATACTTAATGAAAAATCTAATATTAAAACTGACAATGTATTTCACTTTTATATATGTTATATTGGAGATGCTTAAGGGATGCACTTCACTTCTTAAAAGAGGCTGACGAAGCTTCTTTTCAGAAGTGAAATGCATCCCTCTAGCATCTCCAATATAAGTGAGTAAAACAATATATAAAAGTGAAATACAGTGTCAGTTTTAATATTAGATTGTCCAATAACGAGGTTGACAATCTTATGTATGTCAAACTCGTTTAAACTCGTAATTTCATTCGTCTAATTCCTTTAAATTATCGGGAATCTCTTTTTGCTGCTAGAATCCTACAATGACAACTAATGCAGAGACAAGAAGGCCCTACATGGAGTTACATCCAATTAAGCACGAGCTTTATTATTGTTCATTGTACCAGTTGCGTGTTGTTTAGCTTTATCGTGAATTACTAGCAATATAATCTTATATCGCTATTATGTAGCTATATACAGATGGAAATATAATCAGCAGTATATATAGCTTCATAATATAGCTATAATAAACCTTCATCTTTTATTTGACAGTGTTTTTAATTCTACAAAGAGTGCAATAAACGTGTGAGCGCTATCAACCTCCTAAACTCCTGATAAAAATATCAACTTCTAAACTCCTGAAAAAAAACAACGTCAAACGATCCAGACAAAGTTGTAATATTCATTTGAAAATTATTATTATTATTATTAGCGATAGAACTCCCAAAGAGGAAGACGCTAAGCAATCTATGATTCGTGATGCAGTATTTCATTTCTTGGGTTTATTCTTCTTTTCTGCCCAGTATTCTTTCATTCGTTGTGAAAATCTTTGTTTCCTTTCTTCATTCCATCGTGGTCGGTGCTGTTTTGGGCGCAACTCTGGGGGGACTTCCCACTTGTCTACTTTTTTCTGAAACTCTGTCTGTTCAAGATCTCTTGTTCGTTTGTATTAAGTTGAGTTAAATCCTTTTTAACATTCTCTACCCAGGGTCCTGGACTGGTTAGCGTCAGTAGATATCGTAACAGTCGGTTAGTTAACCTGTGTTCCGGAAGTCTGAGAATACGACCATAAAATTTTAAACGCCGTTTCTTCATGTCACTTTCTACGTTTAGAATTTTTCCACAATTTCATTTTTCTGTAACCTATATCCATTTTCTGTTTTCCTTGGACCAAGAATTTTCCTAATAATTTTCCTTTCTTCTTTTTTGATGTCATCTATTTCCATTTTTCGATTCATAGAAAGAGTCACAAGCGTATTATAGAGCCGCAGGCTTAATCACTGTGTTATAATGCCGAATTTTAGTCTTACGTGAAAGGGATTTTTTATTGTAAACATGTTGAACAAGTCCAAGAGCTTTTCTAATCCTTTGTAATCTCCCTAACTGGGAAACTCTTTCAGAACCATTGGGCTCTATACTTTCTCCTAAATATTTAAAGTGTGGAACCCTTAAAGTGTGGAACCATTATTATTATTATTCCTTTCCCTCTGTATTGTAATATATATTTTTGGTTACATTTATTAGTGTTTGCCTTAGGTCTTATTAGACATGGCAACGTAACATGTAATAAATAAATATCGAAGAACTACTTTTGTAAATAATGTGTTCAATTTGACAGATGCATAATGTGTTCAATAATTTCAATTTGACAGATGCATACCAAATACCTTCTGCTATTAAACATGTTTTACTATCATACATGTGCATAAACATGTTTTTCATGTTAATATTTATTTAAATTATTTTGGAGAATACATTTGGAGGTTATGCACTAAAAAAGAAATTTAATTTGATTTGTACATACTTCTTTACATGTATTTTTATGTTCACAAAATAATGATAATAATAATAATAATAATTTCTCTGAGCAAATTGCAATTGCCCAGAGGAGTTTAATGAAATAAAATAAAACAAAAGCATATAATAAATTGAGAGTACAATTTTGTAGTTTCTATATAATAATAATAATAAATTTATTTCTCTCAAAAAGAACATTACAATTTTTAAATAAAACAGAAATAGTTACATATTAAATAATACTATTCATTAAACATTTTTGTTTGAGAAATTAGGTACTCCCGAGAATTCCTTTATGGGAGTTACCAGCTGTGAAATTTAAATACATTTTGCAAACATGAAAACAAAATTAATAAGCTACATCCTAAACTCGTAGCATTAATAAATACATTTATATTTTAAATTGAAAGAAAACTTACAACTCGTTTTCCAATCAAGTTAAAAGGAAGCAACAAAATTAAGTTGAATGATACAACACTTATTATACTTTATGTGCTACAGTTATATGTTTTCATTTATTAATTGAGAGATCATACTTTACTTTCATCTTAGATTCGCAAACCATACCTCCACATCCTGTCTTTCCAATAACCACTTCTTTAACATATGTTTGAATTTTCTTGGCTTTTCCTGTCCTTTTATATTATCTGGAATTATATTAAACACTTTGGGGGCTATATATAAATGAAAATGTTTATAGATCTCCTTGTTCGGTCTCGGTGTAACTAAATTGCCCGCAGATCGTAGATTAAATTCTCGGTCTACAGTGTTCATATGCCCACTTCTAAAAAAGAAAATTGTCAATACTTTGAAGAAGTACAAATACCTAAGTGGAAGGAGTCCCCATTTCCTGAATATTGGCATCGAACTAGATATTCTTGGTTTCTTATCTATGGTTCTCAAAATATATTAAGCAATACTGTTAACTATGATCACTCCACTAAAAATGCATTGAAGTTTTCTGGAGAATGCATTTGGGATTTTACGCATCATAAAGGAATTATGTTCACAAGATGCATTAAAGATTTCTGGAGAAAATTTGGGATTTTATACATCAAAAAGGAAATTTAATTAGATGTGTGCAGACTTGTTCACATATTTTTTTTTAATTCGTGTTCACATGTGTAGGAATTATTAAGATGCAAGACTTTTAAATTAAAAAGAAACACAGAAAAATTATCAACTCTTAATGTGAAATTTAACGACTTGCAGTCAAATATTTGACTGCAAGTCGTTAAATTTCACATAAAAAGTTAATATTAACAACGCAGTTCGTCATGGAACAAGAAATACAGAAAAATTATCCTCATTGAAGCATTTTCAAAACAAATTCCTGATTCCTAACATTCTGAAAATGATCATGCCATTGCTAAGTAAAACCCATGTATGACAACATTATTTCAGATCAAAATTCATATTTCTATCAGCCGACCATCTTGCAAAAAAATCTGTTTTCTCGACATCATATGTAAGATGCTATGAAAGATTTCACAGAACAATACTGTAATAGAAAACTCAAGAATAACAAAAGATGTAGGATGGTAAATATAAAGAAAGAATGGAGATGCAGATGGAAAGAGAGAGAGAGTGAGTGAGTGTGTTGTGTGTGTGAGAGAGAGAGAGGATGAGGGAGAGAAAGTGAGAGAGAGAAGAAGTGTGTATAAGAGAGAGAGAGAGAGTGAGAGGGAATGAGTGTGTGTGTATGTGGTGAGAGTGCGCGCAGAAAAGATAGTGTGAGTGAGGGAGACCGACTGAGAGAGAACAAAGCAAGAGTGAGAGAGAATATGATCAGAAGAATGTCCAAACCATATTACAATGGGATCATAACTTTTGAGTGGGAGTATACTCTGTATATATAGCAGACCAATGGTCATTTTGCTCGTGTGTTTTATCTTGAGTGCAGTTTCCACTCCGACTTTCAATCTTTCCGCTTTTCCCTCCAGAAAAAGGGGGGCCCCAGGGGGGGGAAGCTTATGGAAGAGGAAAGCAATTTCAAACTCATGCCTGAGGTCACTCATAAGCTCAAGGGTGGTCCGAAACCATTCTTTTCATCCTGAGAGTTGGATTTTTCGACGAGATGCTAGAAAAAGGATTTGTTACAAGGAATGATGTAACGATAGAAACATTGAATGTGTTTCTGAGAGGTTTTTACTGAAAGGTGGTGTCACACTTGACGTATGTTGTGCGATGGACCAGTGCAGGATCACTGGATGGTATGTTTGAGATCTAGACTGATCTACCATCAGAAAAAGTGTAGGAAGATGTTGAATTCAATCAACCTGTCATTGTTTTCATTCATTGTTTATGATAGCCATATTCCAGGGGTTAACTAAAAATTGAGTTTTCAGTTTGTTTGAGATTGATAATGGTATAACAACCGAGACTAGTTTCTCAATATTTTTAATAAATGTGGTTGTGACAATTTCGTCTTATTATTCATTATATATTTGATTTGTTATGTGAATCTTTATTGATAAAATTAGAGTTTTGTCTGTACATTTATCAGAATTATATATTATTTGGTTATTTTTACGTTTTATACAACCATTAAAGAAGCCAAAAAAAGTCTTATCTCATTTTCTGTCTGTCTGTCACGGCCCCGAAGGCATTTTACGCGGCCTTCTCCTGAAAACCGAGAGCATCGATCGGGATTAAAGTAATTTATCAGTATTGAAGACCTTTTTGACAATGTCTTTAGCTATAAAAAACTAAATTATTTTTTTTTTAACGGAATAATAAACGTTTAAAAACCAAGTATTGTGCGATTTTGGATACATTTCTTCTAAGTTTTATTATCACACTAGCTGGCCCAACGCGCGTTGCTGCATTCTCATAAAAATTCTCCTTGATTTTATTATTCGCCACCTCCCGCTGAGGTTACATTTAAAATTAGGAAAGAAGTTAGTCCTAGGGCTCTTCCAGCTGATCATAGAGGCTTCGTTGTTTTCTTAATCACCACCTCTGAATGAAGATACATTTCAAATTTAAACCTTCTATGACTATAAGGGTAGAAGCTAGGTTTTTTATTTTATTATTCGCCACCTCCCGCTGAGGCTGCATTTCAAATTTCTAGCTGCATTGGTTAACAGATGTCATCAACCTGGCATAATTACATTTCATCATATCCAGTCGTATGTTTCCTACATATTGCAAGGCTCCAACTGCACGGTAGCCTACATGCAAAGTGCAAAGTCTTTTGCTGTTCAAAGACAGCGTAAATAACGCCACTAAGGGGCCTGCCATATGATTAAAAACTGTTGACTTATATCAGCTGTTCCTTTAAGCTGTTTGGCTGGCAAGTTCAGTAGGTTAGGTCTATAAAATGGTTTAATTATAATTTTTAGCTCCCCTATTGAAATTTATGGTCAGAAACCATCCCCAATATTCACACAACATATTCCCAAAGTTTCTTGCCGATCTGTCAAGTAGTTTTGGAGTCTATAGGGAACACACATACATACATACATACATACATACAGACGGACATTCATTTTTATATATAGAGATAAGAACAAATCACGTAATTTCTCATGATATATCAATCAGCTGTTCTTAAATATTCTCTCTGATAACTGTCACTGAATTGTTTACGTTCTAAGTTGTTTACTAAGCTGCTAACAACTTCATGATCATTGCTATCAAAAAAGCCGAAGCATATTTAGTCTTATTCATAAACATAATCCGTAGAAGGACGGGTACAATAGCTAGTTTAATCTAAAATTGTATAAAGTAATACTGTAGTATTATTCACTGTAAATTCATCCTTCTTTACCCATATATATTAGACTAGTTGAAATATTAAATGCTTACCAACTTTTTCAATATCTTTTTATTTTTCTATTCACAGAAAAAACATGGCGGTCCCACCGACGAAGAGCGTCATGTAGGAGATTTGGGCAACATCTTTGCTGAGGACAACGGCGTGGCTCACATCACCATCAAGGACTCCGTAATCTCACTGACCGGCAAGAACAGTATCCTCGGACGCGGAGTGGTCGTCCATTCCGACTCGGACGACCTCGGACGAGGCGGATTCGCCGACAGCCAGACCACCGGACACGCCGGAACGAGGGTGGCGTGTGGAGTCATTGGCATACTGTAAATATTGAAATTATGTTAGTTTGTACCCTGCACCGTCCAGTTATTTGAAATTCTGAGACCTTTTCACATTTTGAAATTTTGTTTGTACCCTGTTTTGTGTAATGAATTCCTATATTTGTCCTAATATTCTAAAATACTCAAATTCACAGCCCATTTCACACTTTCAAAGAGTACTTCACACTGTCAAGTGCTGTAAATATTGAAATTATGTTAGTTTGTACCCTGCACCGTCCGGTTATTTAAAATTCTGAGACCTTTTCACACTTTGAAATATTGTTTGTACCCTGTTTTGTGCAATGAATTCCTATATTTGTCCTAATATTCTAAAATACTCAAATTCACAGCCCATTTCACACTTGCAAAGAGTACTTCACACTGTCAAATGCTGTAAATATTGCAATTATGCTAGTTTGTCCACAGAATCACTATACTTGTCCTTCTATTCTAAAAACCTAGAATTCCTGGCCCTATCCCACACTTTTAAAAGAGTGTTTCACTGTCAAATGCATTTTGTACGCTGATTAGATTTTACACTGAACCAGAAATTACACTGTACTAGGACTCTTACTACTGTTTTAGAGTTTTAAAGTCTGTTTCACACTAATCTTTGAAAGGCTGTCTTACACTTTGAAGGGCTGTTTCACTCTTGAAACAATGTTTTACACTTTTAAATTCTGTTCTCAAGAACATAAACATTTTCCAGCTCTATTTAGCACTCTCAGAGGCCATTTCACAATTTTAAATGCTGTTTGTACCCTGTAAAGTTCTTTGAATTAGAATTATGAGACTTGTTTCACACGTCTGAGGCTGTTTCACACTATTAAATTACGTCTATACACTGTACCGTACACTATATTTAAATTCTGAGACCTTTTCACACTTCTAAAGTTGCTTCACACTTTGAAATATGTTTGCGCCCTGTTTTGTCCAATGAATTAGAATTCTGAGAACCACTATATTTGTCCCAATCTTCTAAAATCCTAGAATTCACAACCCTATTCCACACTTTCAAAGAGTGTTTCACTTTCTCAGGATGTTTCACACTTTGAAATCATGTTCTTACCCTCTACATTCTTTGAATTAGAATTATGAGACCTGTTACACACTTACTGTAGCAAAATAAATGAATAAAATGGTATTTTCACCAAACTATCTATGACTTTGTGTGCTGAAATTAGCAATACAATGTTCGTAATATGGCTTCATATGCATACCATGTTTCCGAATGTGCCATACAAATGGTCAAGAATTGTTGGAAGATCCTTTTTTGCACAGGAAGTGGATTTCTGTAGGCTTAAAAACACAAAATGATCCTGTCGTGTCATCATTTTACTACCGTTGCCATAGCAACATATTTTTTATATATCTCTAACAATGAATATCAATAAATAAAAAAATTGAAGACTAGCATAAGAATGATACCATTCTATTGCTATTTATAAAAAACCCAAAACAATTATTTTTTTAAGTTGTTTTACATCTGCGACAACACTATACATAACCAATTTCATGACAGTGCAACAAACTAAGGCCTTGAGCTGTAGACCTACTCTAGCATATTAAAACCTTTGTTTTACATTTAAATGTATAAATAGAGGCATTTATTTATATTATTATTAAAAATTATTAATCATTTATTCGATTTATGAATATTTTGATCCAATATATATTTACCAATAGCTTATTGTTGTCTTGCTAACGTTTAAGTTCAAATTTCTTCATTTGAATTTCTGTAGAAATTAGTTTAGTGTTTTTCATATATTATTTACATTTATTTATCTTCTTCAGCACGAAATGTTTTTTTTATTTCAATGCACTTCAGCACATTATAATATATTATATGATTAGTGAACAACTTATGTTTATTATATTTGCTGCTTTGACTATTAAGATTTTTATTTTGGCTCTAGTTGTTATTTTTCTTGTATTTTATCTGTTTTCTATCAGTAATTATTAACTCACTTGTATTTTCCAATTACCCAAAATTTGCAAAATACCTTCCAGAATCTGTGATATTATAGCTATACAAAAATACTAACATTGCTCTGTATATATTTCTTTATTCAATATTCAAATTCCATTTTGGAAAACTATTTAGAATATTTTAATTATTATTCTATCAACAATGAAATTTTTTATGAAGCCTTCACTGTTAATAAACATGACAGCTCAATTTGAACCATGACATAATTTTAGAAATTTCAAATTCATCAATCAAATATTTATCAAGTTATTTTCCCCCACAAAATGTCAATTGTATTGCATGAAGAAATTATTTATGATGAAAATTATTTATCAAATTATAATTATTTATAAAGAATCTTCTAAATTATTATTAGCCTATCCATGACTACAAATAACTTGAAATTATTATTTGACTAATAAGGAAATAATGGAAGAAATTCAAAAAATTATTATTGTGCCATGACATTGTATGAAAATCTATTTTTATAGATATTATTTTATTATTCAATAAAAACATTTAATGAAAAAAAAATGATCATTTATTTATTTTACCCGGTTTTCTTCATTCAATACAATTAACATTCATTTCATAATATTGCTGCTAACGTTTGCGCTTGAAAATAATTAGACTAACACAGCTAGGAAATTAGAATAATTTGAAAGCAATGTACAGTAGTTACTAACTTATTTATTCCAATTCTGAGGCATGCAATATCTACGAACTTGAATTGATAGCATTGTAGTTACTAACTTATGCATTCCAATTATTTAGCATTTACATTTTTTTTTTTTTTTTGGGAGGATGATGCCCACATAGGTCTGAGACCTGTGCGTGGGTAATGAGTTGGATGATGGTGATTGATGGGTTGGACCTACAGTTTTAGGTGGGTTCTGAACCACCGGGAAGTGATTTTCAGCAGAGAACAGTGTCTTTTTTGCTGGCCATTCTAATCGGTCACCGTTACGAACGGGACCTACGGAACGCAGCTTATCTCTCTGATTGAACAGATACCTGCTACGGCTCGCGGCTATCACTTCCCTTACTTATTTATTCCCTTATTTATTCATTTATCACACAAAACACAAGTAAAGAAACCAACAGGCACAACCTTTTTTTTTTCTTTAGAAGTTTTAGAAGTTTATAACTGAAAATCCAAAATTTAGGTCATGTCCAAACTAAAATAACTAGGCACAACCCACTTCTACTTTCTTTAGAAGTTTATAATTGTAAAATTCAAATTCTAGTTTATGTCTAAACTTATATTACTTTGAAGTACAATACAATCTAGAGTGCAAGATTTACGAACATATTAATTAAAAAATATAGATATAAGCATATTTTCAGTTACAAGTAAAGGTAGCTTGCAAACTCATTTTGAAAAGCGTCAATTTATAGATTACAAAATACTATATTGGCAAAAAACAGGTATTTATATAAATAAATGTTATTGTCATTTGATGACAATTATTGATTATTAAATTGAAAATAATAAAATGTCAATTATTGACTTTTATGATAAATTCAACGACTTGCAGTCTTAATTATTGATAACGCCATGAGAAGTGCTAGTCTACCTATACATCTGAATATCACATAAAAAAATTACTTAAATTATAAAATTACTTATTATTACTGTAAATTTAACGACTCGCAGACAGTTTTAATTGTGAATATTTAATTATATTCCTACTCACTCTTGGCCGAACGTTTTCGAGTCATGGAAACTAATGGAAAATGAGTTTCCATGAAACGTTCGGCCAGAGTGAGTAGGAATATTATTTATTCACAATTAAAATTAACTGCAAGTCGTTAAATTTACAGTAATATGTTAATATTAACAACGCAGATCATTGTGGAACAAGAAATCCAAGAATATAAAATGTCCTTAGTACTAGCCAGTCATGTACCTCTTTTTTTATATCACAGCCATCATTGTAATTCTGGTATTTACTGATAAACAAAGCAATGAAAATAGTGAAAAGCTCATGAAAATATAAATGTCATTTCATCACAGGATATACTGTAGTTTTCATATAACTTGGCAGCAATAGGTTGGGTTCAGATGTAGCATGTCCCATCTGCTGCACGCTGCCAAGTTATATGAATACTACAGTAACTTCATTTTGAGAAGGAATAGCAGCTCCTTTTTACAACCAGCCTCAAATTACATAGAAAATATCGACTTGGGGCAATTATTAAACTAATCTAAGTATGATGTTGAATTAGAGCAATTATATTTCAAGTTCATGGCTTGCATAGATCAACCCCTGTTTTTGCTTTGCTTCCTTGTTCTAATTTCTTCTGCTTTTGTTCTTCACTTTCCATTTTATGCATCTAACACAGCACAATATAACATATCTTTCCAATCTCCTAACTGCTTTGTTTCTTATATATATTTTTATCTAGGCTTTGAAACTAAGATAAAATTTAGAAATTTTCAAGAGTAAATAATCAGTAACAGAGATATAACCTATGAGGGTGTTGCTACACCTCAGTGGTGTAAAGCCTAGTAGCGGATGTATTTTTATTGTATGGATTAATTATATAGATTAGGTTTTAACCAAAAATTCAAGAAGGTGTTGTTACACCCCTGAAGTTTGAAGCTGATGCACTTTTTAAATGAATTAATTATTTCTCTAAAAAAATGTAAATCTGTTGTTTCACCTCAGTAGTGCCTTGTAGCAGATGTATTTTTATTGTATGGATTAATAATATAGATTAGGTTTTAACCAAACATTCATGAAGGTTGTTACACACCTGAAGTGTAAAGCCCAGAAGCTGATGCATTTTTATAATATGGTTAAATTTTTCTCCCAAAAATTATAAATCTGCTGTTACACCTCAGTAGTGCCTTGTAGCAGATGTATTTTTATTGTATGGATCAATTATAGAGATTAGGTTTTATCCAAAAATTCATGAAGGTGCTGTTACACCCCTGAAGTTTAAAGCTGATGCACTTTTTAAATGGATTAATTATTTCTCTAAAAAAATGTAAATCTGTTGTTTCACCTCAGTAGTGCCTTGTAGCAGATGTATTTTTATTGTATGGATTAATAATATAGATTAGGTTTTAACAAAAAATTCATGAACGTGTTGTTACACCCCTGAAGTGTAAAGCCCAGAAGCTGATGCATTTTTATAATATGGTTTAATTTTTCTCCCAAAAACTATAAATCTGTTGTTACACCTCAGTAGTGCCATATAGCAGATGGATTTTTTTTGTTTGGATCAATTATAGAGATTAAGTTTTATCCAAAAATTCATGTAGGTGTTGTTACACCCCTGAAGTGTAAAGCCCAGAAGCTGATGCATTTTTATAACCTGGTTTAATTTTTCTCCCAAAAATTATAAATCTGTTGTTACACCTCAGTAGTGCCTTGTAGCAGATGTATTTTTATTGTATGGATTAATATTATAGATATTAAGTTTTATCCAAAAATTCATGAAGGTGTTGTTACACCCCTGAAGTTTAAAGCTGATGCATTTTTTTAAATGGTTTTAAATGGTGATTCTATAAGTAGGTTTGTAATAATCTAAGTTAGTAGGTATGAGATTCACAATTATTGTCATATCATCAGTTAATTTATCATAATAATTAACCTCTTCCCAATCTTCTGTCATCCATAATTTTCAAGGAGAACAAAGCAAAATTTCCATTTTAATCAAACTTCTCTGGCACATGATTTAAAAGCGTGCTAATCGCAATTTCAGACTGACAACCATGTAATATCGGTGCTTGCCGAAAGGAAACTCACATTCAAGAAGATTAAAACAACGACTATTGGAAGGAAACTCATTTGGGAGAAGATTAAACATCTGTTTGACATGACTGACTGACTGTGAGAGTGCATGATTATAAAGTAGACAAGAACAAGCTAGCTGCCACTCCTCTGTTGCGTAGTCTCAATTATGTTGACATGTGTGTGCAGAAGTGTGTAATCAGGAATGTCACTCAAGATGAGAACCGTGTGAATGCAGATTAAAGAAGAATTTGAGGAATAAGGAGAAGTCAAGAAAAGAGGGATAAGGAGTAGGAGAAGAAGGGGGAGAAAAAAGAGACGAAGAAAGAGGATGAAGGAGGAGGAGGAGGAGGAGGAGGAGGAGGAGGAGGAGGAGGAGGAGGAGGAGGAGAAGGAGAAGGAGAAGGAGGAGAACGTTGAGAAGGAAGAGAAGGAGAAGGAGGAGGAGGAGGGGAAAGGGGAGAAAGAGGAGGAGAAGGAGAAGGAGAAGGAGGAGGAGGAGGAGAAGGAGGAGAAGGAAAAGAGGAAGAAGGAGGAGGAGAAGGAAAAGAGGAAGAAGGAGGAGGAGAAGGAATAGAAGGAGGAGAAGGAGGAGGAGGAGGAGGAGGAGGAGGAGGAGAAGGAAGAGAAGGAGGAGGAAAATGTGGAGAAGGAGGAGAAAAAGGAGAAAAAGGAGAAGTAGGATCAGGAAGAGAAAAAGAAGAAGGAGGAGGAGCAACGGAAGAAGAAGAAGAAGAAGAAGAAGAACAGGGAAGAGTCTTCAATGTTCTTAAAATAAGACGAATGAAGTTATAATTAATTATATTATATTTTCGTTATTAATTTTTTTTTATGAAACTTACCAGTAACATTGGCTGAATGGAAATCCTTTTGTTCCCTTGCATTTATTAATTGTATTACATTTATATTATGAATAAATGATAAATTATTTTTTTTTTTAAATAGAAAAAGAGGGAGAAGTATTAGACAGGAGGGAAAGGTGAACACCGACGATAAAGAAGCAGAAGGCAGTAGAAAGAGAAGAAAAAGAAAGTTTGATTGAGATAGATAATGGTGTAACAACCGAAACTAGTAGCTCACTGTTTCTAGTAAATAATGTGGTTGTAGCAACTCCAAGCCTTGTTATTCATTAAGACAAATAGGATTAAAACCAGATAGTGTGAGTTATTGAAAGTTTTAATCGATTACATTTAAGCCTCGTATATTTATTGTCAAATACGGGGGTCTATATGAGAGGGGGCTCAGGGGGGCCGGCCACCACGCCAGAAATGAAGATACATTTCGTAAAAAAAACTTTTACACACACTAATTTGTGTTCTCAATATTGTTAAATTAGTTCAGGCCATTTAAAAATAAAATAGAAATTTATTAATTTCGAATTCCTTCAAGTGCTATTAGTTTATACTGAAGACTTCCGCAATGGCGGATATGGACAACAGTATTGAATAGCTGATGGAAATCGATGAATGCTACTGTACAAAAATATCAGTCACCACCGGGAATCGAACCACGGACCTCTCAATTGCCGGTTGAGCGCCTTAACCACTAGACCATGGAGACCTTTCTGCACAGGAGCATTCATTTTCAACTTGGCCATATCGGCTCGTATCTCACAAGTTAGTTTGAAATGACTGACAATTGAATAAACTGACAAATATACATAAACAGAATTTATTAATTTCGAATTCCTTTAATTGCTATTACTTTATACTGAAGACTTCCGCAATGGCGGATATTGACAACAGTATTGAATAGCTGATGGAAATCGATGAATGCCACTGTACACCGGGAATCGAACCACGGACCTCTCAATTGCCGGTTGAGCGCCTTAACCACTAGACCATGGAGACCTTTCTGCACAGGAGCATTCATTTTCAACTTGGCCATATCGGCTCGTATCTCACAAGTTAGTTTGAAATGACTGACAATTGAATAAACTGACAAATATACATAAACAGAATTTATTAATTTCGAATTCCTTTAAGTGCTATTACTTTATACTGAAGACTTCCGCAATGGCGGATATTGACAACAGTATTGAATAGCTGATGGAAATCGATGAATGCCACTGTACAAAAATATCAGTCACCACCGGGAATATTTTTGTACAGTAGCTATTTCCATCAGCTATTCAATACTGTGGTCAATATTCGCCATTGCGGAAGTCTTCAGTATAAAGTAATAGCACTTAAAGGAATTCGAAATTAATAAATTCTGTTTAAGTAAATTTGTCAGTTCAATTGTCAGTAACTTCGAACTAACTTGAAAAATAAAATATTCTAAGATGAATAATAAGACTTGAAGTTGTTACAACCACATTATATTTATTGAAAACCGTGAGATACTTGTTTCGGTTGTTACACCATTATCAATCACAAACAAACTAAAACTTAAGAACAGAGTAGCTTAATATAAATATTAAATACGGAATGGTACTATTGGCTGAGGGAGAAAGTGCTTCCAAAATATCACCTTTGCCACTACAAAGAAAATATTCTAAGAATTTGGTTTCTTTTATAATAAATTTGGAAAATTATCTACTAATCTGTGCTAAACCAAACTTGTTATAATTTGTCTTACCCTCACCCCACCTCCTCCCAAAATAAACAAAAATTAATCTAAATTGGTCACAGGTAAAATAGGTTGCATTGAACAATAGCTAAATCAAATTCGTGAAAATTCATCATATTCAAACTATGAATAACTTTGAAATAAAATTATAGATTCTGATTGAAGAAAAATGAAAAAAAGTGAAGAAAATGAAAAAGAATGAAAGAAAAAGTGAAAAAATTAAGTGTAAAAAAAATAGTGAATTTAATAAATTATTGGATACCAAAACGCAGGTATTTAAATCTTTATTTAAATCAACTGGTATCCGGAGGGCAAAGAATTCAATGTGAAAAAAATTATTTCAAAGAAGAAAGAGAAGAAGAAAAAAGGGAGACAGAATATGGCATTCATATTGGGCAAAAAAAGTAAACAAGTTGATAGCTGTGGGTTGTAATAAAATACGAGGAGCTGTCAAAAAGTAGTGAGTTTCCTGTTTATTCAACTGACAAATTGATGACTCCGCTTTACAAGTAGACGGCTCACCACGTTATTTTTGCTCCCAAAATGTTTTGGCAGTTGTGAGTGATGATAATAGTAATAACGATGATAAACAAGATGATAGCCGCTATAAGGAAACGGAAATCTTTCAACGTCATTTTAATTTTGGCAAAAAAAATGGTAGACTATCAACCAAGGAGGTCTCGGCAATTGAAAGTGCTGATAAAATGCCACAGCCAGTGAATTTCCATGTTAAAATAGACGGCAAGAATGACAGGTGGAATGGTGAATAACTGGTTATGTCTGCCTTCTGCTTTTTATCTTTCTTCTTCTCTTTCTTTTTCTTCTGTCTCCTTGTCATCGTGTCTACTGTCTTCTTCTTCTGCTCTTTTTATTCTTCTTATCCGTTATTTACCGTTCTTCTTATTCTTTTTCTCCCTTCTATATTCTAGTCTTTTGTATTCTTGCTTACTCTTCTGTTCTTCTTTGAGTGTCCTGTTTCCTCCTTCTCCTCCTTCTCCTCCTTCTCCTTCTTCTCCTCCTTCTCCTACTCCTCCTCCTTCTCCTCCTTCTCCTCCTTCTCCTCCTTCTCCTCCTTCTCCTCCTTCTCCTCCTTCTCCTCCTTCTCCTCCTTCTCCTCCTTCTCCTCCTTCTCCTCCTTCTCCTCCTTCTCCTCCTCCTCCTCCTCCTTCTCCCATTTATCATTTTCTTCTTCACCATCTCTATCTTCTTTTTCTCCTTTTTATGTTCCAGTCTTTTGTCTTCTTGCTTACTTCTTCTGTTCTTCTTTGAGTGTCCTGTTTCCTCAATGTCTGTCAGATCAATATGCATACAATCTTGTACACTAGTTACCAATCAATTAGTTGAGGTGAGGCTTAATTTTGATGTGAAAGGAACTCTTGCACACTATAAAAAGCTTTATCAACTAAAGTTTTTTTCCTACAACTGCTCATGAAGTAGTTCTTTACGTACTGAAAACTAATCGTAGAATACCTCTTTACTGCTCCGCAAGCGGTAAAGTACTTTACGCTCGCCAGCTGTTTTCTTTACGCTTCTGTTTTGATCTCGATGTCTTCTCATTGGTGGATCACAGAATCTGTGAAATTCTCATAACCTCAGCAATGGCGCATGCTAACCAAATTCGCGTACGGTCTGTGAGGTTATACAAACTACAAGCTTTTATTGTATTGGAATCCAGAACTGCAGTTTTAGGAATAATATTGTATGTTATTCGCGCGTGAAGCTTCTTTATCGCTCTCGCAAAATTACTGCGCTCCGCTATGCGTCGCGCAGTAAATGTTTCGGCTCGAGCGATAAAGTCGCGCTTCACGCTCTTAATACATAAATAACTATACTCATCACTTATTTATTCCTGTTTACTACTAGTAAAGATTTTTTGTAGATTACGTCTTGGAGACTCCAGTTAAGGAGTATAAGACAAGTCAGATCAACAATATTATACACTAGATACCATAATTACTGTATCAATTAGTTGAGGTGAAGCTTAATTTTGATGTGAAAGGAACTCTTGTACACTATAAAAAGCTAAACTAAATATTTTTTCCTGCAACTGCTCGTAAAGTAGTTCTTTACGTACTGAAAACTAATTGTAAAATACCTCTTTACTGCTCAGCAAGCGGTAAAGTACTTTACGCTCGCCAGCTGTTTTCTTTACGCTTCTGTTTTGATTTTGATGTCTTCTCATTGGTGGAT
Organism: Conomelus anceps; assembly: GCA_948455865.1. Taxonomy (NCBI): domain Eukaryota; kingdom Metazoa; phylum Arthropoda; class Insecta; order Hemiptera; family Delphacidae; genus Conomelus; species Conomelus anceps. Next base: position 66,017,673 of record OX418221.1, read on the forward strand.
CATGGAATCCCTGAAATTCACATAACCTCAAAAAAGGCGAACGCTAACCAAATCCGCGCATGGTCTGTGATGTTACAAACTACAAGCTTTTATTGTGTTGGAATCCAGAACTGCAGTTTTAGGAAAAATATTGTATGCAATTCGCGCGTGAAGCTTCTTTATCGCTCTCGCAAAATTACTGCGCTCCGCTACGCGTCGCGCAGTAAATGTTTTGGCTCGAGCGATAAAGTCGCGCTTCACGCTCTTAATACATAAATAACTATTTTTCAATTGTTTTTTAAATATTTCTATATTTTGAAGACTTTAAAAACTGCGGTAGCTTGTTGTAGAGTTTCCTACCAATACAACTAGGTTTTTGTTTGAATAAGCTACTATTGTCTCACCAAGTGATAATCTCCTCGGCTTCTTGTATTATAATCGTGTTTGCCAAAAATCGTGTACGTCGAGTAAAGTGTGTAGTGAACCATAGTTAATGACATCAACATCATACAAATAATATTATTGTACATAATATCTTTCAATATAAAAATGAGCATTATCTGAGTTTACTATTGCATCTATGTGATGTTGATAATTTTGTTTTTAACCATTCATAGTTAATAATCATTAAGATCATACAAATACAGTAATATCATTGTACATAACATCTTTCACTATAAAAATTAGATTCCTGGATTTCTTGTTCCATGACGAACTGCGTTGTTAATATTAAATTTTCAAGTGAATTCAACGACTTGCAGTCAAATTTTTATTAAGATTAAGTAGTATTTTACTCTAGTAAGATTAACTAATATTTTACTCTAGTATAAGTAAAATACTACTTAATTTTAATAAAAATTTGACTGCAAGTCGTTGAATTCACTTAAAAAGTTAATATTAACAACGCAGTTTGTCATGGAACAAGAAATTGTTAATATTAACTTTTCAAGTGAATTCAACGACTTGCAGTCAAATTTTTATTAAGATTAAGTAGTATTTTACTCTAGTAAGTAAAATACTTACTTACTCTAGTCTTACTTACTCTTTTACTTACTAAAGTAAGTAAAATACTACTTAATCTTAATAAAATTTTGACTGCAAGTCGTTGAATTCACTTGAAAAGTTAATATTAACAACGCAGTTCGTCATGGAACAAGATAAAAAAAGATAATATAATCTAACCCAATCATCATCATCATCATCATCACTTTTCTCTTCTTTTTCATCATCTCATCATCACATCATAATTTTCTTCTTCTATCTCTTTTTCATCTTCATCATCATCACCTTCTTCTTCTTATTCTTTTTCTGCATCATACTTCTTCTTTCTTTGTCCCAAAACACCTCTTTCAATAGCAGACTTACATCACAAAACAGCACCACCTATTGAAATCATTCCCTTCCAAGCTCTATATAAATTTCAACGGAGTGTTTTCTCCAAGAGATTCTCATGAACTAAGACGTTTTTTGAGGCGTGTTTCCTTGACTGAGGTGTAAAACGCTGAATGAATGAATTTCTTTGGTGGCTTGAACTCCTTTTCCATTTAGTTGGGGGGGGGGGGCGCTATTGGGGGATAGGGGGGGGGGGGCAAGTTCGAAGTAAGTCTCATCAAATGCAGAAGTTGTGAGTCACGGAATGCGGGGTATCTCGAAGCTTACAACGCTGGGTTGTTCATTAGAGGGAATCTTTGGTGGAACACTTTCGAGGTCGTCAGATTCATTCAATAACTTCTTCTTCTAACAGATTTCTATCTCTATTCCGTAAACAATCTCTTCTTTCCACCTTAATGTTCAACAGAAAGTGGGAAGAAGTAGTTTAGAAAAAGGATTACTGGAGAAGTTAGAAGTAAGGATTAAGACAGGAGTTACAGGTGCTTTATTAAGGATCTTCTATTCAAGATTTCTTTTCCAATATTTTAGACTAGTGTTTGTCCCGGGCTTTGCAACGGGATGTTTAATTTTTTTTTTGAGGATGAAGCCCACATAGGTCTGAGACCTGTGCGTGGGTAATGAGTTGGATGATGGTGATTTATGAGTTGGACCTACAGTTTTAGGTGTGTTCCGAACCACCGGGAAGTGATTTTCAGCAGAGAACAATGTCTTTTTTGCTGGCCAATCTAATCGGTCACCGTTACAAACAGGACCTACGAGAACGCAGCTTACCTATTTGATTGAACAGATACCTGTTCAATCAAACATGTGATATATGGACTTGAACCGCCAATGCCAATAGAATTCCAAAAATGGAATTAGGTGCAATATTGATATGGAACTAATATATTGTTTTGCCTTCTGAAGAAGTTTTTTGTATCATAGTGACGTGTATCAGCTGTTCTTTGAGCTTCCTGCATTTAAACACATTTTAAAACAGTGACAGTAACCATAGTGAAATTTTAACATTAATTTTAAAAGTCTAAAGATAAAATAAAAAATCGGGCTTAAAGGTGCACTGAATTGAGTTTAGAGGGAGCTTTGTCCAAATTTAGTGTTCCAAATCTTTGCCGTTTTTGTGAAATCCGTAAGACAAAACAAAGCACACACACACACACTTTTTTGTTATAAAGAAGATGAAATAATTAGGGAGGTGATAATCGTGAGCCGTTGCAGGTATCTAATCAATCAGATAGAGATAAGCTACAAACTCCTGGACTCTCTTTGTGACGGTAACCGATTGCAAAAAAGATTCTGTTATCTGCTGTAAAATCACTTCCAGGTGGTTCGGAGCCCACTTAAACCTGTAGGTCCAACTCATCAATCCGTATCATCCAACTCCTTACCCACGCACAGATCTCAGACCTATGTGGGCTTCATCATTCGAAAAAATTCTATGAGCTATTGATGAACACTATGTAATGTTACATCGTCCATGTAATGTAACATAATGAAACTTATTTAGTTGATAAAGCTTTTTATAGTGTACAAGAGTTCCTTTCATATCAAACTTTAGCCTCACCTCAACTAATTGATATATATATATATATATATATATATATATATATATATATAGTAATTATGATAACTAGTTCAAAAAGTTCAAAGCAACAGTACAAAATTGGTTAACAAGCAAAGGAAGACAGAGAATAGAAACAGTAATTTCAAACAATTCATAGTATCATCTAACATAGAACACAAGACATTTACTGATTTACTTAACACTTACTAATCTTACTTATTCGCTCACAAAAATTCAAACCTACTCTAGAACATGGCTTGCCATAGTGGAGTAGGTCAATTTTCCACACAAAAACTTTTGTATTATAACATAAATTTTGATCTTTTACTAACACATTTTTGTATTAATAACTGTAGATGTTTGTAAATTTGTAGTAGTATTAGTTTGGAAAATAAATCATTTATGTATTTATTATTTATTTATTTAGTGTATAAGATTGTATAGTTTTGTTAATCTGGCTTGTCTTATACTCCTTAACTGGAGTCTCCAAGACGTAATCTACAAAAAAACCAATGAAATACTGCCTAGAGATTGAAATGTGTAGCTTAAATTTCTCTAATGCGACCTTTCCTCCTATGGCTTGTAAAATTACAAACATAGAAGTTGTAAGCACAAACACATGTTGTACATTACAGTATTATGCAAATCGAGTAGGAGTTGAAAAGCTTCGAGCCTCTGTGACGTCAGCAAGGCTGTCGAGGTTGGTAATGAAAATGGATTGTGGAAGCCGCAGAAGTGACTCATGTATGTACTACTTTGTGCATTTGAAATTCACAGATTTAGAGAGAGTTTTTAGCTCTTTATACATTACGTGAAATATATTTATATTTGAAAATGATCTATTTCATTGCGTGCAAGGTTCTGTTAGAAAATCAATCTAGAAATTATTAATAACCTGAAAAGATGAACTGCTAAAATTATCAACTTGTTCTCGTTGCAACTTACTTTTCACGTTGATAATCATTAATCAGGTCTTGTTTTATATAAAAAAATTACAATAAAATTATTCATTTTCAAAAACATGCACATTCATGCAAGTATGTAGGGCCTATGTATACCTTACATGTTTTGAATCATTTCATTGTAAGTTTTTGTTATAAAACAAGACTGGAAATGATTTGTGAAAAGTAATTCGTAACGAGGACAAGTGAAGAAGGAAAAATAGGAATAAAATCACTTTAAAAATGATGTCAATAAAATGAGAAGTCCTTTGTAAACAGAATATGTCTGTATTTTTTGAAAATTGCGTATTGAAGACCCCGGTTATGGAGTATAAGTCAAGTCAAATCAACTATTGTATCCAATATTATCATTCTTATTCACAAGTAGCCTAACCACAATTAAAATTATTTAAAGTGAAATTATTTAAAATTTAAATTAAATTATTTAAAGTGAGGCTCAATTTTGATCGGAAAGGAACTCTTGTACTCTACAAAAAGCTTTATCAACCAAATATGTTCTTTCTTTGTAGTGGCGAAGGTGGTTTTGTGAAAGATATCCATTCTATAAAGTAAGAGTAAGACTTGAAATTTTCACAACCACATTTATTGTAACAGTGAGATACTCGTTTCGGTTGTTACTCCATTATCAATCTCAAACAAACTAAAACTAAAGTACAGAGTAGCTTAATATGTACTTAAAACCGAATAATCCTATTGGCTGGGGGAGAAAGTGCTCTCATAGACTGATTCAATGGAGGTCAGCCTATCAGTAGCACTGTCTCCCTCAGCCAATACTTTCACTCCGCGTTTAGCATATATTAAGCTACTCTGTACTTTAGTTTTAGTTTGTCTGTGATTGATAATGGAGTAACAACCGAAACGAGTATCTCACTGTTACAATAAATGTGGTTGTGACAACTTCAAGTCTTATTATTCATTATAAATATTTTCTCAATTTTTTTCAATTACTTCGAAATTTCGACTTAACATCGGTAGTTGTTATGGAATTTTCTACCAATATAACTAGGTTTTTGTTCGAAGAATCTATTATTGTGACTCACCAGTGATCATCTCTTCGGCTTTTTGTGTTATAATCATCTACATCCAGTTTTTGTTTTATACCACTCTTTTTTACATAAATAATGTAACTTTATACACGTACACACGTACAAGCACTTATATTATTTTGTCAATCTCCTTTTTGTAAGAAGAATTGTAGTGTGACAACCACATTTAATATGAAACAAGACTTGGCAGTTGACCTTTTCCAATCTCAATAGACACCGAATACATATCTACTGTAGTATTCATATAACTTAGCAGCGTGTAGCAGATGGGACATGCTACATCTGAACCCAGCATACTGCTGCCAAGTTATATGAAAACTACAGTACGCATTTAGATTTCATATCGGAACTTGAAATAAATGAAACAGGTCTTGGAACTGTGTTGAAATTGCTAGGTGACTGAAAAAAAAGTAAAGTTTTTAAAAGGTTTTTGATACCTTAAAACGGAACGCGGTATTATTTTGGGGAGTGTTTTAGTAATCTTACTCTAAGTGGTTCTAGGAAATTGCCTGTATAGAAAAAATATTTTTCACTTTCAGCTTCTGTTTGAAAAGGGTGTTATGATTCTGATGTTATCAATGTTGAAGAGGCTTGTGAAGTGCGATAAGAAATGAACTTTCAAGAATATTAAAAAAGAATCCCATTATTTTTATGGATTTTTACAACCCTGTCCCAACAGTTGGGGTGAGAGGTATTTTATTTCACTCGAAATTTCGGTAAATACATCGATCTTCAAACTGATAAAATACCGAGCAATTATAATTATTATTATATAATTAAAAAACTAATAATTATTAGTTTTGAATCGAGCAATTTTTAATCTTTCTTTGTCGTGGCGACGGTGATATCGTGGGAGATATCCATAATGAATAATAAGACTTGAAGTTGTCACAATCACATTTATTGAAAACTGTGAAATACTAGTTTCGGTTATATAAACTAAAAAAACACTTTTAAATGGAAATTAACTCACGTTATGGCGTGACGGCCGTTTCGCTCTGTTGTCTAGAGCATCGTCAGACGACCCACAGTACACTGACTTAAGGTATGAGTATGAGGGTTATGTATGTTGGAATGGTGATGGGGTGGGGGGATGAGTAGGCGGGAGGTTTGAAATTGGGATTATTTTGTCAAATAGAGTATGTGAGAAGAAGTTAAGTTGATCATTTAAAATGTTGAGTTACGTGAGTTAATTTCCATTTAAAAGTGTTTTTTTAGTTTATATTACATATTAGTGGAAACAAGATGGATCTACAACATCATAGTTTCGGTTGTTAAACCATTATCAATCTCAGACAAAATAAAACTAGAGTATAGAGTAGCTTAATATATACTAAACACAGAATGATACTATTGGCTGAGGAAGCAATAGGCTGACCTTCATTGAAGGTCTGTGATTGGCTGAAGTCCAAAACAAGAGACTAAAAGCTACTCTGTACTTTAGTTTTAGTTTGCTAGAAAACTATTATCTCACTGTTTTCAATAAATGTGGTTGTGAGAACTTCAAGTCTTATTATTCTTTAATTTTTTAGTCTAATCGGCAATTTCATTTTGAAAGATAAAAAATAATTTTTCCTTTTTCTGCTCCTCCTTCTCCTTACCCTTATACATATTATTCTTTTTTCCTCCTCCTCTTTTTTCACATCCTCCTCCTTCACCTTCTCATCCTTCTCACACCTTCTCCTTCTCCTCTTTCATCTTTCTTATTCGTAGTTACTGTGTTCCTTCTAAAAAAAGCTTAATATTTTTCCCTTCCTCCTCCTTCTTCACCCTTTTTCTCCTTCTTCTCCTCCTCCTTCCTCTTTTTCACCGTCATCTTTCTTATTCTGAGTCACTATGTTCCAATCAAGCTTATTTAAGTTCATAAATATTATGTTCTTCACCCTTCTGCGTGGAAAAATTTCTAAAAATACCTATGTCCTTCTTTCCTGAATTTTTTCAAGTCATCTCCAACATTTCAAAGCCATCTAATATTAAAACTGACACTGTATTTCACTTTTAAATAATGTTTTACTCACATATATTGGAGATGCTTGAGGAATGTATTTCACTTCTGAAAAGAAGCTTCGTCAGCCAGTGAAATGCATTCCTCAAGCATCTCCAATATATGTGAATAAAACATTATTTAAAAGTGAAATACAGTGTCAGTTTTAATATTAGATTGTTCATTAAGTATTTCGTCATGGAAAACATCACAGATTTCAAAGCCTTTTGAAAGCATGAACATGTACTGAGATCATTAGTATTCGTCTTACCCATTTTTCCCATTCAAAAAATCTTTACGTCCATTTCATTTCTTCTTCTTGTTCTTATTATTATTTTTCTTCTTCTTTCCTCCTTCTTCTGCTACTTTTTTTAGAAACGATTTTCACTCCAGCGATTAAATTTTCCAATCGAATTCTCCCCCCATACTTTCATTTCCCACTCCTCGTTTACATATTCCCACTATGTGTAGGCTCAATCACATGATAACAACTTCTGACTTCAACGCTCCTGATACGATAGTTCACATTTTTTCAACAAACCTTCCCCTCCCCACCCCCCACCCTGTTATCACAAAGAAGGTTGGTGGAGGGAAATGCTGTCTGAGTTCGTTTTTATTAATCTGGAGAAGAAAATATCCACTGGGGAAATATTAAGGGTGACCGGCTTCCCCCAGCAGCGAATCTCCGCATCAATTTTCCTCCGGTTATGTTCCACACAAAAAAAAAACAGGAAAAGAAGGAGAAGAAGGATAAGAAAAAGAAAAAGGGAAAAGGGTTCTCCGGGATGAACAGTCTGAAAAGATTATTCGATAAGAAGGGGAAAGATCCAAGCTTCCCTGTTATGTCTAGACCTCTAGACCTATCTAAAGATCATTCTCTTATAATTCATCAACTTTTTTCTCCTTCTTTACCTCTTTTTCTAACCTTACTTCTCTCTTCTTTCAAAATTCCCTCTTCCACTTGAATTCTCTCTTATTCCTTACAATTCTGTTTTCCTCGCGTGCTGGTAATGTACTCTGTTCAAAAAGCTTGAAGTATTTCAAGAAATATATAATTTTATTTTATTTTTAAATTCTTGGGAATGAAGCCCACTTCATGCTTGAAACATGTGCGTCGGTAATGAATTGAATGATGGTTCAATTCAATTCATTCACATCAAGTATAAACCACATAAACAAGCATAGCTAGGTAATATTTGAAAAGTCATGGGTTTCAAACTGATTTGAATATAATAAAAGTTAGTTGGCCTTTGGTGATTGATGAGTTGAACCTACAGTTTTAGGTGGGTTCCGAACAACCGGGAAGGGATTTTACAGCAGAGAACAGAGTATTTTCCGAATATTTTCAGAAAAACAACTGACGGCTATGACCAACCATATGTCCACTGCTATAGCCTTTTAAGACTAGACAACACTGTACAAGCAGTGTTGTCAATTTGTGCATTGAGGTTGGTGATTCTCTACTAACAGCTACTGGCATGGTCCCATATCTGGCAACACTTGCCAGATATGGCAAACGATACATTAAAGCAATTATTTATTGAATTTAGCTTTCACTTTACCCAATTTATAAACTTCATTTTAGTAAATACTCGTTTGAAATTGCTGTTTTTAAGCCTCAAATCAAGCTCTCAACATAGAAAATTTAAAAAAATTCCCATAATATGGACTAAAATGAATGAATCTAAGCTTTTCTAGACATGAGTCTAGAATCTCTTGAAATACGCTACTGCGTAAGGGTCTCCCCACCGATAAACGCCATACGCATTTACTTTACTTAATAAAATAGTCAAAAAAACTTGTTTTGACATACAAAATACCTTATAATTTATTATTGTAATGAGGATTGGATAATTCTATGAATAACTATAATATTGACAACACAGACATATCTACTACCTTTAAAAGACAAAGTTGATGCTATAGTCAATTGATGTGTGAGGAACTGTTATTTTATTGCTTCTTATTTCTTTACTTTATCACTCTGTATTCCCAATTTCCATTACATTATTGTGATGGGGAATGAATAATTCAATAAATAATTAATAATAATAAATAATATTGACAATTGAGCCAACTCTACTAACTTTAAAAACGATTGATGCCATAGTAAATTGATATGAAAGGAATTACTAATTCATTGTTTTTCATTTCCACGAACTAACACTATTCCCAATTTCCATAGCTTATTCCAAAGGATATTCCATAGCACATTTCACAACATATTCTATCACCTATTCCGTAGAATAATCCATAGAATATTCCATATCAGGGACAGGGCTGTAGGGAACTTTGTCATACGTTTTAATCAAATCAAATGTTAGTAATTGAATTATTCCTGTACGAGAATGGTATTCCCGGAATGGTGGGACGTGGAACAAGAGGTACGGTACGTGTACAATAAAATTGTATTATGTGCATACATATCGTTTCCATTCACCCGTGTGATGTTTATTGAAATAAACTTTGGGTTGCTATGACAACGTATCCTCAGCCTACGCAACAACAGAATAATTTTGTTTCCAAAATTGTTTTATAAATCATAACCAGAATTGGATAGTGAATCAAATACTCCAATTAAAGGTTGATTAATAAGTCCTGTGTTTGAGAACTGAGCTTGAAGTTTTCCATTTCTGTAATATACCTTATTTTTCACCATATAGTGTTCTATTATTCAACTATTTATCAAACTTTTTTATTTTTCTATTCTTTTTTCATGATGAGATTTTTTATTTAATATTTACTATCATTCGCCTATTTATTTTACAATTTTTTAATATTTCTATTTTATTTTCACGTTTAAATTCTTCATTTTATATTTTACTATCATTTACCTATACATTCCACTATTTTTTCATTTTTCTCTCATGTTTCCATGTTTGAATTTCTACATTTTTTTAATATTTCTATTCTATTCCCACATTAAAACTTTTTATTTTATATTTTACTATCATTTTCCTATTCATTTCACCATTTTTTCTCTTAATAGTTTACTATCATTAAACTACTTATTTCACTTTTTTCATTTCTCTTTCATATTTTCACTTTTAAATTTCTCTAAATTTGTTTTATTTATTTATTTTTCAGCCACCCAGCCGGCTACTGGACCAAGGGAAACAGCGCTTACAGCACAGCTCCTCTCAGCATCTCCTCCATCTTGTTGATGACGTCACTTGCATCTATCATCTCGAGGAGGACAACGTCATCGTGAGGCGTCCATGGACGTCTGCGAGCATCACGTGACAAAGGACACTGTCACACTAGTCACTTTTCATGAGTCAACTAGTTGTTTCATATTGTGCAACTTGTGGGATCAACTGGTGATTCATGGAAAGTAATTAGTGTGACTGTGGCTTGAAAGGACACTGTCACACTTGTCACTTTTCATGAGTCAACTAGCTATATCACATTGTGTAACCAATGGAATCAACTGGTGGTTCATGGAAAGTAACTAGTGTGGCTGTGGCTTGAAAGGACACTGTCACACTTGTCACTTTTCATGATTCAACTAGCTATATCAATCACATTGTGTAACCAATGGAATCAACTGGTGATTCATGGAAAGTAACAAGTGTGGCTGTGGCTTGAAAGGACACTGTCACACTTGTCACTTTTCATGAGTCAACTAGCTATATCACATTGTGTAACCAATGGAATCAACTGGTGGTTCATGGAAAGTAACTAGTGTGGCTGTGGCTTGAAAGGACACTGTCACACTTGTCACTTTTCATGATTCAACTAGCTATATCAATCACATTGTGTAACCAATGGAATCAACTGGTGATTCATGGAAAGTAACAAGTGTGGCTGTGGCTTGAAAGGACACTGTCACACTTGTCACTTTTCATGAGTCAACTAGCTATATCACATTGTGTAACCAATGGAATCAACTGGTGATTCATGGAAAGTAATTAGTGTGACTGTGGCTTGAAAGGACACTGTCACACTTGTCACTTTTCATGATTCAACTAGCTATATCACATTCTGTAACCAATGGAATCAACTGGTGATTCATGGAAAGTAACTAGTGTGACTGTGGCTTGAAAGGACAATGTCACACTTGTTCATTTTTATGAGTCAACTCGTGCAACCCTATTTTGCAAATAGTGGGATCAATATTGGTGATTCATAAAAAGTGATTTGTGTAAATGTGGCTTAAAAGGACACTTTCACACATGTCAGATTTCATGAATCAACAGTTGAGTCAACCCATATTCAATAGTACAACTTTTGGAATCAACTGGTGACTGATAAAAACTATGTTTGAATGTGACTAAAAACTACACATTCATATAAAACAGTTTTAGTGAGCCACCAGCTGAATCAAATGTATGTGAACACATAGAATAAAACAGTGATTTATAAAAACTGTCATATGTGACAGTGTCCTAAACGTATGCAAGTCCTCAAACTGCCTATTCAAGCCAGCATATTATTATAAAAGGGTGCAGACACACTGAGTTATATTTTTACGCGATTTATTTGTGCCAAACGCGTTAGATTTTAATAATTAGGATGTGGAGATGCATAAGAAAAAATAAATCAAAATATTTGACTGCATAGTAGTGCATTTTAAGAAATAAATCAAAATAAGTGATGCAATAGGAATTATTTTTGAACCAAGTGAATGCTTAATTGTGGGATATAGGAATCTCATGCTCAATATTTCAATTGACTCTTGTTTATAAAATTGATTCTAATAAGTAGAGCTTGAAAAGTAGGATTAGATTTCCTAGTTTTATTAACTTATTAATTACAAAAATACGAAAAAATGCAACAGGCTATCGCCTAAAAACTAATTTTTTCAAAACTTTTCAAAACTGGAGGATCCAAATTTAGGTTATGCTAATTTTTCACAATGAATTTCATTTTCAAGTAGAATTACCAAATCTTTCCAATTGAAGAATATTAATTTTGAAGTACACTTTAAAAAGACTCACTAACACAGTCTAATAGTCCAAAGAAAGTAATTATCTCAACGTATAATTAGAGCGCGCCACAGAGGCGGCGGCTCTGGTGGCGCAGTTGGTTGAAGCGCTTGTCTGAGATAAGATAAGGTTCTAGCTGGCTTCGTTTCATACAGCCAGTTCGAATCTCATTCAGCCATGGATGTCACATCATTCACATCATTACCCACGAACAAGTCTTGGAACTCATGTGGGCATCATCAGCAATAAAATAAAATTAAAATAAATATAAACCCAGGACTAGGATTTTCTTTCTTATCCAAGGATTCTAATATCTCAAGTGAGAAATCGTTTAAAATAAAAACCAGAATGAAAACTTTAAATATAAATTATATTTTGATCAAAATAGAGATGCTCAGTACTGGGATGTAAGCCTAATGGAAATACTACTTTCAACATGAAAAGCTTTTTTTTTTTTGAGGATGAAGCCCACATAGGTCTGAGATCTGTGCGTGGGTAATGAGTTGGATGATGGTGATCTATGAGTTGGACCTACAGTTTTAGGTGGGTTCCGAACCACCGGGAAGTGATTTTCAGCTGAAAAGGTTTTTAAAGAATCTGTATATAAATAATTTCTTCCATAAACTTCATCTCCAATGTCAATAAAACTGGAAAAATTGAACAATTTAAAATAAAGTATGATTTTTATTTTTTTACAATTTTATGCTTACTTTTGAATTTTATTTTCAAGTGCAATGAGCAATTATTTATGTAATTAAAGACTATTAATTTAGAGGCACACTTTAAGAAGATTTACTAACACAGTCCAAAATTGTGCATAAAAAACGCACCGCTACGTCGCGTAAATTACGCTCGTGTATCTGCACCCAAAACGTCATAGAACTCAAATAAATTTGGCTACTAAATATTTAAAAATTGTATGTATGTGAGTTTGTCTGTTATTAAAAGAATGTTGACCAATTTTATCACCTTTACCTTAGTCAAAGTATATTCTGTCTTAACTTTTGTCATCACTGTAATTTTTTAACGATTTTATTTATTTTTTGTCACTTTGTAACTAAGATAGTCTTACGCATCAAATGCGTGCCATATGTTTAATTTTCTTAATTATCAGTATTTAATACATGATCGATATCATAATATCGTTGTCGTTTGTAATATTTATTATGATTAGTTGTAAGTATTATTGTATTTAATTTAAGTGTAAGTAAACGATTAAATTATTTGAAGAAAAGTTTGTTTTATTTAATTTGTTTACTCCTTGTAATTTTGTTCATTAGTTTTCTATTTTGGTCTGTATTTATGAACATACCTTGAGGCTTCCTTGAGCCAAGGTGTACTTGAGTGAAAGCTTTTCCCGTCTTCCTTGACTTGAGAAAAACCTTAAGGTAAGTACGGGCCAAGTATTTTATAATAATTAAACTGCTGGAGGCTTGAAAATTAAATTCAAAATAAAACAATGTAGATTATACATTACTTATTGTACGTTTTTTTAATTGCGGATGATGCCCACATAAGTCTTGAGACTTGTGCGGGGGTAATGAGGTGAATGGGTAAATGATGATGAACATCCATGGTTGAAAGAGGTTTGAACCCAAAGCTGTAGAAAACGAAGCCAGCCAGAGCCTCTTATCTTATCACAGACAAGCGCTCCCAATCAACTGTGCTGCCAGATCATGATTATATGATAAGCAGTGTATGAATAAACTCTATACCTCACGCCACGAATTTTTTTGATGAAGCCCACACGGCTTCATCGTGGGTATTTGTTGGATGATGGCGATTGATGAGTTGGACCTGCAGTTTTAGGTGGGTTCCGAACCACCGGGAAGTGAATTTACAGCAGAGAACAGTGTCTTTTTTGCTGGCCAATCTAATCGGTCACCCTTACAAAGAGTGTCCAGGAGAACGCAGCTGAGAATCTATCTGTTTGAACAGATACCAGCTACGGCTCACGGCTAACACTATCAATTAGGCGGCTCAAAGAAATTGTGGTAAAGCTAAAAAACAACTGATTGAGGTGACAAACCATATATGACTGCTGGCCTTGTCAGACTTGTAGACTTGGCAACATGGTAGGATTAGAGTTGCCAATTCATGCAATGAAGTTAGTGATTGTCCTACTATCAGCTGCTGGCATGATCCCATATTTGACTACACCGCAATTTTTCAGAACCGCCTAATTTGGTGGTTTGACTACAGAAAAATTTGGGGAAAAGCAGTTTTGGGCTATAAGCGTGTTGCATCTTTATATTTCTCTGTAATCTAGTTCTAATATATACATTAGTTTATGAAATTTATCTACGACCATGTCATAATGTATACATTACAGTTTCACAATTGATGCCAAAACAGCTGTCTTTTAGAAATGCATTTTGAAACCCGTTGCATAAAGAGCTCATTATAGTACAGGTTCTACATTATAACACGGGTTCTGGACCAATCAGAAGCATTTTTGATGGAATCAATATCGTAATTCAATATTGTGAAACTATCAGCTGATTTGATCAAACTGCTACACCAGCTGCTTTAACCTAACAATCTACTATAACTTCTCATATTTGAGATGAGAGGTTAGGTATCTCTGACCGTCACAGGTAAAATGAAATTGTTTTAATTAAATGTATACTAATGGTCGTAGATAAAATAGTGTATGCGACGATTTTATTTGGCCATTAAGGCACTCGTGAGATATTTATAACACTCGCATTCGCTCGTGTTATAACTTACATCTAACTCGTGCTTTAATAAGGGTCAAAATAAAATCGTTGCATGAACTACTATTAGTTGATAAAGCTTTTTATAGTGTACAAGAGTTCCTTCCACATCAAAATTAAGCCTCACCTCAACTAATTTATATAGTAATTATGGTATCTAGTGTATAATTGTTGATCTGACTTGTCTTATATACTCCTTAACTGGAGTCTCCAAGACGTAATCTACAAAATAAAAAAAAAATACTCCATGTACTACTCAATGATAATCATCGCAAAATGTGTTTCCCATAGATGCCCTGACTACTTTTCCTTTTTTCCCTTATAATATCCATCAAATGCAAGAAAATTTTTAAAATCACTATACATATAGCCTATATCGCTGGGCATTGCTTGAAGGAAGATCCATGCAAAATTTCATATAATTTGGTCCACGCGTTTAGCCAAAAATGCGTTACAAAGAGACAGACAAATGCAAAACGGCCGACTTGAAACAGAGACCTCTTTTCGCTCGGTCAATAAATATTCCCCCAATAAGCTACAAAATGTCGAACAATAACAAATATAAGAGAAAAATACAGATATTTATAGAAAAAGTTTAATGTGAGATTGATTGAGTAGAAAGTTAAGTATTAACTTATCAAGAAAGTCATTGCTCTGTTTATTATTTCTATTGACATTTAGATATTATTTATTTCTTGGATTTCTTGTTTCATAACGATCTGCGTTATTAATATTAACTTTTTATTGTACATTCAACAACTATCAGACAATTTTTTTTTGGAGGGTGAAGCCCACATAGGTCTGAGACCTGTGCGTGGGTAATGAGTTGGATGATGGTGATTGATGAGTTGGACCTACAGTTTTAGGTGGGTTCCGAACCAACGGGAAGTGATTTTACAGCAGAGAACAGTGTATTTTTTGCTGGCCAATCTAATCGGTCACCGTTTCAAACAGGACCTACGAGAACGCAGCTTATCTCTCTAATATCAAAATAATATAAAAAGAAATAATACCAACTTTTTATTGTAAATTCAACGACTTGCAGTCAATTTTAATTGTGAATAAATAATATTTCTACTCACTTTTTGGCCAAACGTTTTAAAGTCATGGAGACTCATTTTCAAGGCCTTGAAGATGAGTCTCCATGACTCGAAAACATTGGCCAAAAAGTAAGTAAATTGAGTGAGAAATATTAACCTTCTTTGGAGTGGCGAAGGTATACAAAATTGTCACAACCACATTATTTTATTAAAAATATTCAGATACTTCTTTATTATTAAAAACACCAAAAAACAAATGTAATAGTACATCACAATCAGATACACGATATTGAACTATGTGTTTTCACAGTAAGTTACATATATTATAAGAAAAAATATATACTTTAAGATTTCCATCAGCAAAGCCAAGCTTGTGCGCCGGATGAAAATCAAAACAATAGACAGATCAATGGATTACAAAGAAAATATAATGGGCTATATACAGTTATATAGATTACGAAAAGGAATCTATTGTTATTCATTGTGGAATTTTATAGTGTCTTAATAAAATATCCCTCAAATAGCTTACAGCTAGAGGGATACTATTGCATTGTGTAATGTTCAAATAAATAAAACAATAACACTTATAAACAACCTTAAATAGTGTATTACATTACTAGGCTGGAAAATGACGTTTTTCCGGTCGAGCATTTATGATAGTTAATGCACGAGGCGCAGCCGAGTGCAGAAACGTGAATATGCGAGAACCGGCAAAAGTTTACAGCCGTGTAATGTACGATATTTTTTGTTACACTTGATAGAAAGGCAAGATACAATCAGCTGGATAATATGCGAGACATTCAAAAGTATTCAAGACAAGTGAATCAGCTGCTTTATTTAGATTCAGAATTTGATGGGCAAATTCCCAGATATAAACCAAAATAATGATAGTCTAGTGCAATCAGCTGGATAATATTCGAGACCGGTAATGTAATGAGTAATGTAATGAGTTGACTATATATATATGTGAGTCAACGGAAATTTTTTTATGTTTTTATATGTTTTTTCCTATCTTGTACGGCTATAAGGCCCTATTTGTCAGCTGATTTTTCCGATCTAGTACGGAAAAGAGGCACTTTCCATAAGTGACAAATCTATGGAAAGTAGCTAATTTCTATCAATTGTAACAAAAAATAACTTATATCCAACATTATAAAAATACAGAGCTTATTTTCAAAATACTAGTTTAGGTTGTTATACCATTATCAGTCTCAAACAAACTGTTTGTGAATTGATAATCTCAAACTGTTTGAGATTCATAATGGTATAACAACCGAAACTATTTGTTTGAGATTGATAATGGTATAACAACCGAAACTAGTTTCTCAATATTTTTAATAAAATAATGTGGTTGTGACAATTTCATATCATTATTCATTGAGAATATTAATTATTCACAATTAAAATTGACTGCAAGTCGTTGAATTAACAATAAAAAGTTAGTATTATTTATTTTTATATTCTTTTGATATACATTAGAAGGATTAATTAATTAAATTTCCAGTACATAATCATAAATAACAATCACCATTATTCCACTCTTTTGATCCTCCATCATCACTCAACCTTGAAATGAAAAGCCCCAGTTCAATTTATCCAAGTTCAAAATTGAATAGAGTCAAACTCAACAAATCAATCATTGAATAAGTCCTCAATTTATTGAATGCCATCTCATGTCAGTAGTCCAAGAACGAACGAAGTCTTAGACTTCTGTTCATAACCTGGTTATCAATCAAGACCACCCCTTGCAAAATATATTCCTTTCTTTATCGCTCCTTCTTTATTGTTTCTTTATGCTCTTCTACTTTGTCATTCATGTAAGGAAGGCGAACAAATCAAATCCCTTCAATACCGCTCCAGAAGTTGGCTTATTGAAAAGTTGTTTTTTTCTCCTCCTTTACCCCTATTTAACACCTCCATTCCCTTCTTCACCTTGATCCCTTTTTCATCCCTTCCATCCCTTTCATCCCATCCCTTCCCTTTTTCATCCTTCTATCACACCTCTTTGTCACCCTTCTCCTTTCCCTTATTTGACCTCTCCTTCCAATGATTCTTTCCTTTTCATCCTTCTTTTTCCGAACCCTCTACCTTCTCCTTTCCGCTTTTGTCGCTCCTTTCACTGATTCTTCCCTTTCCTGCCCTCTTTTTCTGAGCTCTCTATCACCCCTCTTTGTCAGCCCTTCTCTTTCCCTTATTTGACCTCTCCTTCCACTGATTCTTCCCTTTTTCATCCCTCTTTTTCTGAACCCTCTACCTTCTCCTTTCCGCTCCTTTCACTGATTCTTCCCTTTCCTGCCCTCTTTTTCAGAGCTCTCTATCATCTTTCTTTGTCTGCCCTTCATCGTTCTCTGTCCTTTTGCGTTCAGTTCTTTTTGCGTAATATAAGGGATTTCAGGAGACTATTCAGTTTTCTTCAGGACGAATTGGCAAAATGGCGGATAGGGCGAAGGAAGTGTCAGTGACAGCTTTTTACGTCAGATGTCCTGCAGGAAGCAAAATAAGTGGAAAAAGAAGATAAATGGGAGTAAGAAGGAGAAGGAGAAGAAGTAGAAGTAGAAGAAAAATTTGTAGAAGAAGAAGATTGAGAGGAAGAAGAGGAAGTAGAGAGAAGAGGAAGTAGAGAGAAGATGAAGATGATGATGATGATGATGATGACGAAGTAGATAGAAAAAAAGACAAGAAGGAGAAGGAGAAGAAGAAGTAGAAGAAAATATGTAGAAGTAGAAGATTGAGAGAAAGATGAGGAAGTAGTGAGAAGATGAAGATGATGATGAAGAAGATAGAGAAGAAGACAAGAATGAGAAGGAAAAGTAGGAGAAGGAGCAGGAGGATAAGGAGGAAGAGGAAAAGAAGTATAAGGAGAAGGATGATAAGATGATGATGATGATGATGATGATGACGAAGAAAATAGAGAGGGAAAAGGAGAAGAAGAAAAGAAGGAAGAGAAGAAGAAGAATAAGAAGAAAAAATGTAGAAGTAGAAGATTGATAGGAGAAAGAAGTAGGAAGAAGAGGAAGTAGAGAGAATATAAAGATGATGATGATGATGATGATGATGATTACGAAGAAGATAGAAAAGAAAACAAGAAGAAGGAGAAGGAAAAGGAGAAGAAGAGCAGGAGGATAACGAGGAGGAAGAGAAGTATAAGCAGAAAAAGAGGAGAAGAAGGAGGAGGATAAGATTATGATGACGAAGAAGATACAGAAGAAAACAAGAAGAAGGAGAAGGAAAAGGAGGAGAAGAGCAGGAGGATAACGAGGAGGACGAGAAGTATAAGCAGAAGAAGAGGAGAAGAAGGAGGAGAAGAAGGAGGAGGATAAGATAATGATGACGAAGAAGATGCAGAAGAAAAACAAGAAGGAAAAGGAGAAGAAGACGATAAGGAGGAGGTGGAAGAGAATTTTTCGGAGAAGAAGCAGGAGGATAAGAAGGAGAAGAAAGAGAAAGAGGAGGCGAAGGAGTATAATGAGTA
The DNA here is from genome assembly GCA_948455865.1 of Conomelus anceps. Taxonomy (NCBI): domain Eukaryota; kingdom Metazoa; phylum Arthropoda; class Insecta; order Hemiptera; family Delphacidae; genus Conomelus; species Conomelus anceps. The sequence goes on from OX418221.1 coordinate 66,036,754, forward strand.
GGAAGGAGAAGAAGAGGAAGAGAAGGAGAAGAAGATGAAGATTTTGACCGTCAACTAAGTTCAGGCTACATTGAGTAATTAGGAGCTTTGGGGAGGGCTGTTTTTGAGGAAGTGTTTTTCTTCTTCGTCACTTCTCCCTTTTCTTCTTCTTCTTCTTCTTCCTTTTCTTCTTCCCCTTTTTCTTATTCTGCTCCTCCTCCTTCCCCTCCTCCTTCCCCTCCTCCTCCTCCTACCTCTCCTAAACCCACTCCTACCCCTCTTCCTTCTCCTTGTCTTCCTCCTCTTTTTCCCCATCATGTTCTTCTTTTTCATCATCATCTTCTCCCACTCCTTCTTTTCTTATTTTCTTTCCTCTCTCTTCACCACTCGGTTTTATTCTTTCCCTCACACGCACCCCCCTCCCCCCCCCCCAAATGCTACAAGTTAAGTAAGTGACAGTGACCTGACAAGTGCACGAAATGATCATTTATCTTTAATCTTGTGACGTTCTACTTTTCAGTATTATCCTCTCTTCTCAATCATTTCTCCCTTCATTTCTCTCTTCTTCTTCTTCTACCTCTCCTTCTTCTTCTTCTTCTTTACTCGTCTTTTTTCACACCTTTCTCATCTTCTTCTCCTTCTGTCTATTACTTTCCCTGTTTCTTCTTCTTATCGCTGCTTCTAAACCATATCCCTCTTCTCTTTCTCCTGTCTTCTTCTCCTAAACTCTCCTCTCCTTTTTCTTCTTCTGCTTCTACTAAATATCCCTCTTCTCTTTCACCTGCATTTTTCTAGTTATCCTTTTTATCTTCTCCTTCTTTTCTACTCCTCACGGTCTTCTCTTTCTCCTGTCTTCTTCTCCTTATCACTATTTTCCTTCTTCTTCTACTCCTTCTCCTCCTCCACCACCTTCTACTCGCTGCTTCTTTTCATCCACTTCCACTCCTCATCTCTCTTCTTCTCCTCATCATGCCATCTCTTTCTCCTCCTTCTACCACTCTTTTTCTTCCTCCTTCTGTTTCTTCTTTTCCTTCATCCTCTTCTGCTCCTGTCTTTCTTGTTCGCTCTTCTTCTTCTCTTACCTTCTTCTTTTTCTTCTCCTCCTCCTCCTCCTCCTACTCATCCTACACTCCTACTCCTCATCCATTTTCATATCTTTTTTCCTCTCCTCATCCTTCTCCACCATTTTCTCCTTCTTCTCCCACTTCTACACCTCATCCCTCTTCACTTTATCTCTCTTCTCATGTCTTCTTCTCAACTTCCTTCTTCTCCACTTCCTCCTCCTCAACACCTCCCTCCTCCTGCGTCTTCACTTTCTACTTCTACTAATTACCCTCTTCTCTTTCTCCTATCTCCTTCTCCTTAATTCTCTTCTTCTATGTTTACTCCTCCTACTTCTTCTTTGCCCTGTCTCCTCCTCCTCCTCCACCACCTTCCACTCCTCCTAATCCTCCCACTCCTCCTCCTTCTTCACAATACCTTTTTTTTCTCCTTCTCCTTCTTCTTCTCTTTTATCTTCTTTTTCTGTCACTCTTTCCATCCCCCATCGTCTTCTACTTCTACTCATTGTCCCTCTTCTCCCTCGTTTCCTTCTCCTGTCTTCTCCTAATCACTCATCTGTTTTTTTCCTCTTCTGCTCTTATCTCCTTCTTTTCCTCCTCCTTTACTTTTTCTTCATGCTCCTCCTCCTCTTCTTCCTCATGCTCCTCCTCTTCCTCTTCATCTCTTCCCATCCTCCTTCATTTTCTGTCTTCTTGACCCTCTTCTTTCTTCTTCTTCAGTCTTCTCCTCCTCCTCCTCCTCCTTTTCCCCTATCGCCTCCTCCTCCTCTTCTTCCACATGCTCCTCCTCCTCCTCATGCTCCTCCTCTTCCTCTTTATCTCTTCACATCCTCCTTCATCTTCTGTGTTCTTCACCCTCTTCTTCTGCCTCCTCCTCCTCCTCATGCCCCTCCTCATGCTCTTCTTCCTCATGCTCCTCCTCTTCCTCTTCCCCTCTTCCCATCCTCCTTCATCTTCTGTCTTCTTCACCCTCCTCTTCTTCTGTATTCTCCTCAAACTCCTCCTTTTCCCCTATCGCATCCTCTTCTTTCTCATACTCATCCTCCTCTTCTTCCCCTCTTCCCAACTTCCTTCATCTTCTGTCTTCTTCACCCCTATCATCACCTCCTCCTTCACCACCTCCTCCTCCTACTCCTCCTCCTACTCCTCCTACACTTCCCCCTCCTCCTCCACCTTCTTCACCATCATTCAGCTGCCTCTGCTGCAAGTAAGAGCTGTTGAGTAAAGCGACGCCAATTGAACGAAAGCAATCAATTGATATTGACATTGAAGTGGCACACTGGCACTGGCGCCCCTTCAAACCTGAATAATCGCCACTTTTCAAAGACACCCTCCCCCCTGACAGCCCCCCTAACACCACCTTTTCAAAGACACCCCCCAACATGCCCCCTAAGACCCCACCCCCCCCCCTAATTCAACCACCCAAACAGACAATCGCTCCATCGTTGAATAAGCTGGCATCACCCGCTTTAAGGCCAAACTGATTGATTGATTGCCCCTGAATAGCTGACAATGCAAAACTCTGAGAAGGGACTTGATAATGAATTGAAGTTGAATAGAGAAGATTATAAAAAGGAATAGGAGTGGGAGGAGTAGATGAAAATAAATGGAGGTAAAATGGAAGTGTAGATGGTAATAAACTGTGGAAAAAAGGAAGAATGGAAGGCATGAATACAGTATAATCATAATTTCAGAATTTTGAAACATAATTTCATAGTTTTTAAACAGCCGACAGACTCGCTTCGCTCACCTTCATCGGTTGAAACCGATAGTGGACAAATAATTATTGGACACCAAAACGCAGGTATTTAAACCTTTATTAATGAAAAAACGTTTTCTCTTGGTGCAGAAAATCCCCACTTTTCGCTCTATTTACACAAATAGCTATTTAGCATGGATTTGAGCAACTCTCAATTATTTGGTGTCCATGAGTTACTCCAGAAAACGTGTCACGAATTTCCATACTGAAACTATTTCCGTTGTTGTGAAAAGCATTGTTGAAGCAACAGTGTCATTACTGAACAGCAGTAGGCTAGTCAAACATTATGGGTGGTCAAGGTGAAAGAGGGGAGGGGATTGATGTTCAGATTCTTATCTTTTGAAATGTGTGGGGGGGTGGGTAGGGGGTAGAATAGGAGAAGGGGTTATCGAAGAAGGAAGACGTAAACAGTAAAAGTCATAACTGAACCCCTTCCGCAACTCTGGGGTTTCCAGAAACCTCGTAGATGGCCCCAATATGCAAAACACTCAAGTGAAAATTGTGATTGTTAGATGTAGATTGTTATGCAGTGTAGATTACGTTGATTTGTGAATACACCTGATAATATATATCTGTGCCTACGATATCGTACTACACAGTGTGAATTGTGGGCTACAGATGCCATTTATATATCTGTATACGAACTGAGAACACTTTATTATATCTGTATATACGATATCTGAGTTGTACACCTGATAGTAATATATCTGTACATACGATGTCCTACTATACAGTGTGAATTTTATTGTGGGCTACAGATGCCATATATATCTGTATATACGATATCGTATGCATTGAAAAATACAGCTGATATAGGCTATCTGTACATGCAATTTTGTACGATAGTATCACGCGAACCATTCATGCAAAATCATTGTTCAGATCATGCGATATCTTGCAGACTATTTCCTGAATTTTGATTCTGATGCACCCCCACAATTTCAGAAAAGAATGGAATTACGATTGCAATTTACATGGCACGCAAATTTCGTATTGAGATAACTTACCTGCTAGAAATGTTGTGAAATTTGAATTATTTTTCAGAGGTAGCATGGAGTTCGACTTGTACAACAACAGTCTAGATTGCTCTAAGAGAGTTCTCTACAGTAGTGTCTTCGTTTGGTCTTCAGGAATTTACTAAGAACCCGACAGGGTCATATCACTCATTTTCAGCAATTCCATTCTAGATAATTTAGAAATAAGTGCCCATATAGGTGTGCAGTCCATTGTCCAATTTTTAAATCAGTTGAAATTAACTATAAATAGTAAAAAATGCCAATACCTTCAATTCAAAAACAAACATAATTTAAATGAAGATAGGGCTATCAACGTGTTTGTAAACGATAATCAATTAGACCAGGAAGAAAAAATTGCATTTCTAGGAGTTATGTTGGATAGACGATTGACCTGGACTCCATACATTGAGAAAATATGTAGTAAAATTTCATCTGGGGTATTTGTCCTGCGACAGCTCGCTAGATTGAATGACAAAAAGTTACTTTTTACAGCTTACCATGGGCTCTTACTGTCACATATTAGGTATGCTATCTTAGTATGGGGTAATTCATCAAAACAAAATCTTGATAGGGTGTTTAAGATCCAAAAGAAAGCGGTTAGGTGTATAGAAAGAGTAAATAGATTAGATTCATAATTTTAATCATAGTATTGCAAAGCTAATACATTGTACTTCGAAAACAACAATACGTGAGCCGTAGCAGGTATCTGTTCAATCAGATAGAGATAAGCTGCGTTCTCCTGGGCACTCTCTGTAAGGGTGACCGATTAGATTGGCCAGCAAAAGACACTGTTCTCTGCTGTGAAATCACTTCCCGGTGGTTCGGAACCGACCTAAATCTGTAGGTCCAGCTCATTAATCACAATCATCCAACTCATCTCAACAGGTCTCAGACCTATGTGGGCTTTATCCTCCAAAGTAAAAAAACAGAAATGAAGCATATTATGTCTGCAACCAAGTGCCGAAAAAGAACCACATAGTTCGAAACGCGTCTGCCGCGACTCAAAAGGGTCAATTCTGCACAGCAATCTTCTACATAAGAATACATATTATAAAGGTTGATGCTATTCTCTTTTATTTATTTATTGTGACAAATTTACAACGAGTGTGAAGGTGCAACAGACTCAAGTCCAAAACTGCTCCCTTCACAAATTTTGAATATATGTTACATTGTCCAAAACATTGAGGTTAACACAAACTAAAAATTTAAGATATGCTGAAAACCTTCACTCGAAAAATAGTAAAAATTATCTTCTCACTTGACCACTATTAATTTAAAAGTTCACTTTGAAACGAAACACTAAAACAGTTAAAAATAGTTAATAATATTAAATTTTTATAGAAACTTTTGAGCCGAAAAATATGATCGCAGTGCAAGAATAGCCATTTCTATTTTAGTGTGTTCAAAAATGTTCTTCAAATTTTTGAACGAGCGTAGCGAGTTCTTAGTTTTGACTAATGACTTGAGGCTCACGGTTTTTTCTGTATGTTTGTGTGTATGTTCGACAATTGCTTTCGACCGCTTTGACCAATAAACTTCAAATTTCAAACTCATATTCTTGGAACCTTAATAAAGATCATATTCGTTTGCCAATGAAATTGACCCACTCCTTAATTCTTTTTGAGGCGAAAATAATTATTATCTGAATAATTAATAATTCCTGGATTTCTTGTTCCATGACGAACTGCGTTGTTAATATTAACTTTCCATTTGACTGCATGTCGTTGAATTTCACATGAAAAGTTAATTAATAATCTTATTATCTAATGCCCGGTTTCTCAGTTGTTCAATAAACAGCTCTATAGCTATCGATTCAATAAATTTATCTATTCAATAAAGTTATCTGCGTTTTTCGAACATATCTATCGAATCGATAGCTATGGAACAATTTATTGATCCAAACAATCTGGCAACATCGTAAAGTCGCAAAATGGCTGCATAAGTAAACAAACTTCACATCACATGATGCTTGTTTTCAGGCTATGTTATAGGTTCCCTCCATTTTGTTTTTGTTGTTCTACGGCTCTACTCGATTAAAGGGATTAACCAAGTTCTATTAGGCCCTAATCATCTTTTAATCATTATTTATTGATCATTTTATTACAACTAAAGGTGCCCTTAGAGAATGCAATGACATAGTTTTGTTTCAATCAAATTTTGTGTTTTCAAAATAAATTTTTGACTGTCAGAATATAGAATGTTAAAAAAATTTAAAACATCACCTTCAGCTGTTCATTTAACAATTCGATAAATATTTATAGGCAGGACTTTGGCACTATAGTTTATCTAGAGAGATATCTATTTGATAAGTTTATTGACTGTTCAAGAAACGCAATTATCATGTTTATGGATTCAATAGAGTTATCAAACCGATAAAATATTTATTGAACGACTGAGAAACCGGGCATAAGTGTATCAGAATCAGAGCAACGATGAACTTGAACTTCAAGTGATAGATGTCTTGTGACTTTTATCTAAATCATTATCTCAAAACAACCGTTTCTCGTTACCACCCTAGGATAAGCTAGAAATGAGTTTCCCTTTCCAAAATTAGTTGATTGCAAGCGAGTTCTCCAACCCGTTGAGCTCACTAGTTATCTCCTTAAATTTTAACTAAGAAAGTATTAATCGTCAAACTAAGAAACAAAAACAAAAGAAATTGAGGAATGCTATTCGATACTGTGAATCAAGAAAAAAGAGCTTATGCTCTTGTTTGTAAATCGGGAAGCATATGATTTTTAAAAAATCAAAGAAGTCAAATGGTGCATAGGCTAAACAGCAAAACTAAATAACAATTAATCTATGTAAATTCTTCAGGTCCTTGGATACTCTATTGTATCGGTTTATTCTTTCTTCCCCTGGGAAATTCTTTCTTCTTTCTTTCTTTCTTTCTCTGATTCTTTCTTCCTCTGATTCTTTCTTCCTCTGTATAATCCATCTTCCAAAGTGACTGCTACAGCGGGTGCGGGAGTTTCCACTCCTATAAAAAAAAATAAAACGAATAGTCTTTTATTGTGGTAAGACTGTATATTATAATATAGCAGGTGTGAAATGAGAGACGCCCCCTAGCGGGAAAATTTGTAAGCAGATCCCTCTTCTACAATGTGGACACCTACAACACACACACACACACGAAATAAAAATGCAGTGTCCGGTCGTCTGTCATTGTTGGGAGGACGGTAAGGGGAACTAAGGTGAAATTAAGGGGGGGGGGGAACGATGACATCGCATCAAAACACCCCAATAATAAAAAAGCACGTGATAAATGGTCGGAGGAAGAAGGAGGGTGATAAAAGAGGTGATGATGGAAAGGTAGGGGAATAACCTAGATGACGAGGAAGAAGGGGTGGGGGGGAAGAAATGCATTACCATGATTTTGAAGCCGTTAGGAGAAGATTAATGCTGGCTGTGGGACCCTCAACTCCCCCCACCCCCAAAAAAAAAACCGTTTAGGAGACGGATGAAAATTTGTAAAGGGATAAGTAGCATTTTTAGCCCCCATAATAAATTGTCAACCTACGGGGGGGGGGGACATTGTAGCCTAGGTGTTGCAATCTGTACAGTGCAAGAGTGTAAAGTAATTATATTGGCGAGGAAGGAATTGAGTAAGTATGTTTTTAGTAAGTAATAAAGTATTTGTATTAAGTCGTAATTAAATAATTTTAAAGTAAGTATTGTAGAAGTAAAGTGAGTGATTATTTTTATTTATCATTATTTTATACTTTAGTATTATAGATACTTTAAGTATTAAGTAATTAAATAATTTTAAGCTAAGTAGCTTATTGTAGAAGTGAAAGGGAAGTGTGAATGAAGGGAATGATTTAAAGGAAAGTGATGGCCGCGAGCCGTAGCAGGTATCTGTTCAATCAGATAGATAAGCTGCGTTCTCGTAGGTCCTGTTTGTAACGGTGACCGATTAGATTGGCCAGCAAAAAAGACACTGTTCTCTGCTGAAAATCACTTCCCTGTGGTTCGGAACCCACCTAAAACTGTAGGTCCAACTCATCAATCACCATCATCCAACTCATTACCCACGCACAGGTCTCAGACCAGGCTTCATCCTCAAAAAAAAAGTGGGTGTAAAGTATTAGACCATTGGTATCATTATTTTTATCCAAGTTTTCAGCAAAAAGATCATAGCTTGATTGATTCGAATAGCCCCTTGTTCTTTCCAATTCCTTGAAAATTGTAGGATTGAAAATAATTCTAAATTAATTGTATTAAGAAGACTGTCTTACCTTATTAGTTTTCAGCTAAGAGACTTAAGCATAGCTTCAATTATTCGAAAAATTCCTTAATTTTTTCAACTCCAACAATACTAACTTTTTATGTGAATTTAATGACTTGCAGTCAAATATTCATTGAGAATAAGTATAATTTACTTTACTCTGTAGACCGAGCGCTTTCGAATCTTTGAGATCCATTTTCAGAGGCCACATAAAAAGTTCACATAAAAAGTTAATATTATCAACGCAGTTCGTCATGGAACAAGAAATCCAGGAATCCAACAATACATTGACAATTATTTTATTTTTTTACCATTTCAAGGAAGACTACAGGCATTACGCCCAAAACAGTCTCCACTAATGTTAACAATAAAATTCATCAAATAACTATATACAATAAAACAATATAAGTTTGCAATTGCACATGCAATTATTGATTAACAAAGCAATAAGTATAATGAAAGTCGAAAAAACTATTGTAAGAATGAAATACTGTAATAATTAGAATAACAATTAAAGGTAAGGTAATTTAGGAATAACGAAAGGTTAAAGAATCAACGTTAATACAGTAGAACTCTTCATATCCGGCCACTGGACGGATAACGATTTGTCCGGATAAGCCAACCTATTATAAAAACGATAATTATACCTAATAATAATGTAGTCAAAAGTAGTGTTTAAATCTCTTTTGGGATTATTCTATAGAGAAATACACATGCTTGTAAAACAGTTGGTTGGGGCTTCGCAACTTCAGCTTGATGTCGTCAGCGTGGTCGTGTGTTCGAATCCCGCTACACCGTCAGGCATTTATGTATAATAATTCACCTCATTACCCACGCACATGTCTCGGACTTATGTGGGCATCATCAGCAATGAAAAATAATTAAAAAAATGGAAAATTTATTACTGTATAGGAAAAAGTGGTTAAGTAGGTAATTAACATAAAAATATTATGAATTCAGATAACATAAATTGATACAAAATGACGATGAAGGTAAAAATTACTCACAATAATGCTTTGTAGATTATTAGGTCTCAAAATAGTCCGTCATTTTCTGCTGAACTTTCTTTTCCATTGTTTTTCGAAGGCATAGTCTAGGATATGGGCTTCCGAGAAGTGGTCGGATAAACCGAGGACCGGTAAAACCGAGGCCGGATATGAGAAGTTCTACTGTAAAAAGAAAATAGGCATTGTTATAAAAGAGTGTTCAAAGTGATCATTAATGTAGGCTTATAAAAAGTAAAAATGTAACGAATGTAGGTTATTAATTGAATAGTAATCAAAGCTATCAATAATTTATTTCATTTCATATTTCTTTATTCATTTCATACACAATTTTGTACATTGAATAGTGTCAGAGTATAAAATATATTTTAGTAAATACATAAATTTAATTTTCCAAGAGTTTGTCAATTACCAACATGGGAAAAAATTCTTCTATATTATAGAGGGCTCTCTTCGTCAAATATTCTTTCAATTTGCTTTTGAATTTATTTAAATTTGATTCTTCTTGGATGTGAAGGGGCAAATGATTACAGAACTTGGCTTCAACGTAAGAGGGCTTCTCAAGATAAAATCCAAGATTATGCCTATTTAAGTAAAGCTTGTCTCTATTTCTTGTATTATAATCATGATTGTGCCCCTGCGATAATAGTAGTTTATGCAACGATTTTATTTTGACCATTATTAAGGCACGAGTTAGATGTAAGTTATAACACGAGCGAATGCGAGTGTTATAAATATCTCACGAGTGCTTTAATGGCCAAATAAAATCGTTGCATACACTATTTTATCTACGACCACTAGTATACATTTAATTAAAACAATTTCATTTTACCTGTGACTGTCAGAGATACCTAACCTCTCATCTCAAATACGAGAAGTTATAGTAGATTGTTAGGTTAGCAGCTTAGTTAGCAGTTTGATCAAATCAGCTGATAGTTTCACAATATTGAATTACGATATTGATTCCATCAAAAATGCTTCTGATTGGTCCAGAACCCATGTTATAATGTAGAACCTGTACTATAATGAGCTCATTATGCAACGGGTTTCAAAAAGCATTTCGAAAAGACAGCTGTTTTGGCATCAATTGTGAAACTGTAATGTATACATTATGACATGGTCGTAGATAAAATACTTTAAAGTTTTTCCTTCACACACAGAACGGTTTCAAACACATAAAGGCTATAAACTGTCATAATATTTAATGAGGCAAAATGTTTTTCAACTTTTCCTCTGTAACCAAAGTGTAAAATTAATCTTATTAATATTGAGTCCATATTCCTGTTTGAGGTGGCTCCAAAAAGGCTTATTCCAAAAGAGATTATTGAATGTATGTGAGCAAAATAAATAGTTTTTAGAGTTTCAGAAATGCAGATAAAATACATTTTTCCAAGAGCACAAAGACCACTTGATATTCTTGATAATATCATTGTAACATGGTCTGTCCAATTCAGATGTTGATCAATTTGTAAACCTAGAAACTTGGAAGAGCTGGACTGTGATATTGTTTTGTTATTTAATTTTATTATTATAGGCTTCTCTGCTGTGTAGTGAATGTTAAGAAATTTGTTCTATTTATGTTTATATTGAGATTATTGTCCTTTAAATGCTTTGCCAAAGTGGATAGGTTTGATTGTGATAATGAGGAATAACCTCAACAATTCGCCTTCTCGCCTCACTTGCACATGAACTTCCTCACAAACCTCATTAAACAGTCTCAGGTCTCCAAATGATATATTATTCTCCTAGTTTCAATATATTCTTCATTCAATTGAAGCTTATTGAGATCATAGTAGATTTGAATGCAGGGTTGTGGTAGCTGGAGACCTGAATAATGATATAGTGCGCTATTCGGTAGACAATTGTTTCCAGATTTTTCAATCGACAAAAAAACTCATTCCACTCTACTCAGCAGTTCTTCACCCACCTGATCCTGATTCCCCAAATCATACGGTCCGATTTTTTTCCGGATCGACTTTTCCCGAGTTCAGTTCGCCATTGTTCCCGCCGATTATCAATTTCCAATGACAAGAGAGAGTAGAAAAGAAAATCTGATTCCCGGAAAAAATCGGAATGAAAAATTGCTGTACGGTTGCAACAATCAATCACTTACACATTTTGCCCGATCGCGCCGGTGAATAATGAATCATTCATCAATAATATTGCAATGGTCACGTGGCTTTACAACAGATTTGGCGGGAAATCTCGTCACTAGTTTGGCGGGAAATCTCGTCACTAGTCTGACGGGGAAATCTCACACAGGGCTGCCACAACAGTTTGGCGGGAAATCTCGCACAGGGCGACGAAAAAACAACAATTTGAGGTGACATTTGAAATAATGCATTCTGGGATTAATTTGAAAATTGCTGGAGGGTTTTTCTGGTCATTTTCTGTTTGAAAGGTTTTTATTTTTGGATTCGAGAGTTTTGATAGTCCATTACACATGGTTGAAGTTGAAATTCATTGGAAATTCTCCACCGAATTTCCATTTGACAGTTTCAACAGCCAAAATAACCTTTTTTGTGGATACTTTTGGCAATTTTGCTTTTGAAAAGATTCTTTTTTTGGATTTGAGAGCTTTGATAGTCCATTAAACTCAGGTAAAGTTGAAATTCATCAAGAATTCTCCACCGGACTCCGATTTGAGAGCTTTAACAAGCAGCCAGATAAAAACTTTCGACAATCTGGATAAATTTTCTTGTCTATTATTGGATTTCAGTGGAGAATGATTCAACCGTCACAAATATGTCAAGAATTACTAAACGAATTTGGATTTAGAGCTTTAATGGGGTAATGAATTCAGTTAGTTGACTTTTACCCAATATTTTATGTCTGTTCTCTACTTTTTTGGGATATATCATCGTGAATGAATAATAAGACGAAATTGTCACAACCACATTTATTAAAAATATTGAGATACTACTTAAGAATACGAGAAACAAGAAACGTTTTAGTTTGTTTGAGATTGATAATGGTATAACAATCGAAACTAGTGTCTCAATATTTTTAATAAATGTGGTTGTGACAATTTCGTCTTATTAATTATGGATACCTTCCACAATATCACCTTCGCCACTACACAGAATGATACAGTATATCATCGTAATTCCGTTTTTGTGAGATTGATAAACACCATTTGCTTGCTTCACCTAAAATAGTGGGTGTGTCTAGTATTTACCTTCAGCCAATGACAGGCCTACAACCTAGAATTCGCTCTCATTCTATCAGCCAATAGTATTAATCCATGTAGACTGGAGGCTGTAGGGTAGGCATATTATAAAAAGCACTCTGTTTTATTTAATTTAGATTAAAAATGGCATGACTACCTTACGAATAGCATCTCTTGTTTTATGATAAATAAGCTATGGTTTTGACAACATAAAGTCTTTCTTATAATCGAATAAATATAGTGTTATAGCTTTTTTGTAGATTAAGTCTTGGAGACTCCAGTTAAGGGGTATAAGACAAGTCAGATTTATACAATTATACACTAGTTACCATAATTACTATATCAATTAGTTGAGGTGAGGCTTAATTTTGATGTGAAAGAAACTCTTGTACACTATAAAAAGCTTTATCAATTAAATAATTTTTCAATTGTTTTTTAAATATTTCTATATTTTCAAGACTCTTTTAAAAACTGCGGTAGCTTGTTGTAGAGTTTCCAACCAATATAAGTAGGTTTTTGTTTGAATAAGCTACTATTGTGACTCACCAAGTGATAATCTCCTCGGCTTCTTGTATTATAATCATGTACGTCAAGATGTTGGTTAATATCATTCGTTTTTACATTTAAAGTAGCTTCATACACATATAAGCAGGGTACAGTTAGGAGACCATGCTTAATTTTGATGTGGAAGGAACTCTTGTACACTATAAAAAGCTGTGACTTTTTTGTAGATTACTTCTTGGAGACGTCCAGTTAAGGAGTATAAGACAAGTCAGATCAACAATTATACAATCTTATACACTAGTTACCATAATTACAGAGCTGCGACCTGAAACAACTGTTGAAATGGTTTCAAGGCACAGCTCAAATGAGCTATTAAGAGAACCCAGGCCCTGTTGCACAAGGTTAAAAAGGGTTTTGTGTTTCTTGGTTACAAGTATTATAATCTGCTACCCTTGACTATTAGGCAAATGAATTCTTTGATGCTATTTAAAACTAATTTGAAGAGATGGCTGTTGAGTCTGACACTTGAGGAGCTAGATTGTATAAGATTGTATAATTGTTGATCTTACTTGTCTTATACTCCTTAACTGGAATCTCCAAGACGTAATCTACAAAAAAGCTATAACACTTTAATTATTTATTTAATTTAATTTAAATTTGATTAGTTTCGAGCTTGATGGTGAAACAAATTGAAATTTTTTGCCACTTAATAAATTATTATTTTGAAATATATTTTGTCAAACCATGTTCGATTAGGTGATTGAGTTATTTTGATCTTTGCTATATTTAAATGGTAGGGTTATGTTAGTAAAAAATCTATATGCTTTTGTGAATGTGTGTGTGTGTGCGTGTGTGTGATTTTATCCAAGAATAATTATTAAATTGTATCCGATGCTCCTGCTCACAAACAAAAGGTTCAGATGACCTTTTCGTGTGCAGTAATTTATTTAGCATTCAATTATGTTGATTGTAAAATTCATATTGTAGAATATTGTTAGGTTCAATTTGAATAAGTGTGATATTTATTATTTGTATATTTCTTCAATATGATAATACTGTAAATGATTCAGTGCTGACTAAAACTTGATTTGATTTGTTTTGATTACTATATTGATATTTGAGGTGAAGCTTAATTTTCATGTGAAAGGAACTCTTGAACACTATAAAAAGCTCTATCAACTACATATTTAAGCTGTTATAGCAACTTACTAGAATTTATGGTAGATTGAAGTGACAAACATTTCACTAGCTTATAAAAAAGACTTGTATTTTACAATAAATCTAACAGTAAATTTAATTTGTTTAATAAATGGAGAGTTCATTCACAATTTCTACTTCTCATATTTAAATTATAATTCTCAAATCATATTCTAATATTCTTCTTCATTCAAATTTGGCGTAGTAATTGTTTTTTAATTGGTTATTGCTTGGTTATAGTGTGGGTGTTGGATGTTAGTGAAATGTAGACTATGGAGTCTTTATATTGTTAGAAGGACAAAATGGCAATATTTTCAATTTTGAACACAAAAAAAACAATGTTTAATCAATTTCTCTACTATTCCATTCAATTATTACCGCAAATCAATTTGTGAACACAATTTTCCATCCCTAGAAAATTCCCCTCATACGTTTCCAAGAACTACACTCAGTTCCTAAAATCAATAACAACGGTCAGCGAGTACTTCCGCTAACGGCAAAATACACAAAAAAAAGAAAATACGGGGAAAAATAGAGGAAAATTGCTACAAAAAGAAATTAAGGTCAACGACCATTTTTATAGACACACACTCAACATGACCACTTCAGCTAAGGGAAAAATAGCCTACAGCTCGTTATTGTTGAAGAAAGAAGCACACGTCGATAACTACTTGGGAAGCAACAGAAAATAAACAGAAAGCGAAGGAAGAAGAAAAAGAAGAAGAGAGATGGAGAAGAAGTTGGGAGGAGAATATAGGTGACGGAGAAGATGGGAGAAGAAAAAGAAGAAGCAGGAAATAAAAAATATGGGGAAAACGTCAATAACCAGCAAATGAACAGAAAGAGTGGGAAGAAAAACAGAGATGGGATAAGAAGAAAAATTAAAGAATAATAAGAAGAAATAGTTATTTATGTATTAAGAGCGTGAAGCGCGACTTTATCGCTCGAGCCAAAACATTTACTGCGCGACGCATAGCGGAGCGCAGTAATTTTGCGAGAGCGATAAAGAAGCTTCACGCGCGAAATACATACAATATTTTTCCTACAACTGCAGTTCTGGATTGCAACACAATAAAAGTTTGTAGTTTGTAACATCACAGACCGTGCGCGGATTTGGTTAGCGTTCGACTTTTTTGAGGTTATGTGAATTTCACGGATTCCATGATCCACCAATGAGAAGACATCAAAATCAAAACAGAAGCGTAAAGAAAACAGCTGGCGAGCGTAAAGTACTTTACCGCTTGCGGAGCAGTAAAGAGGTATTTTACAATTAGATTTCAGTACGTAAAGAACTACTTTACGATCAGCTATAGGAAAAAGAAAAATACGTTACCAACCATTCGAAGCAAAAGCAAATAAGCGAAAAGTAGCATTTAGCATACGCGTTTATACAATATCCTAAATGTTTTTTTCAATTTATAGATTAATATAGGAAGAAAAGAAAATAGAGAAAAAGAAAATATAGGAGAAGAAGAAGCCGGAGGAGAAGAAACAAGAACGTAGAAGAAGCAAAAATAATAAAAAGAAAAAGAACGACGAATAAGGAAGAGATAGTGGAGGAGGAAGATGATGGAGAGGAGAAGAAGGAGAACAGAAAATTAAGGAGAATAAGATGGAAAAAGAAGATAAAGGGGAAGGAGAAGCAGGAGGAGGAGAAGAATCAAGAACTTAGAAGAAGCAGAAGAAAAAAGAAAATAAAGCAAGAAAAAGGACAAAGGATGAGAAAAAGAAAAAGACAAGCGGAGAAGTAATAAGAACACAGGACAAGTAAAAGAAGAAGTAAGAAGGAACAAGGGAAGAAGTGAGAAGACGGGAGAACGAGGAATAGAACGTGGGGGAGGGGAGGTGGAGGATGATAAGGAGGAGAAGGAGAAGGAGAGGGAGAAGGAGAAGGAGGAGAAAGAGTAGAAGAGGGAGGAAGAGGAGAAGGAGGTGGGGATGGAAGAGGAGGAGGAACAGAAGGAGGAGGAAGAGGAAGCGGAAGAGGAAGAGGAAGACGAAGAAGAAGAAGAAGAAGAGAAAGAAGATAAGGGAGTGAGAGAAGAAGCAAAAAGAAGAAGAAAAAGAACGATGAACAAGTAGGAGAAAGAGAAGGAATAGGAGAAGAAGGAGGAGAAGGAAGATGATGAGGGGGTGGAGAAAAAAAGAAAAAAGAAGAAGAAAAAATAAGATAAAGAAAAAGAAATAGCAGAAGTAGAACGAAGAAAAGAAGAAGAAGAAGAAGAAGAAGAAGAAGAAGAAGAAGAAGAAGAAGAAGAAGAAGAAAAAGAAATAGCAGAAGTAGAACGAAGAAAAGAAGAAGAAGAAGAAGAAGAAGAAGAAGAAGAAGAAGAAGAAGAAGAAGAAGAAGAAAAAGAAATAGCAGAAGTAGAACGAAGAAAAGAAGAAGAAGAAGAAGAAGAAGAAGAAGAAGAAGAAGAAGAAGAAGAAGTAGAACGAAGAAAAGAAGAAGAAGAAGAAGAAGAAGAAGAAGAAGAAGAAGAAGAAGAAGAAGAAGAAGAAGAAGAAGAAGAAGAACAAGAAGAAGAAGAAGAAGAAGAACAAGAAGAAGAAGAAGAAGAACAAGAAGAAGAAGAAGAAGAAGAAGAAAAAGAAATAGCAGAAGTAGAACGAAGAAAAGAAGAAGAAGAAGAAGAAGAAGAAGAAGAAGAAGAAGAAGAAGAAGTAGAACGAAGAAAAGAAGAAGAAGAAGAAGAAGAAGAAGAAGAAGAAGAAGAAGAAGAAGAAGAACAAGAAGAAGAAGAAGAAGAAGAACAAGAAGAAGAAGAAGAAGAAGAACAAGAAGAAGAAGAACAAGAAGAAGAAGAAAAAGAAATAGCAGAAGTAGAACGAAGAAAAGAAGAAGAAGAAGAAGAAGAAGAAGAAGAAGAAGAAGAAGAAGAAGTAGAACGAAGAAAAGAAGAAGAAGAAGAAGAAGAAGAAGAAGAAGAAGAAGAAGAAGAAGAAGAAGAAGAAGAAGAAGAAGAAGAAGAAGAAGAAGAAGAAGAAGAAGAAGAAGAAGAAGAAGAAGAAGAAGAAGAAGAAGAAGAAGAAGAAGAAGAAGAAGAAGAAGAAGAAGAAGAAGAAGAAGAAGAAGAAGAAGAAGAAGAAGAAGAAGAAGAACAAGAAGAAGAAGAAGAAGAAGAACAAGAAGAAGAAGAACAAGAAGAACAAGAAGAAGAAGAACAACAAGAACAAGAAGAAGAACAAGAAGAAGAACAAGAAGAAGAACAAGAAGAAGAACAAGAAGAAGGCGAAGAAGAAGAAGAAGAAAAAGAATAAGACAGGTGAAAAAGAAAAGGAATAAGACAGGTGAAAAAGAAGAAGAACTAAGAACAAGGAAGAGGAGAAGATAACCGGAGAAGTACGATGGAGAAGAAGAAGAGCTAGTAAGAAAAGAAAGCAGCAAGAAAAGAAGAAGAAAAAGAAAACGAAAAAGCTCAACCAAAAAAGAAAAAGAAAATACCGAAGAAGAACAGGATGAGAGACAGTTATTTTCCCTGTTATTGACTTGTCACACTTTTCATTTGTGGGGGGAGGCGAGTTTACTTAGGGGGGGGGGGGGAGGAACACATAAGGGGGCAAGCACCCCACAAGTAGTGGTTCGATAAGGTAAACAAACGAACAAGTCAACATTGAAGGGGCCGAAGGGCACGCTGACACACCTCTATTACTATTAAACTTGGAAAATTTGGAGTAAAGCAATTATGGGGACTGCTGAGTACATACTGTACTCGAATTTTGTGAGGTAGAGTTTGCAAATTTTGAGTACCTACTCAATCAATAGTAGTTTTCCTTGAATGGTCTAATAGGTGCAGTGAATTGTTTAAAGGCGTAAACTCTCCGTGGTTACAAGTAGGTATTTGTATATATGCACTGGGGCACTCAATAGACATTGTTAAACAATCTAATATCAAAACTGCCACTGTATTTCAATTCAATACAATGTCTTTACTCACTTATATTGGAGATACTGGAGGGATGCAGTTCACTTCCGAAAAGAAGCTTCGTCAGCCTCTTCTTTCAGAAGTGAAATGCATCCCTCCAGTATCTCCAATATAAGTGAGTAAAGACAATATATTGTTACAAAAGCAAACAAAGCAGTTATTTACGGCCTTGTTCTACGTACATCGTTCCATTCATGGACAAACATGACTTGCAATCTGAATCTTCTCGTTCTCTCTCGTTAGATGTCTTTCTCACTTCTATTTTTTATATCTGCGTCCCTTGCACTCAATTGAGCTTCTAGACGATTCTACATTCTTCCTGAACAATAGAGGTTGTATTCTACAATGTTCTATTATATTCCACGGCCTTCTCGAAGCATCTAGTGAGCTTATGTGAGCTCACTAACCTGATATTAAAACACTGAATCCTGAAAAATTTAAATTGCAAACCTGCTCTAGAATATGGCATGCCATAGTAGAGTAGGTTAATTTCCACGCAAAAAAATGTTTATGTAAAATGTAATCTTTGGTAGTTTTAGTCATGTAGTCTTATACGTATATGTATTTTTTAGATTCAGTTTTAAATAGAAATAAAATATTTATTTATTTATTTAATTGAAAACCAATAATATGTTGCTGAAATCAACACTAGCCTATACTAAGCTGTTATTTTTTTGTGCTCTACAAACATTAAAATACTAGTCACGTTTGTCTGAGGGGGAGTGTGGAGTATTACTATTTTGGTTTTATACCATTAATAATAAAGAGAATGTTTAATCTAGTGGCCTCCACTTCTTGGAATGACAACTATATAAAGGATCTCACGTGAACCAGTGAGTTTAGTTTCATAAAGCTCGCATGACAGGTTGTGTTACAGATCTCGTGTGAGAGACAATCCAGTGTTGTTGGAGTAAACAGCGCTCGATTACAGTGTATAGTGCAGAGACAAGTGTTTGCTATTTGTGCAGCTAACTAACAGTTTAAAGACGTTCTGTCAAGTGATATTATTTGGGACTGTCAAATAACGTATAGGACTGTGTTTTGTAAGTGATTAGTTGCTCTTTTTATCATTTCTTTCTACATTATTGTACAGTTTATTGGACTCTAGTTTCTTTTATCTGCGACCATGTCACAATGTATACATTACAGTTTTACAATTGATGCCAAAACAGCTGTCTTTTCGAAATGCTTTTTGAAACCCGTTGTATAAAGAGCTCATTATAGTACAGGTTCTACATTATAACAATCTGGGTTCTGGACCAATCAGAAGCATTTTTGATGGAATCAATATCGTAATTCAATATTGTGAAACTATCAGCTGATTTGATCAAACTGCTAACTAAGCTGCTAACCTAACAATCTACTATAACTTCTCATATTTGAGATGAGAGGTTAGGTATCTCTGACAGTCACAGGTAAAATGAAATTGTTTTAATTAAATGTATACTAGTGGTCGTAGATAAAATAGTGTATGCAACGATTTTATTTGGCTATTAAAGCACTTGTGAGATATTTATAACACGCGCATTCGCTCTTGTTATAACTTACATCTAACTCGTGCTTTAATAAGGGTCAAAATAAAATCGTTGCATAAACTACTATTGTTATTGATCGACCTATAATTAATTATTCATTAAATCTTGTAAATAATTACTGAAAATAAGTATTAGCCTGTCATTTGTTGATCTGTTTTTCTTTATTAATTGAACTTACAATTAGTGCGTGTAAATAGACTGTGTAAATAAAGTGCAAGTGTGAACTATATGTTGCCAGCCTTATTTTAGCCATTAGAACCCGTAACAATATTAAATTGAAATACAGTGTCACATTGGATATTAGATTGTTCATCAAGTATTTCATCATGGAGAACATAATCATTATTATTATTATGGAGAACATCACAGACATTGTTGAAGTTCAACTAAAAACCTTTTTCGTATTTTTTTTTTATAACCTTAGTCTGCTTTCTACTACATTCTAAAGATTTCTTATCAACTTTCTAAAGGTTTCTATATC
The DNA here is from genome assembly GCA_948455865.1 of Conomelus anceps. Classification (NCBI taxonomy): domain Eukaryota; kingdom Metazoa; phylum Arthropoda; class Insecta; order Hemiptera; family Delphacidae; genus Conomelus; species Conomelus anceps. The sequence goes on from OX418221.1 coordinate 66,056,613, forward strand.
AACAGAATCATTGGACTAATCTATTAAACCAATCTTTTAATCATAAAGAGAATATGATAAACCTTTATTTAATAAATGATAAATAACAAAGGTGTTTAATTTGAATATTAATATTGTTCTTTGATAAATCTACTAATCCATTAAGAGGAACAGTAAAAAACAAAACTGTTGATAGTAGAATGATTTTTGTTGAAGGTTACGTCTTGGAAAAGGTTAAGGAAAAGGAAAGGTTAACAATTATACAATGTTATACACTAGTTACCATAATTACTAAATCAATTAGTTGGGGTGAGGCTTGTTTTTGATGTGAAAGGAACTCTTGTACACTATTAAAAGGATTATCAACTAAAATATTATGAAATCTAGCGGGTGATTAGAAAATATTGTCCCAATTTTAAAAAGTTTTAATTACGCAACGCAGATACGCGTATTTTTATGTGTATTTCCGACCATTCATATGAAAAACCAAACTTTAAAGTTACATCAATGTTCTAATGATCAAAATGGTAAATAAATGTTCGATATGTACGTGACCAGAAGCCCAAACGGAATCAAAGAGGTACGGTAATAGAAATCTTCTCATAAACCGTTAAAAATAACACAAATGTAATTTATTTTTACAAAATTTATCGTAAGAAGATTAAGTTGGACGATTTTTTTTTAAATGTACACGTTTAACCTGCTGTAACTCGCCACCCGTTAGACTTATGAAAAAAAATTGTAAGGAATTTTGTCCACTTTAAATTTGGATGTGCCATTTTGTCGTGGGATTTACTGTTCAGAAATTAAATCGGTAAAATCAAATCAAATCAAATTAAATTTATTCCACTAAGAAAAAAACAAAAAACATGAACAGATTACAATACCATGTGTGGAATTCCCCCAAGAAGACTATTCGTCTGTGTTTGGGGGAGAGTTCCTTCATAGAAAAACATTTTTGAAAAATAAATCAATCAATAAACAAAGCTACAAAATCAAATAGAAAAACAACTTAAAAAAAACATGAGAGATTATAAGAAAACAATTAAATGGTCAGCTAGAGCAGGAAACCCAAGCCCGGCGACGAAGCGATCACTGATCCCTAACTAGTTTAAGTGTATATAGAATGTAGCAGCCTCTCCGCCTCCATCCAGCCAATGCTGTAGAGCCAACCGGTCACTTTGCGCTTGTACACCACATCACTGCAACTCTCGGACCCCCTGATCTCATCTGGCAAATTCCTGTAGATAATTTGAGCTTGGTAGAATGGTGATTTCAGTTCTAAACCGTGCAATAGTCTGGGTGTTGTATATCCGTGGTTATTTCTATGGCGAGTTTCATAATTATGTTGAATAGTTGTGAATAGATTTATTTTATGTTTCTTAATGTATGTGAGGAGTGTTTTGATGTAGAGCTGCCTTATATTGAGAACAGGGAATTCCGAGAACAACAGCGACGTGGAGTATCTGTAGGCTTTCTTAAGAATAGTTTTAATTATTGCCCGCTGAGTAACTGCCAGCGGCTCCAGAGATGCGGAGGAGACCCCTCCCCAGGCTACAATGCCATACTGTATCACAGACTGTGCATAAGCATAATAAACTCTTCTACACAGTCCAACATCCAGCACTTGGCTTAACTGTGACAGACCATACAGCAACCTCCTGAGGATCTACTGTTAAGGAATTAAATCGGAAAAATCAATTTTTCGTACCTTCAATCCAAGATGGCGAATTGCGCGCACAAAAAACTTGTCATCCACAAACAGGTGGGTGCTAATGTGGTGACGTTTTATCCAGCAGGAAAATGTGTCGAAAATTCACACATCATACACCATCCTCTAAACTCTCTGTGAAGAAGACAATCAATAAATGAGTATGTACAAAATAACAAGCAAAAATAGCAAGTAACTGCTGTCGTTGAAGCCGCAGCACCTTATAATATGTTGCTGTGAGGGGGTTGAGGAGTGGGAGGAGGAGGGGGAGGAGGAGAAAATACTATTAAATTAAATTTGTAGATAAACATTCTATAGTAACAGAGATTCAATTGATTGGACAACCTGCTAGTTGTGATAAGTAACACCTTGAATAAAGTGATCAAAAAAATTGAAGTCCCTCAATATTTCTAACCAAATTCATGTAAATAATTGAATCGGGCAACATGCTACTTATAATGTCGAGTAACAATTTGAATACATTGATAAAGAAAATGGAAGTCCCCAAAAATGTCTAACCAAATTCACGGAGATAATTGAATCGGGCAACCTGCTAATGATGGGTAACAATAATTTGAATACATTAATAAAGAAAATTGAAGTCTCCAAAATGTCTAACCAAATTCACGGAGATAATTGAATCGGGCAACCTGCTAATGATGGGTAACAATAATTTGAATACATTAATAAAGAAAATTGAAGTCTCCAAAATGTCTAACCAAATTCACGGAGATAATTGAATCGGGCAACCTGCTACGATTTTAGGATTGTAAATGTTGGGTAACAATAATTTGAATACATTGATAAAGAAAATTGAAGTGCCCAAAATTTTCTGACCAAATTTACGTAAACACGATTTATGACAGTCGTTCACTCCCCAATACACGCCAATGGATAACAACTAACAAACCCCCTCCCCTATCTACAACTACCCCCCTTGCCACCCACAATTACCCCTTTCCCGCCACAATTACCCCCTTCCACCCCAATTACCCCTTACCCCACACAAACTTGTTTTTCCATCAACTTCTCGCCGGTTTTTCTCATTATTCAACGGCGAAGATTACCGCACTCCCATTCAGTCGTTCGATTTTGACAAATAGCTCGTCAAACCATAGCTGTGATGTTGTTGCTTGGTAACCATGGCAACGTATCTCTCCACCAATAGGAGGCCGACTTGTCTATGTGTGTTAACATTTGAATGTCGACACCATACAGCACATCATCTTGGAAATTGGCGGTCAGTTTGTGTAAGGAGTTGGTTGGTTGCGGACACTAGTTTTTGTGGGGAGTAACTACTGGCGGTCACGAGTTTTCTGTGGGAGTGTAACTCCATATCAGAAGTTTTTCTGGAGGAATTTTCTCTGCGGTTACGAGTTTTTATGGGGGAGTAACTCCATGTCACAAGTTTTTCTCGAGGAGTAGGGCTAAGTCCTTGCAATCACGAATTTTCGAAGATTGTAATTCCTAGCAGTCACTAGTTTTTCTGGAGGAGATTTCTCTGCGGTCACGAGTTTTTCTGGTGGAGTAACTCCTTGCAATCACGAATTTTTTTGTGAAATTGTAATTCCTAGCAGTCACTAGTTTTTTGTGGGGGAGTAACTCCTTACTGCCACGACTATTTTGTGAAGTTGAAATTTCTAGCAGTCACGAGTTTTTCTGGAGGAGTAACTCCTAGCGGTCACGAGTTTTTTGGAAGGAGCAACTCTTAGCAGTCACGAGTTTTTCGGGAGGAGTAACTCCTAGCGGTCACGAGTTTTTCGGGAGGAGTAACTCCAAGCGGTCACGAGTTTTTCGGGAGGAGTAACTCCTAGTGGTCACGAGTTTTTCTGGGGGAGTAACCTTTAGCAGTCACGAGTATTTCTAGAGGAGTAACTCCTTGTACTGACGAATTATTTGTGAAATTTTAGTTTCTAGCGGCCAGAAGTTTTTGTGGAGGAGTAACTCCTAGCGGACCCGAAATTTGTGTGGAGTGCGGTTTGTTGAAATCACAAAAGTTATTCGCTCAAGATGGAGACCTGTAGTATGAGTGCCATCAAGTGTTTGCTCTTCTTCTTCAATTTGATATTTGCTGTAAGGAGTCTTTATTAAATTTAAAGTGTCGCTTTTTTGTTTTGTTTTTTGATATTTGTTGTAAGGAATCTTTATTATATTACCAAAAAGTATCACTTTTTTTTGAGTATGAAGTCCATATGAGTCTGAGATCTGTGCGTGAGAGTTGTTTTTTTTGGAGGATGAAGCCCACATAGGTCTGAGACTTGTGCAAGGGTGATGAATTGGATGATGATGATGATGATTGCTAGGCGGTTACAGCACCTACAGTTTTAGGTGGGTTCCAAACCACCGGGAAGGAATTTTACGGCAAAGACCTTACAGCACCCTTACAAAGAGAGTCCAGGAGCTCGTAGCTTACCTCTATCTGACTGAACAGATACCTGTTACGGCTCACGGCTATCACTTCCCCATTTTACCGTGGAGAATTCGTATTAACCGAGTTTTCTATTATCCGAGCTATTCTTGGTCCACATTATCTCGGTTAACTGAGTCTCTAACAGTTATTTTAGATCCTAATTTCAGTTCCAGATCGCCATTCAAGTGAAAAATTTAATGTCTTTTTAGAATACTTCCATTCATGTGTTTGAATATGACTAATCAAAGTACCTTCAAATTTCTTTTTAAATGAGTTACAATAACACGAAAACGTTCGGCCAAGTGTGAGTACATCTATTATATATTCACAATCTAAAACTCTCTGCCAGTCGTTAAATTTACAAAAAAAAGTTATATTGTTGAGGGAAGTGATAACCGTGAGCTGTAGCAGGTATATGTTCTTTTTTTAATAGAATACTTTGATCAGCAAAAATATAAAATATACATGGATCTTGTCAAAAACACAGATAAAGATAGATAAAGATAAGCTACGAAACTCTGGGCCCTCTTTGTAAGGGTGACCGATTAGATTGGCTAGCAAATAAGACTCTGTTCTCTGCTATAAAATGACTTCTTGGTAGTTTGGAACCCACCTAAATCTGTAGGTCCAATATTTATAATAATTATTATTCATCAATCACCATCGTCCAACTCATCACCCACGCACAAGTCTCAGACCTATGTGGGCTTCATTCTTCGAAAAAATAATAACCAATATATTACACTGAAAACCGTTAACTTCAATTATTATCTTATCGTTTTCTTATCGATCGTTTCCTTTTCTTATCTTATTATTTTCTTATCGATACATTATTTCCAAGCATAACAAACTTCAATAAGCTATTTACTTTTCCCATTCAATAAAATTCCCCTTTAAAACTCCAATAGCCTGTAGAAAACCCTACTCTGCAATTACCTTTAATACAGAACAATTTCTAAAAACGTATAATATACAAGAAAAGTAATGAGTCCTTATCCTTAATCCTTATTATCCTTGATCCTTATAATTTGTCCGTTATAGTCTAGTAGAATATAGTTTGGCTCGTCACGTATGTTTTTCATGTGAACCACGTTGGATAATATTCTGAGCGTTCTCGAAATAAAAAAACGTATTTTCGAAAACATCCCGTTTTATTGAATGATAGACCAGAAAATTATAGAGCTGAAAAGTGAGCGTATTCTATATAGATATAGACTAATATATAGCTATAGAGATTTCTGTGCTCTATAATTAAGAGAGGAAGAAGAAGAAGAGTAAGAGGAAAAGAAGAAGGAGAAGGAGAAGGGAAAGAAAAGGAAAAGGAGAAGGAGAAGGAGAAACAGGATGAATGGAACAAGAAAAAGAAGAAGGAGCACGAATGATAGATGCGGAGAAGAAGAAAAAGAACGAATGGAAGAAAATGAAGAAGAAAAAGGACGAATGAAAGAAGAAGAAAAGCGAGAATAAGGACGAATGAAAGAAGAAGAAAAAGGAGGAGGAAGGAGAAGAAGAAGGAGTGGAAGATGGAGAAAGAGGACGAATGAAAGAAGAAGAAAAGCGAGAATAAGGACGAATGAAAGAAGAAGAAAAAGGAGGAGGAAGGAGAAGAAGAAGGAGTGGAAGATGGAGAAAGAGGACGAATGAAAGAAGAAGAAAAGGGAGGAGGAGGGAGAAGAAGAAGGAGTGGAAGATGGAGAAAGAGGACGAATGAAAGAAGAAGAAAAGCGAGAATAAGGACGAATGAAAGAAGAAGAAAAAGGAGGAGGAAGGAGAAGAAGAAGGAGTGGAAGATGGAGAAAGAGGACGAATGAAAGAAGAAGAAAAGGGAGGAGGAGGGAGAAGAAGAAGGAGAGGAAAATGAAGATGAAGAAGAAGAAAAAGGACGAATGAAAGAAGTGAAAACATGAAAGAAGAAGAAGCAAAAGGACGAATGGAAGATGGAAACGAAGAACAAGAAGAAAAAAGAGGACGAATGGGAGAAAAAGAATAAGAAAAAAGACAAATGAAAGAAGAGGAGGAAAAAGAAGAAAGAGGACAAATGAAAAACAAAAAAGAAGAAGAAAGAGGACGAATGAAAGAAGAAAAAGAAGAAGAAGGAGGAGGAAGGAAAAGAAGAAGGAGAGGAAGATGAAGAAAGAGGATGAGTAGAAGAAGATGAAGAAGAAAATGAAAGAGGACGAATAAAAGAAGAAAAGAAGAAGAAAGAGAGAAACTGAAAGAAGAAGAAGAAGAAGAAGAAAAAGAAAATGAAAGAGGGCGAATGAAAAAAGAATAAGAATAAGGAGGAGTAGGAGGAGGAAGAGAAAGAGGACGAACGGAAGAAGAAAATAGAGGACGAATGAAAGAAGAAGAAAAAGAAGAAAAAACGAAGAATTAGATAAGAGGACAAATAAAAGGAGGAAAAGAAGAAAAAGAAGAAGAACAAAAAGAGGACGATTGATTGAAGAAAAAGTGGAAAATCAAAGTGAAAAGATAATTATTACGTTTATGAAAAGATAATTATTACGTTTATCTTTCATAATGTCCACTTTTGTTAGCGGTAATTTTAACGTCGTCCTAGTTCCGATATCGTCCACTGAAGAACGGGGGAATGGGGGAAACGTTAATTTGATGATTAAAAAGGAAAAAGATAATTGATTAGTGATTTATGGGGTTGATAAGATAATTATTGTGACATTTTGAGTGATTACTAACTTGTTTTTTCAAAGCACTGATAAAATTGCGAGTAACCCCAATATCGCGCTAAGTGTGATGTAGCGGAGTTTACATAACTGTTAAAAAGTCGAACAGATAATCAATATAGATGGGCCTATAGATAGGTTTTATAGATAGGACCTATGGATAGGTTCTGTGAGTGATATACATTTTTTTAACTACCTATAATGATAAGCCGAATAAACCGATACAACGGAGTATCCGAAGACCCACAGAATTTACATGAAATAATAATAATTATTATTAATTGTGTTGATAGGCACCATTTAACTTTGCAAACATCATATGTTTCCTGATTTATAAAAAATGCAGATCGTCAGTTCATAATAGATGGTACCGTACATTAGTCGATTATACAGAGTGTTTCGGAACTCTCTACCAATACTTCTAGGCAGTGCTTCTGGACCACTCACAAAAGTAAATATTGTAATAAAATTCTTCTAAAATCCTCAGTTACTCACACAGCCGCCATTTTATTTTTTCACTCATTATTTCTTTATTCGAACACTTCTGAATGTATACTTTTGAAATGTTGCATACAACTTTATAACAATTAAAACAATCTAAAAACAATAAATCAAAATTTTCCGACATCAAAAAACAAAATTGGCGGCCATTTCAAATCTTTGAACAGGATTAAATTAATAATGGCTGATGGTATCAAAATTTAACGTTTTTTAGATATTTTTATTTCAAATCTAACGATACCACACTTTTCAAGATTGGCCAATAATTAACAGAGATATGATACTTTTTAGGGTGTGTGGTGGTTGGAAACATAAAACCACCGCACACCCTAAAAAGTAGCATATCTCTGTTAATTGTTGGCCTATCTTGAAAAGTGAGGTATCGTTAGATTTGAAATAAAAATATCTAAAAAACGTTATTCCAGTCAAATTTTGATACCATCAGCCATTATTAATTTAATCCTGTTCAAAGATTAGAAATGGCCGCCATTTCGTTTTTTGATGTCGGAAAATTTTGATTTATTGTTTTTAGATTGTTTTAATTGTTATAAAGCTGTATGAAAAATTTCAAAATTATACGTTCAATGGCGTTCGAATAAAAAAATAATGCGTGAAAAAAATGGCGGCTGTGTGAGTAACTGGGGACTTTCGAAAAGTTTTATTACGATATTTAATTTTGTTAGTGGTTAAGAGCGCACTGCCTAGAAGTATTGGTAGAGAGTTCCGAGGCACTCTGTATAATAAATCGAATATATTACCATATTATATTATTATAAACTATATTTCGAAAGTAAATCGAGTTTATATGTTGCAATGTATGCGGCCCAGTCCGCTGTCCATTTAGTAAAAATCCGCGTTCATGAAACCGAAGTCTACGTTTTTATGTTTTTTTCACATCATCAAAACACACTTTTTACCTTAAAATAATTCCTAAACACAACTGATTTGTCTTGTCCTATTTATTGGCTGTATATTCTTTAGGCCTATACACTCCCTATATACACTTTATCAACAGAAATTCATTGTATTATCATCATTCACCTTATTTCCTACACACAAGTTTCAGACTGAAAAGATTTAGGCTTTATTAGCAAGAGAAATGCATCTTATAACCTACCTCAGTACATCTTTATTATTAATTTTTAGTTTTACATCTTTATTATTACATTTTATTACTTAAATAAATTTAAAGATGTTAAAATATCAATTTTCATTACATTTTTATTTTAATATTAAAACTGACACTGTATTTCACTTTTAAATAATGTTTTACTCACATATATTTGAGATGCTTGAGGAATGCATTTCACTTCTGAAAAGAAGCTTCGTCAGCCAGTGAAATTCATTCCTCAAGCATCTCCAATATATGTGAGTAAAACATTATTTAAAAGTGAAATACAGTGTCAGTTTTAATATTAGATTGTTCATTAAGTATTTCGTCATGGAAAACATCACACATTTTTATTATTGAATCTTTATTATTAAATTAATTTTTATTATGACATCTTCGTTATTACATATTTATTATTACATTTTATTACTTGAATAAATTTAAAGATGTTAAAATATCAAAATAACCTACTGTGTTCTACCTATAGCTATGGAAATTATGAAAAAATACTCTTTTCTACCTCTAATAATATTATATTTTAAACATGCCGAACCTTATCATCACATATTAAAATAGATTTGTACTCTTTATAAGGGGTTAATCAAGTATAAGTTCCATTATAATAATTTTTTTCTTTGAGGATGAAGCCCACATAGGTCTGAAACCTGTGCGTGGGTAATTAACTGGGTAATGGTGATTGATAAGTTGGACCTACAGTTTTTAGGTGGGTTTCGAACCACCGGGAAGTGATTTTACAGCTGAGAGTTTTTTTACTGGTCAATCAATCAAATCAAATCAAATTTATTTCCTTTGATGTTATGTTTTATATAATCAACAATAATGTGATTAAAAACTAAAGTATTATGGTAAAAAAATATTTGCTATGTATCTGTTTCAATTTTTTTCTGGTGGAATTATAAATAATTTTCTGATTTATCACTGCCGCCAGCCAGAGCGACCATTATAATACTAAATTGTGTAAGATCCCTTTTTCTTTATTTTCTTGTTTTTTTTATATTATTCTTCCTTGTCTTTTATTCTATTTTTTCTTGCTTATAACTTTCTAGTTTTCTTGTAACTCTGTTTTCTACTGTAATACTTTATTACTTTCTATACTGTACAATTTCTTATTTTTATAAGTTAATTCTTTTTTATGTAATTATTGAAAAATTTATGTTTTTGTTGTACCAATAATTATTTTGAATGGGCACCTACTTAAAAAAACCTGCCGGTTTAGTGGGACCCATGATGTATTTTATTGAATAAAAAAATTGATTGATTGATTTATGTTATACATAAGTGAACAGTAATCAATATGAAATAAAACATGATGCCTTAATATAACAATTTAAGGAAAATAACCTGCAAAGGCCAAGCCTGAGCGCAGGTAATCAAAAATTAATGATATATATAAAGACAAATAATAATATAACTGTTTTAATATGAAAGGAAAGAGAAGAAAGAAAAGGAAAGGAGAGAAATAATATGTAGCTTTTAATTTGAACGTAGACTTAACTTTTAACTTGAACCTTTAACTTTCTAACTTTAGCTTGAACGTAGACTTAGCTTTTAACTTGAACTTTATACAATATGAAAGGAAAGAGAAGAAAGAAAAGGAAAGGAGAGAAATAATATGTAGCTTTTAACTTGAACGTAGATATGAAGAGAAGTAAACAAACTGATAAAAATAACGGAAATCCAATCGGTCACCCTCACAAAGAGGGCCCAGGAGTTCGTAGCTTATCTCTATCTGATTGAACAGATACCTGCTACGGCTCACGTCTATCACTTCCCTAATTTCACTGATTTGATATGTATCGATTTAATTTTATTGAGATAAATTCTTTCTTTTCTTACAGCTTTCAGGCCTTGTTCTAATTGTGGTGGGGGTGATGGTACTCATGGATGTGGGAGAGTTCAGCCATTTTTTGGAGAGCAAAGTTTTGGCCCCTCCCATAGTGATGATAGTGGCCGGATGCATTGTATTTCTCATAGCATTTCTGGGATGCTGTGGAGCCATCAAGGAAAGCTACTCTATGCTTATTGCGGTAAGAAATTATTTATTTATTTGTTTGTTTGTTTGTTTGTTTGTTTGTTTGTTTGTTTGTTTGTTTGTTTGTTTGTTTGTTTGTTTGTTTGTTATTTATTTATTTAATTTATTTAATTTATTTAATTTATTTTATTTATTTATTTATTTTATTTATTTTATTTATTTTATTTATTTTATTTATTTTATTTATTTTATTTATTTTATTTATTTTATTTATTTTATTTATTTTATTTATTTTATTTATTTTATTTATTTTATTTATTTTATTTATTTTATTTATTTTATTTATTTTATTTATTTTATTTATTTTATTTATTTTATTTATTTTATTTATTTTATTTATTTTATTTATTTTATTTATTTTATTTATTTTATTTATTTTATTTATTTTATTTATTTTATTTATTTTATTTATTTTATTTATTTTATTTATTTTATTTATTTTATTTATTTTATTTATTTTATTTATTTTATTTATTTTATTTATTTTATTTATTTTATTTATTTTATTTATTTTATTTATTTTATTTATTTTATTTATTTTATTTATTTTATTTATTTTATTTATTTTATTTATTTTATTTATTTTATTTATTTTATTTATTTTATTTATTTTATTTATTTTATTTATTTTATTTATTTTATTTATTTTATTTATTTTATTTATTTTATTTATTTTATTTATTTTATTATTTATTTATTTAGTACAAAGCATTGATGGAAGCTTACAGGCCTACGCCCAAAAAAGCTTCCTTAACACAGTTTACATATTTAAAATCATTTAACTGTATAATCATTAAAATTGAAGATACCGTACATTTATACATTTTTAAGCCAGAAAATGGAAAAATACTGTAAAAGTCATGCAAAGAGTGTAGAATAATAAAAAGAGAGGAAAACTTATCATGAGATATAATAATTGTGAATTAATTACCTAATTAAAAAAAATATTGCTACGAGTTCTAATAGCTAAAATAGGGCTGGCAACACTAAAGTTCACACTCACACTTATTTACACAAATTAGTCATTTACACACACTAATTGCAAATTCAATTAATAAAGAAAAACAAATCAACAAATGACAAGCTAATACTTATTTTCAGTAATTATTAACAAGTATTGATGAATAATTAATTACAGGCCGATCAGTAATAAAAGAAACAAGAGTCCAATAAACTTTACAATAATGTAGAAATGATAAAAAGATCAACTAAACTCTTACAAAACACAGTCCCATAAGTTATTTGACAGTCCCAAATAATATCACTTGACATAACGTCTTCAAACTGTTAGTAAGCTGCAAAAAAAGTAAACACTGCTTTTGTAACAATATTTTCCATTTTCTTTCAATTAATCAAAAATAGGGAAAAATGCCCATTGGTAATATATATTACAATGCTATAGCAGGGGTGCCCAAAGAGGGGGGGGGGCGCAGACTGCGTCATTGAAATTGGGGGGTTCCAAAAAAAGTTTGGGGGGGGTAAAGTTGATTGAATCCGTTTTTTAACATTCAAAAATATATTACGAAGTTACCAGATGTTAATGTCAATTAATGACAATAGATTTATAATCATTATTATACTATTGAATATGAATTAGCTAAAATAGTTATGTTTATGATTTGTGCAGCAAGTTATTATTCAAACTTAGCGAGACGTGAGAGCTAAGAGGGAGGAGGGGCACGGAATGGCGCCACTACTATGATGGATAATGATAACAATTCTTTAATAACCATTCAGGTTCACATTGTTATTTAGCTATTTTGCAATTACGTTTATTAAGCAGAAGTTCATATATTTATTTATTTATAATACATACTTAAAAAAATATTTTCCTACAGTGACCCGAAAAAGTGCCTATTTTTGCACTAACTGTAGCACGCAAAATAGTCTATTCCTGCACCAGTGCGGGAAAGTAAATTACAGTGTGGGAATAGTATATTACGTTACAAGTGTGGGAAATGGTGTTTAACATACGAGTATGATAAGTTAACGCACGAGACGAAGTCGAGTGCGGTCTTATCATACGAGTATGGTAAACATCTTCCCGGACGAGTTACGTACGATATTTTTCATCATACAAGTCTAAAATAGCAGATAAGTTCAAATAAGAAACTATAAATCATTGTTATACAAACATAACCTCAACACACCAACTCAAGGTGAAATGTGGCAATAATGGTTCTAGATCAGCTGATCTAGCTTTCGACCAAATGGTTTTTCAGTGAAGTGGTAGCCACAACCACCCATAGAGTGCGGTAATAATCATTTGATGATTTTTACCGCACAGTGTACGGTAATGATCATCAAATTACATCAGCTGTTTTTGATTTCTGTAAACAGCTGTTTACCACATTGATTGCTTGACTGGTAAACTGTCCATAACCTACAAGTATGACGAAAAGTACTTTTCCGCACTCCAAATTTGCAACCTAACAACACAAAATAGTGATCATGTAATACGCAGGTTCCCTATTCTGCATTCAAAAATAGGTTGGCTACTCTGCTTCAGCAGTGAATAGTTGTTGTAGTTGTTGTTGATGAAATCGATTTGATTCGAAGATAGGTTATGTGAGGAATTTTCAGGTTATGTATACCCTGTTTTGTTCTGTTTAAATTACTTTATACATTACTGTAGGAAAAATTTAATGTGTAATTCGAGCACAAAGTATAGTTTCTGCACTCAAGAAACTTTTTTCACTCGCCTTCGGCTCGTGAAAAAACTGTTTCTCTCGATGCAGAAAAACGGCGCTTTGCACTCTAGTTACACAAATAGCTATTAATGAAAATTTAATGAATAGCGTTTAAATTTTTGTTTTGTGATTTCCTTCTTTGTTTTTTGTCAATCTAATGTGTTCAATGAGGTTTGTTTTGGCCTTTGCTTAAGTCTCTATTGTTTGTAATTTTTTACCTTTACAAAAAAGTGTTACCTATGTAAAGAATCTCAAGAAATATACATACGTCAATATTATCGACTGGGTTTGAATTTTTTCAATACCTATATAAATCTTCTTTTAGTTTTAGAAAGAATACGGGGGGCTTATTTTTTCGCAATTTTTGGGGGGGAGTGCCTAATTTATGTGGGGGTTGGTGCTTAATTTAGGGAGGGGGATGCGTCAGGAGGCTTGGGGGGGGGGATGGGCACCCCTGGTTATAGAAACCCTTGACATAAGTAACCTATCGTTGCCTCTACTTCATGCTTAATCTTATTTACCGAATGAAGAGAGGTCTCTGTTTCAAGTCGACAGTTTCGTATTTGTCTGTCTGTCTGTTTGTAACACATTTAAGGCTGAACGCGTGGACCAAATTCAATAAATGATTGTTCCTTTAAAAGGAATGCCCAGCGAAGTACAGTAGGAACAATTAGTCTGGGCGCGTGGCTCTGGTTTCACTACTAGCCGTCCTGTTAAAAGTTGACTAGTTGACCTTGAAGACATCTGCAGCGTCGCACGGGCCACATGTTTTTAGAAATGAGCGATAAACACTCCCCTCGCCATGGCTGACTACCAAACGGCCGTGCGCCCAGACTAATTGTTCCTACTGTATATGAAAGGATTTTTTAAATTTGCTTGAATTTAAATGAAAAAAGTAAAGCTCTTAGGCCTTCTTCCATATATAATTTTCAAAATGAGCTTCTCCATCATATGCAATAGAAATCAGATTTATAGATGACCCTCGGGCTCCCTTATTCATCTGGTTGAGCCTTATTCATATGAATTAAGTTATCATTCATAAGACTAACAGATTTGTTTGAGAGAAACAAATCATTTCTGAAATTCAATCAAGTATATCAGTTATTACTAGGTGAATGATATACAAATTTAATAAATATTTTTTATAAACTCATTCATCAGACATCTGAAATCTAATTTGAGCAATCAGCTGTCTAGTAAATAGAAAAAACAGCCTGGTTAATAATAGTTATATTAATGCAGAAGATAACAGTAATAAAATTTCAATTTTTATTTTATTCAGCATTCTTATATACACAATTATTTGAATTGTCTTTGTAGTGGTGAAGGTGATATTGTGGAAGATATCCATAATGAATAATAAGACGAAATTGTCACAACCACACTTATTAAAAATATGGAGATACTAGTTTCGGATGTTACTCCATTATGGATATCTGACAAACTCATTTTGTCTGAGATTGAAAATGGAGTAACATCCGAAACTAGTATCTCCATATTTTCAATAAATGTGGTTGTGAAAATTTCGTCTTATTATTGATTATTTGAATTGTATTTCACTTTTTTCAAACTTTATTCAGCATTTAATTTTAATTTTATATTCCTCAATGACTATAACTATTATTCATGTTTACAATTTATTTGAGCTGTAATTTTGCATTTATTGTTGATATTATTTTATGTTGTAGATGACGGTTCAACAATTTCAATTTGTTCCAGTATTTTTATAGCATTTTCACTTTGTTTTATTGTTTCTTTATCACTTTCATATTTTACTGTAAAGCTATTGGTGGTATACATGCTGGAGATGACAGTTACACAATTTCAATTTGTATTACATCTACCCGATTTTATATTTATTTATTTATTGTGAAAAATTTACAACAAATGTGAAGGCGCAACAGACTCAAGTCCAAAACAGTTAACATTGTCCAAAACATTGAGTTATAAACTTAAAAAACACTTTTGAATGGAAATTGACTCACGTTATGGCGTGACGGCCGTTTCGCTCTGTTGTCTAGAGCATCATCAGACGACCCACAGTACACTGATTCAAGGCATGAGTTTGAGGGTTAGTTATGTTGGAATGGTGAAGGGGTGGGGGGATGAGTAGGCGGGAGGTTTGAAATTGGGATTATTTTGTCAAATAGAGTATGTGAGAAGAAGTTAAGTTGATCATTTAAAATGTTTTCAGGCTGCTGCTTTGCATGTTTGTATATCTCATATTGTTCTAAAACATTGAGTTTCTGGCTTTTGTGAGTGAAGTGTAGTGTGTCTAAATTAGTGTCAATGTCTGTATAACTGTGGCCTGTTGAAATGATGTGTTCAGCAAAAGTGGAATGTGTGTTTGGGTGTGAGATGGCTCTTGTGTGTTCTTTGAATCTAGTGGTGAATGTCCTGCCAGTTTGTCCTATATAGAACTTGTTGCAGTCATCACATTTCAATTTGTAAATTCCAGATCTGTTGTATCTGATGATGCTCTAGACAACAGAGCGAAACGGCCGTCACGCCATAACGTGAGTCAATTTCCATTCAAAAGTGTTTTTTAAGTTTATAATACATATTAGTGGAAACAAGATGGATCTTCAACATCACAAAACATTGAGGTTAACACAAACTAAAAATTTAAGATATGCTGAAAACCTTCACTTGAAAAATAATAAAATTAATCTTCTCACCTGACCACTATCAATTTTAAATTTCACTTGAAACGAAACACTAAAATCAGTTAAAAATAGTTTATAATATTACATTTTTATAAAAACTTTTAAGCCAAAAAACATTATTCATGGTAAAGAACTAAAAAAAATATTGTTTTAAAATTGTTTTTATTCCCCCAACCCAATCATTTTCCTGGATTTCTTGTTCCATGATGAACTGCGTTGTTAATATTAACTTTTCATGTGAAATTTAACGACTTGCAGTCAAATAATATTAAACTGCAAGTCGTTAAATTTCACATGAAAAGTTAATATTAACAACGCCAATCATTTTATTGTTATTGGTGTTATTTATTATTGAAGATAATAGTTACACATTTTAAATATTTCTTTTGTTTATTTTTATATTGTTTTCAATATTAATTTATATTACTTTTACAGTTTGCTGTTCTACTGTTGGTAATATTTATAGTAGAAATGGCGGTGGGAATCGCAGCTGGCATGGCCAAAGACGAGTTCAGCAATGCCATGAGATCCTCGCTGAAAAAATCACTTAACAACTACACCATCAACGAGCAGGACAGAAAGGCGTGGGACACAGTTCAGAGGAAGGTCAGTAGAGTCACTGTGAGATTTATAAAGTGAAATATTTACTGTGAGAGGTTTTAAATAAAGAGGGAAATACAATTGAAATGGGGACTCACAAGTTCAATTCAATTCAATTCAATTCATTTATTGCCAAAAAGAAAGAAACAATTTACACATATATATATATATATATATATATATATATATATACACATACACGTGAAAAATAGAAAAATAAAAAGTATATAATATAATACACATATACATACATATATATTTTCAAGAAAAGAAAAAAGAACTTGTCTTTAATTCTAGGCATCACCAGCAAAAAGATGACTCTTTGCCCGCTGGTGAGAGTTGCTAAAAAAAATTATCTTTAAAATAACAAAAAATTGAAGCGAAAAAGTCAGCATAACAAATGTAGAGACAAAAAAAATTATATAGTCTATAGTACAATAATTTATAAAATATCAGAGTTCAGAGAACTACCAAACTGAAACAGAAACCAATCAAAGTGCTAGATTCAAAGTGAAAAAGTATTCACACTTAATCCACTCTGACACGCTCTTCTTTGATATTTTGCAATCTAAATCAAAAGGTATTGCATTAATCAATTTACTGCTTGTGTAAATCAGTTGTCTTCTAATAAAAGTTAATTTTGTAGGATAAATTTGAAATTTCTCTATTACATTTGGTCTGAAGTTGTATAACATTTTATTCAATTTAGGAAAGTTGTTTTTATTTTTCACTAAATATTTTAGTAAGGTTTTAATGTAGAGTTGTCTAACTGTAAATACATCAAATTCCTGGAAAATTAGATGTGTGGGGTATAATCTAGGTTTTTTCAAAATAGTTTTAATAATATTTTTTTACACAATAAAAAGGTTGTTCATTTAGGTCAGTAGAGTCACTGTGAGGTTTATAAAGTGAAATATCTACTGTGAGAGGTTTTAAATAAAGAGGGAAATACAATTAAAATGGGGGCTCACAAGTTAAAGTAACTGACAATTCAACAAACTGATAAATATATAGAAACAGAATTTCTGTTAATTTTTTTCAGGTTGAAGCCCACATAGGTCAAAGACCTGTGCGTGGGTAATGAGTTGGATGATGGTGATCTGGACCTATATTTTTAGGTGGGTTCCGAACCACCGGGAAGTGATTTTACAGCAGAGAAAAGTGCCTTTTTTGCTGGCCAATCTAATCGGTCACCCTTACAAAGAGTGCCAAGGAGAACGCAGCTTATCTCTATCTGATTGAACAGATACCTACTACGGCTCACGGCTATCACTTCCCCGATTCCTTTAATGCCCGGTTTCTGAGTTGTTCATTAAGTTTAATGGACCATTAACTCAATGCTGGAGCAATAGGTTAATGTTCCATTAAACTTAATGAACAACTCAGAAACCGGGCATAAGTGTTATTAATATTATACTGAAGACTTCCGCAATGGCGGACATTGACAAAAGCGTTGAATAGCTGATAGAAATCTCCAGTATAAATTAATATCACTTAAAGGAATTCGAAATTAATAAAAAAATTCTGTTACTGTATATTTTGTCAGTTTGTTAATTATCAGTTACTTCAAACTAACTTGCAAGATACGAGCCGGTACGACCAAGTATAAAATGAGTGCTACTGTTCAGAAAGGTCACTATATACTTGTGGTTAAGGCGCCCGACCGGCAATTGGGAGGTCCGTGGTTCGATTTCCGGTGGTGACAATTTTTTGTACAGGAGAATTCATGAATAAAGAAATCTGTTTCTTAAATGGAGAGTCGATAATCTGAGCTGATTGTAACCAAGGCATAGCCTAATTATTGAATCCAATGTTTCACACTATCGTGTGACCGAACTCAGCAGTTATTAAAAAGTACACACTCTTATTTAAAGTTAACAGCTGATTACAGCTTACCATGGGCTCTTACTGTCACATATTTAAGGTATGCTATATCTTAGTATGGAGTAATTCAAAAGAATGATAGGTGTTCAAGATCCAAAAGAAAGCTGCAGGGTGTATGGAAAGAGTAAATAAATAGATTAGATTCATGTAGGTCGTTCTTCAAAAGACTTGATCTCCTAAGTGTACCCTGCTTCTATGTGTATGAAGCTAATTTATAATTTAAAACAGAGTTATATAAACCAGAACCTTGACATACACCATTATAATACAAGAAGCCGATGAGATTATCACTTGGTGAGTCACAATGATAGCTTATTCAAAAAAACCTAGTTATATTGGTAGGAAACTCTACAACAAACAGTTTTTAAAGAGTCTGCAAAATATAGGAATATTTGAAAAACAATTGAAAAAATATTTAGTTGAAGCTTTTTATAATGTACAAGAGTTCCTTTCATATCAAAATTAAGCCTCACCTCAACTGATTGATATAGTAATATTATGGTGTGTATAAGATACTATAATTGTTAATCTGACTTGTCTTATACTCCTTAACTGGAGTCTCCAATACGTAATCTACAAAAAAATATCCTGTCTGATGTTTTCCAATAGGGCTCTTTGCATTAGTAGTTATGCCATATCCTTATCCTTAGCCATATCCTCCCCAGATCATTATGCCAGGTTAGGTTAGGTTGCAGCCTGCTTTCCACTAATGCAAGATGCAAATTAATGCAGACATTAAATTAACTAATTACCATTTTCTCCTTCAGTTGCAATGCTGCGGTGTGGACGGACCTCGAGGCTGGTTAACAGTGTTTCCGACGAACAATGTGCCCGGTTCATGTTGCCGTGAGCCGCCCCAGTCTGCCAACGCGTTCTGTCGCAACACACAGGACGACACCATCATCTTCCAGGAGGGCTGCTACCAGAAGTTGAAGAACAAAGTCAAGGATAACATCGTGCTCATCATGGGCGTCGGCATAGGCGTCGCTTTCATAGAGGTAAGCCAGCAATAAATAAATAAAAATAAATAAAATATTTGATAGATATTTGATATTTATTTATTACATCTTACCTTGCCAGGTCTAGTGAGACCTAAGGCAAACACTAATAAATATAACCAAAAAGATATATTACATTCCATTAAAAGTAATAATTATATAGAAATAAAGTATAAAGATTAATTAAAAGAAAAAAGAAAATACTATTATCTGAGATATTATCAGATTATCGAGCTCCGCTCGGGGGTTAATGTTTAGTGTGCCGGAAAGTTATATAATTTTAAATTTATTTTTCAATCTAATATCAAAACTGACACTGTATTTCTATTTAATATATTGTTTTTACTCACTTATATTAGAATTGGAGATACTGGAGGAATGCATTTCAATTCTGAAAAGAAGCTTCGTCAGCATCTTTTCAGATGTGAAATGCATCCCTCCAATAAATATCTCCAGTATAAGTGAGTGAAAATCTTATATGTTAAATAGAAATACAGTGTCAGTTTTGATATTAGATTGTTCATCAAGTATTTTGTATCATTAATAAAAAACATCACAGATTTATTTTTCAATACAATCTATATCAATCTAATATTAAAACTGACACTGTATTTCACTTTTAAATAATGTATTACTCACATATATTGGAGATGCTTGAGGAATGCATTTCACTTCTGAAAAGAAGCTTCGTCAGCCTTTTCAGAAGTGAAATGCATTCCTCAAGCATCTCCAATATATGTGAGTAATACATTATTTGAAAGTGAAATACAGTGTCAGTTTTAATATTAGATTGTTCATCAAGTATTTTGTATCATTAATAAAAAACATCACAGATTTATTTTTCAATACAATCTATATCAATCTAGTATTAAAACTGACACTGTATTTCACTTTTAAATAATGTATTACTCACATATATTGGAGATGCTTGAGGAATGCATTTCACTTCTGAAAAGAAGCTTCGTCAGCCTTTTCAGAAGTGAAATGCATTCCTCAAGCATCTCCAATATATGTGAGTAATACATTATTTGAAAGTGAAATACAGTGTCAGTTTTAATATTAGATTGTTCATCAAGTATTTCATCATGGAAAACTTCACAGACAATCTATCACTGTTTCGACATAAACCTGCATAGTTCCCTGCCAATAAAAAACAGTTCCAGCCAATTTATGGTTGAAATTCAGTAGAATAAACACACATTCATACGGTGCATGTCAAATCACTGTCTACTGTTTGAAGGAAGGAGCCCATATAAAAAACATGGCTGTAACATAATATATCTGTTGCTGCTCATCCATGCAGTTCTTTTGAAAAGTCTTGAAAATATAGAGATATTCAAAAAACGATTGAAAAAATATTTAGTTGATAAAGTTTTTCATAGTGTACAAGAGTTCCTTTCACATCAAAATTGAGCCTCACCTCAACTAATTGATATAGTAATAATTATTTTAACTAGTGTATAATATTGTTTAATTGTTGATCTGACTTGTCTTATACTCCTTAACTGGAGTCTTCAAGACGTAATCTACAAAAAAGAGGATAATAAAATGAAGTGAACTGTAAGTCCCTATTAAATTATAGAGAAAAACAGTATAGTGTTTTTTTACATGATGAAACAAAGTAATTAGAAAAGTTTAGTTTTGTAATCATCAAAGAAATGGAAAAACTATGGGCAAAAATCATGTGCAGAGCTTTGATTCCTCAGTCATTTTTTTCCTAGGCAAAAATCATGTGCAGAGCTTTGATTCCCCAGTCATTTGTTTCCTAAATAACTACAAGGCTCAAAATAACGGTTTGGTTTGTAAGTTAGTTTTTTTACTATTAATATGTACAGCAAGTTCTGCAAGTTCAGCAAAATTCTACATATTAATAGTTGTACTGCAGTTCACGAAAATGGATATTCAAAACAATCAAGTTAGTTTTGTACCAAATATTGAGCAAAAACTAAATATTTTTGTGTAGTAGCATTCATCGATTACCATCAGTTATTCAATGCGGTTATCATTATCCGCAATTGCAGAAGTCTTTAGTAATAGCACTTTGAGGAATTCGAAATATTAATAAATTGTGTGTCAATTCTTGTGTTGTACTGTATTATTACATCAATAATCTATTACTTTTTTATAATAATATAATTACTCTTTGTGTTTCAGCTGGCAGGCATAGTTTTGGCTTGTTGTCTAGCATCAGCAATAAAGAAAGAGGAAGAACTGAAGTAAGCTATCTCTGTTCAATGCATTTGAAGAGCATGCTGCCTGCATGGCTTACTCAATACAGTACCAAGAACTCAGTACCTCAATAATTATATTTTATTCTACAAAAAAATACAATACCATACATGAATGGTGATCAAGTAATGCATACACCGCTACTTCGCATAATAGAAAAGCTAAGTTGACATGCTAATGATAAAACATACCATTAATTAGTCGTTAGTATACCATTAGTCGTTGAATTTGCCATAAAAAGTTAATATTAGCAACGCAGATCGTTATGAACATGAAATCCAAGAAAAAATACCAGTTAAATTATAGTTCTAAGGGTTAAAATTGTATATAAGTATTCATCCAGTAAATATTAAGCTTCTGTAATATTCATCCATGCAATACCATACATGAATGGTGATCATACCATGCATAAAATGCTACTTTGCATAATAGAAAAGCAAGATGACATGCTACTAATGTAAAACACCTCTCAAATTATAATTTCAAGTGTTCAAATTGTATAAAGTATCTATCCAGTTAATATTAAACTTCTGTAATATCCATTTAAACATACCATACATGAATGGTCATCAAATTATGGATTCAATGCTACTTCACATAATAGAAAAGTCAATCTAACATTATAAACTTAAAAAACACTTTTGAATGGAAATTGACTCACGTTATGGCGTGACGGCCGTTTCGCTCTGTTGTCTAGAGCATCATCATGATGCTCAATTTCCATTCAAAAGTGTTTTTTAAGTTTATAATACATATTAGTGGAAACAAGATGGATATTCAACATCATCAATCTAACATGCTACCAACATTAAATGCCAGTTTTTAATCATTTTAAGTGTTATAATATTATATTTAAGTATGCAGATTATATTATAAGTCAATAAGCTACTAAGAAATATTTTTTTTGAGCAGTATTATTTGGATGCTTTTTGTATTTTTGGATGCTTTATCTGTCAAATTCTATTCATAACCAGTAGACTAACATTTTTTTAAATTATTCAATAGCTTTTCAATTTGATGCCTAGGCCTATAGGTATGACTGCAAATAAATATTTTTTTGCTGCATTATCAATAAAACTATTTAAACCCATTGTAATTAAATGGTTACCACTTCAAAAAATACTTATTGACTTTTCTTTTTATTTTAAATTTAACAGCTTGCAAGCTTGCAGACAATGAATAGTAAGACGAAATTGTCACAACCACATTTATTAAAACTTAGAGAAACTAGTTTCGGTCAAACTCCAGTTTGATTGAGATTGATAATGGTGTAACAACCGAAACTAGTTTCTCTAAGTTTGAATAAATGTGGTTGTGACAATTTCGTCTTATTATTCATTATAGATACTTTCCACAATATCACCTTCGCCACTACAAAGAAAGCTTGCAGATAATTTTAATTGTAAATAAATAGCATTTATACTCACTTTTGGCCAAACTATGAGTCGAGTCTCCATGACTTGAAAACGTTTGGCCAAAGGCGAGTAGAAATATTATTTATTTACAATTAAAATTGACTGCAACCCGTTAAATTTACAATAAAATCTTTGTGGAATATGAAATCCAAGAAGTTATTGATTGTAATAGAATGTGTATTTTTGTGAATTGAATTAATAATTATATAGATTGATAGAGCACTGATGCTTTGTTAGAATAATATTACTCCTTGATTAAGCTTCACCTAGCTTTCAAGTAGGTACATTAGTAATACATTCTTTTTCCTACAACTGCTCGTAAAGTCGTTCTTTACGTACTGAAAACTAATTGTAAAATACCTCTTTACTGCTCAGCAAGCGGTAAAGTACTTTACGCTCGCCAGCTGTTTTCTTTACGCTTCTGTTTTGATTTTGATGTCTTCTCATTGGTGGATCGCGGAATCCCTGAATTCACATAACCTCCAAATGGCGCACGCTAAACAAATCCGCGCACGGTCTGTGATGTTACAAACTAAAAGTTTTTATTGTGTTGTAATCCAGAACTGCAGTTGTAGGAAAAATATTGTATGCAATTCGCGCGTGAAGCTTCTTTATCGCTCTCGCAAAATTACTGCGCTCCGCTATGCGTCGCGCAGTAAATGTTTTGGCTCGAGCGATAACGTCGTGCTTCACGCTCTTAATACATAAATAACTATTAAAGTAAAATAGAGAACTATCAATTCTCAAAAATTCAACTTCATAATTTTGGTAGTGTTCTGTAGTGTTCACCGTCTAGTAAAATATTTGGGAAAACTAACAAAATTGCAATCAAATCAAATATAATAAAATTTAAATAGATAGAAACCAACCTGGCTTACACCGGCTTGAACTCAAATCATGTAATTTTTTAAAGTTCGAACAGACCTAAAATTTTAATGTCCCTCCTGCATCAACTTTATTAGTATTAGATTGGATCAAGATTTTTCTAAATTATTTATTTATTTATCTTTTGTTTGTAGAATTAAGCTTGATATTTTTAACTTTCAGCCTTAATATTATTTGAGCTTGTTGCTGTATTCAAATGCTTTGTAATTCATGATTCTGCTTATTCTATGCTCTGAAAAAGTTCATAGCACAGAAATTAGAGATATTATTAGTTTTAAAAATATTCTTTTCAGCTCAAAAATTCAATTACTTTTTAATGGAGTCAAAATTTAAAGACTATAAAATATTTTTCCTACAACTGCTGGTAAAGTAGTTCTTTACGTACTGAAAACTAATTGTAAAATACCTCTTTACTGCTCAGCAAGCGGTAAAGTACTTTTCGTCATACTTGTAGGTTATGGACAGTTTACCAGTCAAGCAATCAATGTGGTAAACAGCTGTTTACAGAAATCAAAAACAGCTGATGTAATTTGATGATTATTACCATACACTGTGTGGTAAAAATCATCAAATGATTATTACCGCACTCTATGGGTGGTTGTGGCTACCACTTCACTGAAAAACCATTTGGTCGAAAGCTAGATCAGCTGATCTAGAACCATTATTGCCACATTTCACCTTGAGTTGGTGTGTTGAGGTTATGTTTGTATAACAATGATTTATAGTTTCTTATTTCAACTTATCTGCTATTTTAGACTTGTATGACGAAAAATATCGTACGTAACTCGTCCGTGAAGATGTTTACCATACTCGTACGATAATACCGCACTCGACTTCGTCTCGTGCGTTAACTCATCATACTCGTATGTTAAACACCATTTCCCGCACTTGTAACGTAATATACTATTACGCTCGCCAGCTGTTTTCTTTACGCTTCTGTTTTGATTTTGATGCCTTCTCATTGGTGGATCACAGATTCCGTGAAATTGACATAACCTCAACAATGGCGCACGCTAACCAAATCCGCGCACGGTCTGTGATGTTACAAACTACAAGATTTTATTGTGTTGGAATCCAGAACTGCAGTTGTAGGAAAAATATTGTATGTAATTCGCGCGTGAAGCTTCTTTATTGCTCTCGCAAAATTACTGCGCTCCGCTATGCGTCGCGCAGTAAATGTTTTGGCTCGAGCAATAAAGTTGCGCTTCCCGCTCTTAATACATAAATAACTATTTCTTACTCTTGTCCTACAGTGGCGGATTAATGAATTTTTATGGGAGGGGGCGACATACCCCAAAAATACCCGTTGGTCGGGGGGGGGGGGGGGGGTTTGGAAATTTAGTAGCCTTTAACCGCATTTTACACCATTCTAGCACTTAAAATGTAGTAGAAATATAATTTTTCGTGTTTAAGAACAATCAAATTTCCCCTAGCTAGAGTAGTTTATTTCTGTATATTCATGTGGAATCAGAAATACAAATTTTTTCATACAATACAATATGTCTTGAACAAAAATTGCTTTTCTAGCTTAATTTTTATCAAAATTTACAGAGAAATGAACAGAGTCTAAGCAATTCATTCGTGATCGTGATGATTTTTAGACCTATATATATATTTAAATTAATCTCAACATTCTTTCATGTTTCATAATACCAGTACTACAATAAATATGTATTAGGTCAAAAACAAACAGAGATTTATATGCCCCTACCTATTCTATAAAATATTAATCTTATTCAAACTAATTTCACTTGATATAAGATTTCCTTCATTCTCTGTCATTTGTTAATTCGTCATTGAATTAAAATCATGTCAACAGTTTATTTTTTTTATTTTTTTTATTTTGAACATTACACAATGCAATAGTATCCCTCTAGCTGTAAGCTATTTGAGGGATATTTTATTAAGACATTATATTACAATCATATTCAACAATGAATAACAATAGATTCCTTTTCGTAATCTATATAACTGTATATAGCCCATTATATTTTCTTTGTAATCCATTGATCTGTCTATTGTCTATTGCACCGTAAAAAATCAAGTCACTTAAACAACCAATCATAAAGTTAAAGATAAAGTAAAGGTAATATAGAAAATAAGGAAAAATAAGTATTACAACTTTTGTTAATTCCCGGCCGGCGGAGGCGGAGTGGTAAGACAAGTTGGAGGTATTCCGTCTTTGGCGGGACAATTAAAATTTAACCGTGTGCATGTCACAAGTGTTACTCTTTTTAATTTTTTTAAATGTGGAAGCCCTCGGGGGGGGGCGGTCGCCCCCTCCGCCCCCCCCCTTTAATCCGCCCTTGTTGTCCTAGAATATGACAGATGTAATTACATTATTATTTTAATTACATGTGTTATTGCTTTTTTGAGATTTTAATGCTTCTTTAGCAAGTAGTTCAGAGCCTGCATAAATTTTTTTATTTTTTATTGAGGATGAAGCCCACATAGGTCTGAGACCTGTGCGTGGGTATATTTTTTTTTTAAATAGTGTATTTTTATTTAAATTATGATTTTCACTCACTTATACTGGAGATACTGGAGGTATGCATTTCACTTCTAAAGAGAAGCTTCATCAGGCTGACGGAGCTTCTTTTTAGAAGTGAAATGCATCCCCCCAGTATCTTTTTTTTTTGAGGATGAAGCCCACATAGGTCTGAGACCTGTGCGTGGGTAATGAGTTGGATGATGGTGATTGATGAGTTGGACCTACAGTTTTAGGTGGGTTCCGAACCACCGGAAAGTGATTTTCAGCAGAGAACAGTGTTGTTTTTGCTGGCCAATCTAATCGGTCACCGTTACAAACAGGACCTACGAGAACGCAGCTTATCTGATTGAACAGATACCTGCTACGGCTCGCGGCTATCACTTCCCTAATTTTATTAAAAGCCATTTTTGTACTGCCTCTAAATAAAACAAATTGTTTTTAATTATTTTTTCTGTATTTTGGAAATATTTATGCTTTTTATTACTCATTATTCTTAAATCAGTAGCATAGAGCTTTAATTTGATTCGTAGACTACTTACTATCCTAAAATTTTCTTTATAAATATAACAAATGTTTTTGAATTACTATTGGAAATTTTGATACTACTCTATTACTTCTTGTACAGAGCTTGCACAGTGGAGCATGTAATACTAAACTAATAATAATCACCATCGCAAAATCAAACTAATACTGTGGAATGGTGCATTTCATATTGGATCAGTGTGAACACCACCATTCCACAGCATGTGTTTGATTTTTTGATGAAGATTATAATATTGTGTATGAGATTCTCCATTGTGTAAGCACCCAGAGGTCATCTCCTCTTTTCCTCTTATAAAAAAAAAATACAAAACACGAGTTTGTGTCAAAAACTTGTTACTAATTCCAATTATCACTTTTTTCACAACAAAAGAAACAAAGTATCCAACAAAATATATCACAGCACCCCTTTAGAAAACTCTCCTTCAAAATAAAAATAAAATAAAGCTTCCTTTAAAATAAAACTGGAAGAGTTTATTTTACAAGTTAGTTTGAAGTAACTGACAATTTAACAATCTGACAAACATTTAGATACAGAATTTATTAATAAATTCTGTTTCAGTTCACTTTAGACCTCCATATTGGAAATAGTAAGAGCTAGTTCCATATACAGAGTTGAGTTTTACCATTTTTTATGAGCAATTTATTACTAAATTCATAGACTAAATAATTAGTTGCCTATCTAATCTGCTATAAATCAACTACTGTGAACTATCAACTATCGATCAACTATCAATCATCAACTATCAACTATCGATCATCAACTATATCTATCATTTTATCAACTATCTATCATCAACTATCAACTATCTGAAACTTCTGAATACACAGAATTTAATTAGGCATTAGTATGCTATCTAATTATTTGTTAATTTTATATGTTCTCTTCTATTCTACGCAATGATCATGTTTGTGTACTCCTGAGCGCTGACTAAAACATTCAATTTCTTTGCGCCTAATATTTTGTCCTTCATTAGTTTGTATTGTATCAAGATTTGTATGTGCTTTCTATTTAATCTATTTACATTGCATAGTATTCATAATATGATATGATGCATGATAATGGGTGTTTCAAAAATGACGCAACCCTGAGATCAAATTGCGGAAGTCATGAAGGTAGTGAATTTTCAGTACCCCGGTCGATATTTAGGCAATATATTTTTTTTGTTTCTAGCTATCCTATTATTTATTTGTTTAGAGTTTACTGATGTTCAGGGTTATTTTTATTTATACTGTTATTTCATGCCCTTTTCTTATTGTATCTATTTTGACTTTATTTCTTTGTTAGCATAGCGTTTCAACATTTATTTTGTGATTTTTTTTGAGGATGAAGCCCACATAGGTCTTCGACCTGTGCGTGGGTAATGAATTGGATGATGGTGATTGATGAGTTGGACTCACAGTTTTAGGTGGGTTCCGAACCACCAGGAAGTGGTTTTACAGCAGAGAACGTGTCTTTTTTGCTGGCCAATCTAATCGGTCACCGTTACAAACAGGTCCTACGAGAACGCAGCTTATCTCTGTCTGATTGAACAGATACCTGCTACGGCTCGCAGCTATCATTTCCTTGTTTGATTTGAGACAATTTTTGAGGCATTCAATGAGGTTTGTTTTGGCATTAGCTGTAAGCCTCTAATATTTGTAACTTTCATGCAGGTATTTAAAATATTTAATTCAAATATCTGAGTCAAATGGAATGTACTAGTCGAGCATTAGTTTAACACAGCAGTATTTTCATTAAATTGAGTCAAATTTTTTTTTCAAGATGATTTTATTCCTGAGAACCTTGGAACTTATTGTCAGAGATGTTTTTCTAAAGGGGCTCCACCCTTTTGCATTACAAAGTTGATAACAAAATTCCAATACAGTACAATAACATTGATTGACTTAAAACTCAAACAATATTCAAATAGTAGTTTATGCAACGATTTTATTTTGACCCTTATTAAGGCACGAGTTAGATGTAAGTTATAACACGAGCGAATGCGAGTGTTATAAATAATATCTCACGAGTGCTTTAATGGCCAAATAAAATCGTTGCATACACTATTTTATCTACGGCCACTAGTATACATTTAATTAAAACAATTTCATTTTACCTGTGACTGTCAGAGATACCTAACCTCTCATCTCAAATACGAGAAGTTATAGTAGATTGTTAGGTTAAAGCAGCTGGTGTAGCAGTTTGATCAAATCAGCTGATAGTTTCACAATATTGAATTACGATATTGATTCCACCAAAAATGCTTCTGATTGGTCCAGAACCCGTGTTATAATGTAGAACCTGTACTATAATGAGCTCATTATGCAACGGGTTTCAAGAAGCATTTAAAAAAGACAACTGTTTTGGCATCAATTGTGAAACTGTAATGTATACATTATGACATGGTTGTAGATAAAGATTATTTCGAGTAGAGTAACAAAGTTAAGTTGGTACAAATTTGTTGAAATTGGCACAAATCATTCTAAAGTTACAGGACATCAAATCCAACATCTACATTCCAACTTGAAATCAACAAATCGATCGAACTTCCTAACATTAGTACCGTACTGTAGTTTCCATATAACGTGGCAGCAGTATGTTGGGTTAAGATATAGCATGTCCCATCTGCTACACGCTGCCAAGTTATATGAATACTAAAGTACAAGATTGAATTTTAATCATGCGCATGTTGAATATGTCATATATATTATTATACTCCATGGGTTGCGCCATTTTTTAAACACTGCATAAAATGCATAATATAATTGTATATTTTTTAATTGGTAAAAACATTAATTCTATATTCTATTTTGCCACAGTAATTAGCTTGTTATTAAATTAACTCTGCTATTAATTAAATAACTAAGGAATGAATAATATGACTAGAAGTTGTCACAACCACATTTATTGAATACCGTGAGATCCTAGTTTTTGTTGTTACACCATTATCAATTTTTTAAAAAACCTTTTACCAAGGAAAGAAAGTTACCAAGTATTTCGCGACAGTAATTTCTTGTCATTTAATTCTTTACGTCTTTTTCCTCCTCCTTCACCTCCTTCTCCACCTCCTCCTCCTACTCCTCAGCCTACTCCTCCTCCTCCTACTCCTCCTCCTCCTCTTCCTACTCCTTCTCGACCCATCCTTGCGAGGAACTACATTCTTTATTATGTATTAATTTATTAATGCTAATCTATTGATTGGTATCCATCCTATGACAGACAAGTGACAGTATTGAGAGTATGGAACGAGATAGAAGAGGACAACAAACGTTGGAGAGAGATGGAAGAGGAGAGGCTAAGAAATCAGAAGAAGGCGAGCACATAGCGTTCGTGGTTCACACGGGCTTAGGACGCAGGTGCTTTGCGCTTCTTTCTCTGCTTCGTGTGCTGCTTAACTTTAACTTTGTACTTTTCAAAGTACTCCAACTTATTTGTACTTTACCCACCCATCTGCATCTAGCTCACTTCCATACATGCATTATATACATTCAGTGCAATAAATATAAATAGGAAGCTAACCTGAAAAAAAGGTAGCTGAAATCACACAAATAAATTCACCTGTAAAATATGTTCAACAATTATTTTTTCCTACAGCTGCTCTTAAAGTAGTTCTTTACGTACTGAAAACTAATTGTAAAATACCTATTTACTGCTCCGCGAGCGGTAAAGTACTTTACGCTCGCCAGCTGTATCTTTACGCTTCTGTTTTGATTTTGATGTCTTCTCATTGGTGGATCTTGGAATCCGTGAAGTTCTCATAACCTTAACAATGGCGCACGCTACCCAAATCCGCACACGGTCTGTAATGCTACAAATTACAAGCTTTTATTGTGTTGGAATCCAGAACTGCAGTTGTAGGAAAAATATTGTATGTAATTTGCACATGAAGCTTCTTTATTGCTCTCGCAAAATTACTGCACTCCGCTATGCGTCGTGCAGTAACTATTTTGGCTCAAGCGATAAAGTCACAAGTCACGCTTCATGCTCTTAATACATAAATAACTATTTCCTACAACTTCTCGTAAAGTAGTTCTTTAAGTACTGAAAACTAATTGTAAAATACCTATTTACTGCTCCGCGAGTGGTAATAGTATATTATGTTACAAGTGCGGGAAATGGTGTTTACCATACGAGTATGATAAGAGTTAGCGCATGAGACGAAGTCGAGTGCGGTATTATCATACGAGTATGGAAAACATCTTCCCGGACGAGTTACGTACAATATTTTTCGTCATACAAGTCTAAAATAGCAGATAAGTTGAAATAAGAAACTATAAATCATTGTTATACAAACATAACCTCAACACACCAAATCACAGAAACTCAAGGTGAAATGGGCAATAATGGTTCTAGATCAGCTGATCTAGCTTTCAGCCAAATGGTTTTTCAGTGAAATGGTAGCCAGTAGCCACCCATAAGCATGCGGTAATAATCATTTGATGATTTTTACCACACAGTGTACGGTAATAATCATCAAATGACATCAGCTGTTTTTGATTTCTGTAAACAGCTGTTTACCACATTGATTCCTTGACTGGTAAACTTTCCATAACCTACAAGCATGTCAAAAAGTACTTTACGCTCGCCAGCTGTTTTCTTTACGCTTCTGTTTTGATTTTGATGTCTTCTCATTGGTGGATCTTGGAATCCGTGAAGTTCTCATAACCTTAACAATGGCGCACGCTACCCAAATCCGCACACGGTCTGTAATGCTACAAATTACAAGCTTTTATTGTGTTGGAATCCAGAACTGCAGTTATAGGAAAAATATTGTATGTATTTCGCGCGTAAAGCTTCTTTATTGCTCTCGCAAAATTACTGCGGTCTGCTGTGCGTCGCGCAGTAAATGTTTTGGCTCGAGCGATAAAGTCGCACTTCACGCTCTTAATACATAAATAGTTAGTCGCACTTCACGCTCATTAAGAGCGTGAAGCGCGACTTTATCGCTCGAGCCAAAACATTTACTTTTTGCGAGAGCGATAAAGAAGCTTCATGCGCGAATTGCATACAATATTTTTCCTACAACTGCAGTTCTGGATTCCAACACAATAAAAACTTGTAGTTTGTAACATCACAGACCATGCGCGGATTTGGTTAGCGTGCGCCATTTTGAGGTTATGTGAATTCACGGATTCCGCGATCCACCAATGAGAAGATATCAAAATCAAAACAGAAGCGTAAAGAAAACAGCTGGCGAGCGTAAAGTACTTTACCGCTTGCTGAGCAGTAAAGAGGTATTTTACAATAGTAATAGGAAATAACTATTTATGTTTAAATATCAAGTGCAAAAGTAATATAATACGCATAAAACTTCTTTTTTCCACTTATTTTCGTCTCTTTTCAACATCCATTTAACTTCCACTTTCCATTTGTCTCTATCGTTCCCTTTCCTTTCTATTGTTCCCTTTCCTTTCCTATCGTTCCCTTTTCCTTTTTATCATCCTCTTTCTCTATCTTCTTTTATCCTTTTTCTTCACTAATTATTTTTCTATTACCCATAATCATCAGCAATCAATCAAAGCCGTCGCTTCCCGCGCCATTATTTCGCTAAATCAGTATAAAATTTTAATTTTAAGGTTCAAATTGTAAATAAGTATTTATCCTCTCAATATAATTAGATAAGCTTTTATATTATTTCTGTCAAGTAGTAAAGTTCGTTTGTGTTCAATTATTTCATTTTTTATTTTATAAAGATGCAGTTATTCTATTATTATTATTATCATCATGAAATTTTTCAATATTACTTACATTATTGAATACGTTAATAATAAATGTTCTAGAGCAATGCCCCAAGGCCGTCAGCCATTATGTGTTATGTTTTTATATAAGACGTTAATAAAATAGTAGGTCCACCATGTTCCCCGTAACATGGTACAAACGGCGAGGTGGAACTACCCGTAAGGGTCTCCCCACCATTAAAAGCCATACGCTTATTATTATTATTTTATTATTATATAAGACGTTTTGGGTACAACTCATGCTCTAGTAATGTGTATTAAATAATTTCTTTTTTATATAGTTTAGTGAATAAAAATATAAATAGAAGTTTATTACATGTATTTTATATAGTCATTTCATGTTAAACTACTAATAGATGTTTATGTGATTCAATACTGTGTATTTGAGCTTTCTTCTAGGAATAAGTTATTCAACAAAGGTTGATCTCTCAATGGAAAAATAGCTTCGAGTTAATAGAAAGTTTTATAATTGTAAAAGATTTTGTCATTTCAGATTATAGAGAAAAGTTATATTGTACTAATATTCTGCTTCTAATATTATTACTATTATTATTCTACTAATACTATTACTGCTATGAGTGTTCTGCTAATATTATTGTTATTATTATTATTATTATTATTATTGTTTATTATCATTGTTATTATTTTTATTATTATTATTATTATTATTATTAATATAATTATTAAATGTGTATTGAGCCTGTAAATAATTATGACGTAGTGAATGGAAATTGAAGTAGACGAAGTAAATTAATATTTAGCAATAAAAATAGTAAAATAACGTTTATTCTTCTTTTAAGCCTGATTTCTTCCTTTTTTCCTGCAGATGAAGACCACATGATTCTAAGACTTGTGCGTGTGTAATGAGATGAATAATAAAACGAAATTACCATACTGAACCGGAATCGAACCCACAACTACCGAACTCCTTTTTCTGGAGGATGAAGCCCACATAGGTCTGATACCTGTGTGTGAGTAATGAGTTGGATGATGGTGATTGATGAGTTGGACCTACAGTTTTAGGTGGGTTCCGAACCTACGGGAAGTGATAACACAGCAGGGAACAGAGTCTTTTTTGATGGCCAATCTAATTCGTCGCCTTTACAAAGAGGAGTTTGTGGCTTATCTTTATCTGACTGATCAGATACCTGCTACGGCTCATGGCTATCACTTCCCTAAACTTGCAGTCAGTCAGAACAGGCGTCCTAACCAACTTAGTAGGCTACAAGTTCATAATATACAGAGTGTCCCACGAGTAACCTGACAAACTTCTAAGGTGGTTTTCTCCCATCAAAATTATTTCCGTCCTTTCCTAGAAAATCGGGCGAATTCTTTTGCTAGCCGTAACTTCCTAAAGCCGCGTCTCCACCAACCGAACATGCTCGGCGAACAGTGTTCGCTGGAATCAGCTGATGTCGCCGAACATTTTTTGGAGTTGGTTAGGTGTGGACGCCTTCTCGAACATTATGATCGGTGTGGTGGGAGTAGTGGCGGTAACCTGTTGTTGGTCGTCACTGTTCACTCACAGACCGAACATTTCAATTGAACTCACGAACATGTTCGATGACCCATATGTTTAATGTTTGCCTGTTTTTTGTATTCGCCAACAATGTTCGGCAGACATGTTCGGTTGGTGGAGACGCGGCTTAACAAAGCATTTCCGGACATATGTTTACATAGCAAGGGCGGATTAAAGGGGGGGCGGAGGGGGCGACCGCCCCCCCCCCCCCCCCCCGAGGGCTTGCACATTTTAAAAAATTAAAAAGGGTAACACTTGTGACATGCACACGGTTAAATTTTAATTGTCCCGCCACAGACGGAATACCTCCAACTTGTCTTACCACTCCGCCTCCGCCGGCCGGGAATTAACAAATGTTGTAATACTTATTTTGCCTTATTTTCTATATTACCTTTACTTTATCTTCAACTGTTGACATAATTTTAATTCAATGACGAATTAACAAATGACAGAGAATGAAGGAAATCTTATATCAAGTGAAATTAGTTTGAATAAGATTAATCTTTTATAGAATAGGTAGGGGCATATAAATCTCTGTTTGTTTTTGACCTAATGCATATTTATTGTATTACTGGTATTATGAAACATGAAAGAATGTTGAGATTAATTTAAATATATATATAGGTCTAAAAATCATCACGATCACGAATAAATTGCTTAGACTCTGTTCATTTCTCTGTAAATTTTGATAAAAATTAAGCTAGCAAAGCAATTTTTGTTCAAGACATATTGTATTG
Source organism: Conomelus anceps (assembly GCA_948455865.1). Classification (NCBI taxonomy): domain Eukaryota; kingdom Metazoa; phylum Arthropoda; class Insecta; order Hemiptera; family Delphacidae; genus Conomelus; species Conomelus anceps. Next base: position 66,091,434 of record OX418221.1, read on the forward strand.
TATAAAAAAATTTGTATTCCTAATTCCACATGAATATACAGAAATAAACTACTCTAGCTAGGGGAAATTTGATTGTTCTTAAACACGAAAAAATTATATTTCTACTACATTTTAAGTGCTGGAATGGTGTAAAATGCGGTTAAAGGCTACTAAATTTCCAAAAATTTTATTCCATACCCCCCCCCCCCCCCCCGACCAACGGGTATTTTTGGGGTATGTCGCCCCCTCCCAGAAAAATTCATTAATCCGCCACTGTTACATAGACGTTTTTTCTTATTTTGATGGGAGGAATTTGTGTAACTAGAGTGCAAAGTAGCGTTTTTCTGCATCGAGAGAAACAGTTTTTTTCACGAGCCAAAGGCGAGTGAAAAAAGTTTCTTGAGTGCAGAAACAATACTTTGCGCTCGAATTACACATTAAATTTTTGCTACAGTAATGTATAAAGTAATTTAAACAGAACAAAACAGGACATACATAACCTGACAATTCCTCACATAACCTATCTTTGAATCAAATCGATTTCAACAACAACTACAACAACTATTTCGCAGCTGAAGCAGAGTAGCCAACCTATTTTTGAATGCAGAATAGGGAACCTGCGTATTACATGCTCACTATTTTGTGTTGTTAGGTTGCAAATCTGGATTGCGGAAAAGTACTTTCCCGCACTGGAATTTACTTTTGCGCACTGGTGCAGGAATATACTATTTTGCGTGCTACATTTAGTGCAAAAATAGGCACTTTTTCGGGTCACTGTAGGAAAACCAATTTAGAAGTTTGTCGGGTTACTCGTGGGACATCCAGTATAAATGTTTACTAACACTAAAGATTATCCCGTTTCAAGTTCTTGGCACTGATATGCCTTTGCTCCAAAACAAATGTGAAATATGAATAATTTCGATTTCAAATTACATTTAAAGTGTCCTCCGAAACACTTGAAAAACAAGAAGTAATTGACCGGCCAAAGAGGTCTCCCAGTTTCAAGTTGACCGTTTTGTATTTGCATGTCTGTTTGAAAGGCATTTAGGCTAAACGCGTGGACCAAATTCAATGTAATTTTGCATGGATCTTCCTTTAAGGAATGCCCAGCGATGTATATGAGGATTTTCAAAATTTCTTTAATTTAAAGTATATTTAAACATTAAAGAGAGAAAGACTTAGCCCTTCTTCTATGAGGAACAAATGCTATTTTAACATGAGCTTCTCCATCATACGCAATTGAAATCATATTTTTAAAGATAGCCCTCGGGCATTCAGGCTGACGATGCTTCTTTTCAGAAGTGAAATGCATCCTTCCAGTATCTCCAATATAAGTGAGTAAAAACAATATACTAAATTGAAATACAGTTTTGAAAAAGGTCATTCATATGAATTAAGTTATCATTCATAGGAATAACATATTTGAGAGAAACAAATCATTTCTAATATTTTAATCAAGTATAATAACAAGTAAAAAAATGAGAGAAATGTCTTTTAAATTTTACCAAGTTCATAAAATACTGAAACGGAATCAACTCAAAATGTATTATGCGTTGGCTCAGTCTTTATTACTATATGGCATAGCTGTATGGGGGGCTATTATAACAATCATTTGAATGAATTATTTGTCTCTCAAAAATTGATAATAAAAAGTATTTTGAATAAACCTAGATTATTTCCCACAAACTTGATTTTCAGCGAATTTGATGTGATGACAATACAATTATAAATAAAAAATGTAATTAGCTACCGGTATACAGGGGTGCCAAGATGGGGGTTCAGGTGCGCAGTTTGCGCTCCTGGCATTTTTGAGGGAGATTTTTTCTACATATTGTTCTTAATATTAATTTAATAAATTGTGGGGGGATATTTTTGGGGAGTACTATTTGTTTTAGCACTTTTGCTTTTCATATTAACATTGACCTCAAAAAGGTACGTTGCTGGGTCTTCTCCTTCTGCCAATAACGCCTCACGAAGCCGGTCCTGTAGAATTGACTTCTTTCCAGATGTTTCCAAATCACGGTCTTCTTGCTCCCGTTCCAGATCAGCCACTTTTAAATCACACAATGTAATTTTGCCAGCCATTTTAAATTAAACTTGAAAGAAATCCCACTTCTGACACCAATTGTTACGGGTTTTGTCTAAAATGAGGCTGGCAACACTAAAGTTCACACTTGCACTTTATTTACACAAATTAGTCTATTTACACAAATTAATTGTAAGTTCAATTAATTAAATAAAAACAGATCATCAAATGACAAGCTAATACTTATTATCAGTAATTATTTACAAGAATTAATGAATAAGTAATTACAGGCTGATCAATAATAAAAGAAACAAGAATCCAATAAACTGTTCAAATGAATAATTAATTACAGGCTGAACAATAATAAAAGAAACAATAGTACAATAAACTGTACAATAATGCAGAAAGAAATTATAAAAAAAGAGCAACTAATCACTTACAAAAACACAGTCCAATTCGTTATTTGACAGTCCCAAATAATATCACTTAACACAACGTCTTTAAACTATTAGTAAACTGCATAAACAGTAAACACTTGTCTCTGCACTTGACACTGTCTAGACTGAATAAAGCACTGTTTACTCCACTGGCACTGGATTGTCTCTCTCCCGAGATCTGTAATACAATCTGTCACACAGGTTTGTGAACTAACTGTCACGGAAGCTTTTGTAAAACTCAACTCAATGGTTCACATGAGCTCCTTTATATACGAGATAGTTGTCATAATTCCAAGAACTGGAATCACTAGACGTTTCGAGAAGGCCAAGGAACATGATCTCGATTGTTCAAGAAGTCTGAAGAAATCACGAGAAGTCTCGAGAAATCAATTGAGTGAGAGAGTTGCAGACTTGAATAATAAGAGTGACAAAGACATGTAAAAAGAGAACGCAAGAGAATGCATATTGCGTTTCAAGTCATGTACGATTATGAATGGAATGATCTATGAGTGATCTATGTAGAATAACATAGTTCTATGTGCGTGAATAACTGCTTTGCTTGCTTTTGTAACAATACTAATATTGAAACTATTAGGAGACAGCTGATATATGTAAGTACCAAAATCATAAACCAAATACCGGAGCACTTGGTTTTGAATCCGAAAATCACTTGGAAAGTTATACTGAAAATAAAAAATTGGGTCATGAGTAATTACTTCTTAAATCTTTGATATGTGACCTAATGGTTTTATTTTTCTTAATTGTTGTTTGCCTGTTATCTTCCGGAGCGTGTTTCAGTGTTGTTTGATATTGTAATTGGTGCTTTTGAACAGTGGACTCGCTTGCTTTTTCCTTCCTTCTGTTCTTTATTAACCTTTTTCTTCTTTAATTGACTTTCTCCCTTACTCATAACAGTTTCTTTCTCCTTTTTTAAACTCCCCTTCCTTTTTCATCTCCAATTTCACTTATCCTAACACATGACTTTGCCATAGTTGGATAAGTTTCGTTTTCCTGCACACCCCACAATGGAGCCACCTATTTGTAATTGTCTGTATGTTATTCTTATTTTTTCTTTGGTTGCTTTTTTTCTTTTTTCTTTCCGTGCTTCAATGACTTGATGTTACAAGCTTTATTATCACTTACCCGGTGGATCGGAACCCACCTAAAACAGTAGGTCCACCATGTTCCCCGTAACGTGGCTCAAACGGCGAGGTGGAACTACCCGTTAGGGTCTCTCCACCATTAAAAGCCATACGCTTATTATTATTTTTATTCTTTGTTTTTTATATTTTGTGTATGTTTTTAGTGTGTTAAATAAATTTAATTGAAAAAAGTGATTGTTAAGTAAATGATAACTATACGAATTTAATTAATATTGTTACATAAATTAACTTAGTGATAAGTTAAGTTAAATTAGCTTAGGGTTAAAGGAAGTGATAGCCGCGAGCCGTAGCAGGTATCTGTTCAATCAGATAGATGAGCTGCGTTCTCGTAGGTCCTGTTTGTAACGGTGACCGATTAGATTGGCCAGCAAAAAAGACACTGTTCTCTGCTGAAAATCATTTCCCGGTGGTTTGGAACCCACCTAAAACTGTAGGTCCAACTCATAAATCACCATCATCCAACTTATTACCCACGCACAGGTCTCAGACCTATGTGTGCTTCATCCTCAAACAAAAAAAAAAAAACTAAACAGACTTGTGAAATCTCATCTGATTTGAACAATCGCAGCTATCTGGAAAATAAAAATAACCTTGGTGATGAAAAACAGAGTTACTTTTTTGTGTAAGACAGACATGAAATAGACTATGCAAGTTGAATCAATGGTTAGCTCTAATGATTGCGTTTAATTTTGTGATGGTGATTATCATTGAGTACATCGTGTATGTTTCTCTGTGTAAGCACCCTTATTCTTGGGCGTGAGGTCTACTGTTCACAAAACTACTAAGTAGTAGTTATAGTTCTAAAACTTTAACTTCTATTGTTTATACTTCTATAGTTCTATAGAACTTCTATAGTTTATAGTTCTAAAAATCTCTCCTAAACAAACAGAGTACGGTACTTTCTACAAAATCGTAGACCCCAACTTGCTATCAACAGAGAGCGCTGCTAAAAATAACCACTTCAAAAACATCTACAACAACTCCCCTCCCCACTTGTAATTTTGGAGGGGATTGCAGCAGGCGCAGAAGCAGGGCCTCGCTATATACTACACATTATATATGTATATATTATACATGTATAGTGCAGGGCCTCACTATATACGTATATAGCAGAGAATAATATTTCCTCCTGCTAAAACCAACAGCTGTTACCCTATTATGACGTCATAGCTGTGACGTCATACCCCAATATACGAGGGTTGTTGATATTCAGTACACGTACACGACAAAGCTGTCTTGCCGTACTACAACTCTAGTTTGGAGGTTATTGATCCATAGTATAAAACTTCCTAGTTGATGTCGAGTGCTTGGGAGATTGTTTCGTGAAAAAATAACTAATTATTAGCAGATTTTTTATCTTAAAGACAAAGTAGTGATAGTAGACAATGATTATGATCAACAATTTTAGAAAACTGCTGCTTTTAGAGCGTCTAAATTTAGGATACGAGTGCACAGGATGCAAGCTGAGTTTCGGCTCCAGAAAACAGTTAATGAATCATCTGGATCGGGTCCATTTGAATCCAAGAAAAGGAGGTGAGATTTTAGTTAAATTTTTATTGTAATATATAAATAATTTAAAACTGATATACTTATATTATAAACTCAGTTTAAACAATATATTGAATAAAAATGTTTTATGATCCCAATATTTCTCCAACCCAGAAATTAATCCATTAAATTACAATCTAAATTAAAACTGACACTGTATTTCACTTTTAAATGATGTTTTACTCACATATATTGGAAATGCATTCCTCAAGCATCTCCAATATATGTGAGTAAAACATTATATAAAAGTGAAATACAGTGTCAGTTTTAATATTAGATTGTTCATTAAGTATTTAGTCATGGAAAACATCACAGACATTAAATTAATTTTTTATTGTAAATTCAACTGCTTGCAGTCGGCCTTTGAAGATGAGTTTCCATGACTCGAAAACGTTTGGACAAACGTGAGTAGAAATATTATAATATAAACTTGAAAAAAACACTTTTAAATGGAAATTAACTCACGCTATGGCGTGACGGCCGTTTCGCTCTGTTGTCTAGAGCATCGTCAGACGACCCACAGTACACTGACTTAAGGTATCTTAAGGGATACCTTAAGTCAGTGTACTGTGGGTCGTCTGACGATGCTCTAGACAACAGAGCGAAACGGCCGTCACGCCATAACGTGATACCTTAAGTCAGGGATACCTTAAGTCAGTGTACTGTGGGTCGTCTGACGATACTCTAGACAACAGAGCGAAACGGCCGTCACGCCATAACGTGAGTTAATTTCCATTTAAAAGTGTTTTTTTTTCAAGTTTATATTACATATTAGTGGAAACAAGATGGATCTTCAACATCAGAAATATTATCTATTCACTATTGAAAGTGACTGCAAGCCGTTGAATTTAGAATTAAATTAAAAGTTAATATTAACAACGCAGATCGTTATGGAACAAGAAATCCAAGCATTACTGCGTTTGGATGGGTGACCGTGCTTCTATAACTTGGTGTTATAAGCATTATCATCTTCCACCGGGTGGTTCGGAACACCTAAAATAGTACGTCCACCATGTTCTTTATTACAGGGGTTCTCAAACTGTGGTTTGAAAATTTTCAGGGGGTACGCGGGCAGGTTAATGAAAAATTAAACCATTTTTTTCCGTTTCGCAATCACGCAAGGTATAATTTAATAATGAAATCTAATAAATTGAATACTTTGTGGAGTTACTTGGAACCAACAAGTGCAATAGGTTTGTAGAACTATTTCGTAGAAGTTCAGAGACAAGTCTCGTTGGGGACGATTTAAGGTTTTACCTTGAGCCTAGCATTGAGGAACTATGTTAAGAAGCAAGCTCATCCTTCTCATTAATTTTTGTAATCGGTTTTAAATATGTTTCCAAATGTATTGTGTTTTTTATGTAAAAAGGTTTTTTAATTTAACCGTCCCTCCCCCCCCCCTCCCCCAGCATAATTACGCGGTAACAAGGGGGTGCGCTAAATTTTAATTTGTCAGTCCTTGAAAAAGATTGAGAACCCCTGCATAACATGGCTCTAACGGCGAGATGGATGACGAAGCCATACGCTTATTAATATTATTTTATTTCTTTAAACAACCTGTTTCAACTTGGGCTAGAGAGAATGTGTAACCCAATAGACATGGACTTGACGAATCTAGATAAAATAAGTATTATTATCAGTTGTGCTGATAGGCTTGTGCACCACGAAAACGCTTTGATTTCTATAAACATCATATTATTCTTCCCGATTCACAAAAAAAAAATGTACTTTGGCGGTTTCTAGAAAAATATTTTTGTTTTTTCTTCTTGTTGTTCAATATAACTCATAAAATATCATGTCTAAATAAGTAATTAGGTATTTCTAAAAAAATGATAATTGAATTAATTTTTTATAATTAATTAGTTTTTAGCTTAGGCCTACTATACTTTGATATTTCTATATCAATTTGTACAATCGTTGTGTTATGGAAACAATATTGATAGCTATCTATCTGCTGCTTCCCTGTAGTTTGTAAACAATAAATAAATAAATAAATATTATCTGTGTTTTTGCAATTGGACGATTTAGAATAATAAAATAATAATAATAATAAAAATAATAATAACTCAATCAAAAATGAAAACGTCAAAACTTGAAAAATGAAATGGATAGGAAGGTGGCCTAATCCAATATAATAATTACTTAATTTGTAATTTATATCTATTTTCCTCTTTATCTATTATTATAACTTTATCTGTCTTTCTATCAATGAAATAACATATCGGTAAAACAGAATTAGCACAGATGTAGACTTACACCCTCTTAATTATTCAGATGTCAATTATTTTGAAAAAGACGAGACTCATATAGGCGAGCGAAGCGAGCTTGCCGGCTGGTAGTATTGAAAATATTAATAACATTATTGATATCAAGGCACTTATTCAATTATTGGATTTCTTTTTTCATAAAGATCTGCGTTGTTAAAGGTTGAAAACGTTCAGCCAAGAGTGAGTAGGAATATTATTTATTCACAATTAAAATTGAATGCAAGTCTTCAAATTCACAAGAATAGAATAGAATAATGATTTATTAACAAAATCAAAACATACATACGTACTTTTATAATTCACAATAATGAGTTAGAACTTATTCAATCTAATATCAAAACTGACACTGTATTTCTCATTAAATTATAATAACCGCCCTTTACGAAACGTGAGGGATGCATTTCGCTTCTGAAGAGAAGCATCGTCAGTATTAAGTGATTAAAGATCATAATTCAACTGTTCTCTGCTGAAAATCACTTCCCGGTGGTTCGGAACCCACCTAAAAACTGTAGGTCCAACTCATAAATCACCATCATCCAACTTATTACCCACGCACAGGTCTCAGACCTATGTGGGCTTCATCCTAAAAAAAAATAGACATACAGAACTATTTTGTCATGAAAAATATTACAGATATTCATTCAAGTGGAGGAATGCACTAGTATTGAAACAATTAATTTTTTAAATTAAAAATTAATGAATAATTTGTGATTATAAAGTATTTCTTGCAATAAATTTAGCACGGGATTGGTTGAATTTCCCGTAGTTTCTTCAAAAACTTGATCTCCCCACTCTTAACAATTTTTCATCAGAAATAACATATGTGAGCATTCAAAGTTTTCTCTATTAACCTTGATAGAAACTATCAATTCGTAAACAATTCGAAACTAGGTGATAGAAATTTTAGTATGCTCTAGTTTTATTAAAGTTCAATTTTCTGAATTTAACAACAAAATTGGAAAATAAAATGGCTGCAGACGGGAGAAAAAGAAAATCAAGAAATACTCGCGTTAGAGATAACAAACCACTTCATGTATCAGATCTTCTGTCAAGTCAAATAGTCTCGGGTAAGTGGGAACGTGTATTCAAGCTACAAAATTAATAATTATTAATTTAGCTATTGATTTTCTGTGATGTTTTCCATGACGAAATACTTGATGAACAATCTAGTATCAAAACTGACACGGTTTTTCTATTTAAATTATGATTGTTACTCACTTGTAAGTTATGCATTTCACTTATAAAGTGACAATGAATTTCTAATAATCTAATATTAAAACTGACACTGTATTTCACTTTTAAATAATGTTTTACTCACATATATTGGAGATGCTTGAGGAATGCATTTCACTTCTGAAAAGAAGCTTCGTCAGCCTGCCGCCAGGGGTCATGCTCTGTTTGGGTTAGGATGAGCGGCCATTATGTATTTGAAAATTGCGTTTGATTTGAATTGTGTAAACAAGATAGAACAAACTTACTCAACGACCAAACACAATTCAAATCAAACGCAATTTTCAAATACATAATGGCCGCTCATCCTAACCCAAACAGAGCATGACCCCTGGCGGCAGGTTGACGAAGCTTCTTTTCAGAAGTGAAATGCATTCCTCAAGCATCTCCAATATATGTGAGTAAAACATTATTTAAAAGTGAAATACAGTGTCAGTTTTAATATTAGATTGTTCATTAAGTATTTCGTCATGGAAAACATCACAGAATGAATTTCTATCTAAATTATGATTTTTACTCACTAATACTGGATATATGCATTTCACTTCTAAAGTGAAGCGTCTTCAGCCTTCTCTTTAGAAGTGAAATGCATTCCTCCAATATAAGTGAGATAAGTGAGTAAAAATTGGAGAAAAAAAAACATAAATTCAGTACATTGTCACTTTAGAAGTGGAATGCACATAAGTGAGTGAAAATCATTATTTAAATAGAAATACAGTGTCAGTTTTGATATTAGATTGTCAATTTTTAAGATATTTTGCCTATTTAATCATGATTATAAAAGAACCTGGTTTATAGAATAGAATTAAAAGAGTTGGGGGTGCATAGAAGAAACTTAACAACATTTTAAACATTCACTCATGAAATGAATGATATTGTTTTGTGTTTCTAATTATCTCGTATATATTAAATGTTTATGTTATTCAGTTTTCGACTTCAGTTTGTATGTAGTCCAGTGAAATAGTCGACTGAGGCAATCGATAGTCGATAGGTTACATTTAGCTTTAGGTTTGGTACAGATCGACCACCTATCGACTATCGATTCTTTCAGTCGATTAAGTCATTTCTATTCCTACCAATTTAACTACAATTTTTACCTTTTCGAAATCAAAATCCAGCAATGCTTTGAGACTCCAGGCTCATATGAGACCTAATAATGAGGCAAATCCTAATTATGTGAGCAGAAAGATTTTAAACTATCTGCCATCACGTCTGGTTGGCATTGATAATAAAATAGAATAGTTGTGAATATCCATAATCGTGAAAATTATAAATTAATAGTTATAAAATAGAATTTAAACTCAAATTGAAAAAATGGATTCTAGACGATTGCTTCTATAGTATCTTCAAGCGAGTTCTTCAAGCGAGGATGGAATAGAAGAAATGAATTATAATGTAATCTTATAACAAAACTGACAGTGTATTTTTAATTAAATTATGATTTTCACTCACTTATACTGGAGATACTGGAGGTAGGCATTTCACTTCTAAAGAGAAGCTTCATCAGGCTGACGGAGCTTCTTTTTAGAAGTGAAATGCATCCCTCCAGTATCTTTTTTTTTTGAGGATGAAGCCCACATAGGTCTGAGACCTGTGCGTGGGTAATGAGTTGGATAATTGTGATTGATGGTTTGGACCTACAGTTTTAGGTGGGTTCCGAACCACCGGGATAAGTGATTCTACAGCAGAGAACAGTGTATTTTTTGCTGGCCAATCTAATCGGTCACCGTTACAAACTGGACCTACGAGAACGCAGCTTATCTCTATCTGAATGAACAGATACCTGCCACGGTATCACTAGCATATCTCCAGCATAAGTGAGTGAAAATCATAATTTAAATAAAAATGCAATGTTAGTTTTGATTTTACATTGCTCATCAAGTATTTCGTCGTGGAAAACATCACAGAATTATAATGTGAGAAATAATTTTAATCAAATTCAATGGTTGAATTGTAATACAATATACAGAATGCACTTAGATGGTGGTTCACCCGTAATATGGTGGTAATGAGCCCAAAAGCAAACTATATCATATTCAAACTCAGAAAAGGTGCATATTTTCCTACCCCTATCTTGTGATTTATATAAACATGTTATGTTCATGGTAAACATGTCATGTTATGAGGGAAGTGAGAGCCGTGAGCCATAGTAGGTATCTGTTCAATCAGATAGAGATCAGCTGCTTTCTCCAGGGCCATCTTTGTAAGGGTGGCCGATTAGATTGGCCAGCAAAAAAATACTATTCTTTGCTGTAAAATCACTTCCCAGTAGTTCGGAACCCACCTAAAACTGTAGGTCCAACTCATCAATCTTTAACCAACTCATTACTAGGTCTCAGACCTATGTGGGTTTCATCCTCGCAAAATAAAGTATAAATATTGAACTATATAGTATCTTATGTGCGTTTACTGTATAAATATATTTGTAATATTTACCAAAAAAATATTAAGGACTTCCTACATTTCATTCTTTCATAGTATCATGTCATATGATATACTTTTATGGGGCAATTCCTCGCATTTTCCTCCACATTTTACTATTAACTTTTCAAGTGAATTCAACGACTTGCAGTCAAATTTCTATTAAAATAAGTAATAAACATCATAAACGAACAGTTAAATTTTAAATCACACAAACTTTTTGACCACATTATACAGAAACCACAGTTCTTCTAACCAACAAACCAACATCGATATTTAGGATGCCTTGAAGATGGGTTTTAACAACTCGAAAACGTTCGGCCTACAGAAGTAAGTGAAATACTACTTATTTTAATAAAAATTTGACTGCAAGTCGTTGAATTCACTTGAAAAGTTAATATTAACAACGCAGTTCGTCATGGAAAAATAAATCCAGGAAGACATTCTACTTCTACTAAAAAAGCCTTGATAATTATAACCGAATTACCATATTTAGAGCACTGCAAGCCATTATTCATAAATAATAAAATTTTGACGGTAATCAATTTTTATATATATTCTGTTTTAATAGACACTAAAAAAATCAGCACAGTTATAAAATAAGGAATAATGTTAAATATTTTAATACTAGAAGCAATAGACAGATTTATATTGAGCATCAGAGATTGTCAAAATCACTAAACATTTTTAAAACAAAGATACATGATTGGCTGATAAAAAACTCATTTTACAAGCTGGGCGAGTTTCACGAAACTAAAGTCAATACTTTGTGACTTATTATATCAGAATTCATTAGAAGATAAGAGTATGTCTTTATAAGCTCTGTGAATTAATAGTATTACTATTTGTAATTAGTGTTTAATGTAGACTGGTAAAATTTTAATCTGCAACCATTGTTGTGTAGTTTTTTTTTTAATATTTTGACGTTGTCTTATGCTTTTCGGACAGCTGACAATAAAATTTTATTCATTTATTTAATGACGATTCTGAAACATGCTACATTGAATTTATATACATGCAAGAAGAATAATGTTCGAATTGAAAATTCTACTCATTTCCCTCTATCACATAAGTGAAGAATTTATCTGCACAGGTGAATACAAATGCTCTAGCTGCGACAAGATGTTTGGAAATTCAGAAATATTAAGACTGCACTGTCAAATCCATGGCCTGAGACAAGTCGGAGCCATTCAGGAAAGAATACGCGAGCAGAAGAATAATCTAAATCAGATCGAAAAGATAATCACTTCTTTGACGAATCCAGCCGAAGATACAACAGGTGAGGTACCTTACGATTTCAATCTATTACATTTTTAAATCCTACAATCCCTTACATCGTTTTCACGATGCCAGTAGACGTTCTAGTTACTGGAGGCAAGTTACAGTAGAAACAATTAGTCTGGGCGCACGGCCGTTTGGTAGTCAGCCATGGCGAGGGGAGTGTTTATCGCTCATTTCTAAAAACATGTGGCCCATGCGCCGCTGCAGATGTATTCAAGGTCAATTAGTCAACTTTTACAGGCCGGCTAGTAGTGAAACCAGAGCCACGCGCCCAGACTATTTGTTTCTACTGTACTAGAAGCCGGTAGCCTACCTGGCAACCTGCCTCTGCTCTGTCCGCACGACAAAAAAGAATGAAGCCAGTAATGATGCATAGCAGTGTCAAAATGGCGGAGAGTACATCGTTGATGGTTTCACATAATGATATGCAAGATGCATTTGAGAGCTTTGTAAATCAATTTATTCTAGAATCAAGTAAAATTCTTCTTGAAGAACTTGATAGGAAGAAAATATGGTGTAGAGATTGGTTAAAAAGGAGGGAGACACATGATGGACATTGGAGAATTTTTAGTAGTAGCATGTATTCATTTCTCAAGCTTCACCCCATTTGAGTGACGAAGTCAATAATTTGACTTCAGCTCTCAGATTTAAAAATTATTTTGAAGTGTGTTTTATGACTGGTTGAGTTCACTCAGTTTAGTGGGGTCAGTCTCTATTGAAAAATGAAAGGATTGTTTGAAAAGTTTATTGTGTTCAGACATCAGACTGGATAGTTTGGTCAAGAGTTATTATTCTACAGAACATATTTTAATGATAGAAATAAGTATTTCAATGATCGTTACAACTTCATATAGGTCCCAAGGTGAATTATTAAATTTATTGTAATTCAACAATTCCAGAGCCTAATAGGATCCAAATAAACAGTAAAAATGGGCTGAAATCTGACTCAGCTTGAATGGATTGTGTTTTTGACATAATATTTTTCACACTTTTGGGTAATATGATTAAGTAAAAAATAAATAAGATAAATAAACAAAACTTAAATTCCCAACAAAAATGTTATTGGTCTTTTCTAGTTTGATCTGTTTTCAATATCAATTTATTATCAATATAGTATTGAAATTGGCATAAGTTTTTAAAGCTACATTGAACATTTTATTTGTCAGGAACCAAACAAACCACAAGTTAGTCTCAGAACATTTTCCCATAAAAATACCAGGTTTGTTAATAATTAAAAATAATAATTATTATTAAACTGGCTCGGTTTAAGCATACAGTGATAGTATCTATTTTAATTCCTAGTGAAGGAATAATTCTAGAATGAAGAACAAGAGACAAGGAAAAAATTATTTGAATTTGTGTAAGAAATTGTGTTTTTAATCGGTTATCTACTTCTATTAATTGAATATTATTTCTATTAAAATATGTTATATAAGAGTCAAATTCTTTAATAAATTTGTCTGAATATTCATAAGACCAGTATCATTGATGTCTGATACTGATGGATTGATTAATTTTTCCATGAACATAACCTCAACACCACAACTTGCTTCCAGTAACTAGAAAGTATTGTCCTCACGACGCCAGTGACAGGCAGGTTGAGTGGTGGGGGGACCGCCCTGTTCAAGTTGTCTACGCCTCGTGCAAGTCAACTGGATGAGCCAGCCGGGAGGCAGGTTGCCAGTAACCTGTTCAAGTGTGTGTCCACATATTGCAGGGTGCATGGTGCCCCTCCCCCAAGGACCTGAAGTCTGGCAGGCTACCAGTAGCCCTACCCGTCAGTTGCCTGACCCTACCAGTTGATTGACCAAAACAAACTTTACAAATACTAAATTTTACAAAAAAATTAAAGCGTGGTTAGGTTAAATCAAATTGTGTAGTTTGTTTTGGTCAGTCAACTGGTAGGGACGGGTAACTGACAGGTAGGGCTTCTGGTCTCCGTCAGGGGCCTTGTAGGCTACACAAGGTGGATGCTGCTCTCAACCACGTCCCTTTAATGGAGGGAGGTGGTTTTGGAGTTTAGAGGCGATCCCTGGGGTACCTCCAGAGATCTCCTCTGTCCTGTCAACCAAACAGCATCCCCTGACCACATTGTTTCATAATAAATAATGATTATTTTTAAAAGGATATATATTCTAATATCAATCTCATCTGCTGGGTTTTCTGCAGTACTCCTCTGACACAAGACCACCCAAATACACAAAGACATCAAAAACTATTCCACAACTCACACCCTATCAACACAATAGAACCCCTCCCGCAAACACCCCCCCCCCCCCAATAACCACCAAAAACGGAAACTTCAATGTGGGAACATCATCAAAGACACCAGAAGAACAGAACTTCAGGTGTCATTTGAGATGCACAAGAAGAGCCTCTCAAAATTCTCCATTGTTTTGTACTGCAGAGAACCCAATGGAAGATTTTTTTTAAATAAAATTCACACAAAAAATAATTTTGAATAAATCTTAACATATTAGAGAAACTGAATGTTTTCTATCTATATTACAATAAAATATTATTGGAAGTGGAAAAAATTAAATTAAATGTTGATCATTTAATTAAATTAAGAAAGATGGAGAAGCTCATGGCCTAGACCTCCCACTTTTACCTGAATATGTAGCTGTCTCGCTCCTTCCTTCTTCTGCCCTTATTATCCTGAATTTTTGTTATTTAATTTATTTTTCAAGGATTTCCTTGAAGATTCCAGACATGGAGTACAAAACAAGTCAATACCAACAGTATTCACACATTAAAATAGTCACTATTGATAAAATCACAACAGTTGAAACTTAAAATATTAGTGTTAAATTATCATTAACATCATTATCAACTAAATATATTTTAAATTGTTTGAAGTGGAAGTAGAAATATTTAAACAATGTTTAATACAAGTTGTTTGACATGAAATACACAATAAAACAAATAATTGAAATAACAAAGAAATGCATGTCCTACCTAGTAGTGGATTGTACAAACTGTGTTTCAAAATTATGCCTTGAAGACTTCAGACTAGAAGTATTAAGACAAGTCAATGAAAACAGTATTCACAAATTACAATGGTCACAATCAATAAAATTACAATGGTTGAGGCTTAAAATAATCTGAAAGAGTCTCTTGTACACTATAGGAACTTTATCAAATACATATTTTTTTCAATTATTATTTTACATGAATTTTCAAGCGCCAATAATTTATCAATAAATAGTTTCACATTTTTGCACTCCTATCATCTGTAGGCAAGCGCTAATAATCAATCAATGAATAGTTTCACATAATATTGGGACTCCTAACATCTGTAGGCAAGCACCACTAAGATATTAATTAATAGTATCACATATTTGCACTCCTACCATCTGTAGGCCATCTAATCAATCTATCTTTTAATAGTTTCTCATAGGACAAACAGACCGTGAATTCATACAATATTACAAAGAACATTTACAAACCTTAAATACAAAAACCGAATCGACTTTTGCAGACCATATTATCATTAAAACTGGACACACTTCAACTGACATCACTACCAACCTTCAAATTCTACATATAAAATCTAAAGGACACGAACTCAACACCTTGCAACTATTTTAAATTTACAAACACACTACACACAATAAACAAAACATCCTCAATGAACAATTAAATTTTAAATCACACCAACATTTTGACCACATTATACAAAAACCACAATTCTTCCAACCAACAAACCAACATCACCGATCTAGGATGCCTTGAAGATGAGTTTCCATAACTCAAAACCTTTCGGCCTAGAGATTGTGTAAAATATTACTTTTTCTTAATCAAACATTGACTGCAAGTCATTAAATTCACCTAAAAAGTTAATATTAAATTCAAATGATCAATAAGACAAATTGGTAGTCAAGGTCATCATATAATAATGAATAGCTAACCTTAAATCTAAAAATTATTTGCAATTCTTTCTTGGTATTTATATTCAAGACTAGGTTCTTGGCTTTGAAATGAGTTAATAAAAGCGAAAGTTAATTAATAGAGTATTGAAACAGAGTTATCACATGAAAATGACTAGAGACTGAGAGACTGATGATGCATTTTTTAGCTTCAATTTCAATTATGATTTATTTCCCACTTGAAAATAATGGAACAAAGCTATGAAATTAAGAAGCTGCGGTATTTAAGGGTGACTGAAAATAGAATAAATTGCAAAATGGAGTCAAATTGATATGAAACTGCTTACCTTGTGACATCCATCATCCATTTATTTATCACTGAATCTTTTGAGCACTTTAATATTTAATCAGTAGGCTTCTGTTCAAATAACAAACTGAAGATAACATTCCAGTGATGTGTGTTGAAAAATCTACTGGAACACAAAACAGCTCACCACTGTATCACTTTAGGACAAGAACTGACAAATGACAATGACAAATTGAGGGTTATGAATGATATCGCAGAGAATGGAGTCGATCAGCTGATTATGAAGGCCGGTAACAGGTAGCAATGCCAACTTGATTATCATTGTAGTTGGTATTACTGGAACTCTGCTGATGCTGACTGCATCAAAGTGGAGGACCTGTGTCATCAGCTGATTTTATTATATTGTTGATCTCAAATCAATAATTATTATTATTGTCATCGACAATGACTACAATGATTATTATGATATTTTTTAGGATTTTTTAAATTTTCCATAGAAAAACAACAGTTTTTGATCAATAATATTGTTCCAGTTTAGTGATACTACTGTATTGTAGTAGGCCTTCCACTTCTTGATTGCCCATTTTTTGTGAATACCAAGATCATGTACATCGAAAAATAAGGCCAAAAAAACCTTCAAAAAGCAGATTATTGGTTGAGTTCATGGAAGCTTCCTCATTTACCGGTAAATGTTACTGGTGGCGCCTGATTGGTCTGATCAAATTCTTTAACATCTATTAATATGAATAGACCAATCAGATGCCACCGGTAACATTTAGGTACTGTTTACCGGTAAGGCTCCTAGAAACTCAACCATTGTGAAAGATTTTTTATGGAGAGGGGTGAGTTTTCCAACTGCTAGTCCTAACTTGAAATTAAAAATCAGTCATGCTATTCCCTCTAATAAGACAAAATTGTCACAACCACATTTATTAAAAATATTGAGAAACTAGTTTCGGTTGTTATACCATTATCAATCTCAAACCAGACCAGTTTGAGATTGACAATGGTATAACAACCGAAACTAGTTTCCCAATCTTAATAAATGTGGTTGTGACAATTTTGTCTTATTATTCATTATGGATATACCTTCCACAATATCACCTTCGCCACTACAAAGAAAAAAAATATTCCCTCTAACTTTAAAAAAGGTCAGAAAAATAACAATCCATGACCCCCCCCCCCCCCCCACCCAACTACCCGGTGGTCAGAAAAATACCAATATTTGACCTCCTGCGCCCCCCTCCCCCACCACCACCATAAAAAACCCAACTGGTACTGATCTTATGACTGTGTTTATGCTGCTAATTTAAATTGAATTTCGTGGTTGATATTTTCATATCGATTTGTCTGAAGACTTCCTTTATTTTCTGTAATGATTATGCAGCTGCAATTTATTCAATAAATTGGATATCAATAGGCCTAATAATTATTATTTATGATTTTCCACAGGTTTGGTTGTATGAACTCTAGAAGTTCTTTAAATGTGAAAATTATTGATTGGAAAGTTAAAAATCAATGCATTGACAGTCATTGCGCTGTTTATTATTACAGTGCCTTATTGAAACTGTGCCGTTGTCCGTCCGTCCATGCTCTAGCTCTTGAAAGGAAGATTCTAGACTCTTGAAATTTGGTTCCTCATGGTTGAAGTGAGGGGATCGAATATAAAAATTATTATGATGTAAAACATATTTCCACTATAGGCTCTAGCTTAATTTTGTCTAGAGAAAATCAAAACATTGGGTACCTGAATCATTTAAAATATAAAAAAATGCAGAATATTACAAATACAAAAAAATTAAGAATATTACAAGGTTGCTGGTTCGCCAAATCATCCACTTTGTTTTTACGTTGTCATTTTTATTTTGGATTGTGCTAAAATATTTTCTAAAATAATTTTAAATTGTCGAATTGGGAAAAAATAGTGAGCCTGGTTTGAGGTGGGTTTTAAACCTTCAAATGTAATAAAGCAGATAACGCCCTGAACATACTAGTAAAAAAAACTAATTAATAATAAGCACGAGTTACTATAATAATAAATAATAATCATATTTTTTTAATTATTGCTGATGATGCCCACATGAGTCCAAAGACTTGTGCGTGGGTAATGAGGTGAATGGATGAATGATGAGAAACATCCATGGCTGGATGATATTTGAAGCCAAGGCTGCAAGAAACGAAGCCAGCTAGAACCTTATCTTATTTAGCTACCATTGTCAAAAGAAGCTCCATTTTCATACTCACAGGGTTTTTACGAAACCCGATTATTTTGCGTGTGACTGCAGTTGTATTTGTCTCTTTATTGTTCTATTGCAAAAGCATTTATATGTTTGTCATGGAACACTTTTATTATATAAACTTAACGACCGTTAAGTTAAAAACGAAATTATTTTCCTTCTATTTTATTTTACCGTTTATTCTTTGTTTAATAATTATATTTCACCCAATTTTTCTACACGAGAGGGGATCATCAAACCCCCACTTTCTTTTAACTTAAAATTTAAAAGTTCAAGTACGGTATATATATTTCAAAAAAAATTTATTTAATTTATTTTGTTCAACATTTTTTTTATTAACCTGAATCGGTGCTAAACCACTGACTATTGACAACTGATGAACTGCTCGTGCTTATAGAATAACCTCTTACAGATCTCCACTTTCTCCCCTATCAAATTTTTTTGGCTAATTAACTTTAGTCATTTTTTTCAATTGAGAACAAATTAATGGGCGATTATTTAAATATCACGTTCTTCTCACCCAACGTTTGCTGCTTATTTATCATGTTATAATAGTTATAAAATCCTTAGTGCTCTCATAAATGCAGCTGGTCGGAGATTTTCTTTTTATAAATAATTATGCTAGATTTGTGTTCAAAACACAAATGGTTATTGAATTCATGCTAAACCACACTTTCATTGCTACTCTTTCTCAGTTGTGCCCATATTCTGCGTGTTTGATGGACGGGGGATTTTTTGCCTCTGGGAGCTTTTGTTTCTTTTATTCTTTCCCAATTTTTTTTTGACTCCGTAATATTTCTTGTTCAACAGATTTTTCTTATTCTTCTATAATAAACTCTTTTGTAATGATGACACAGACTCTTCTTCACACAAAGGCATAAGGCCCATGTGAGGAATATTTTGTTCTCTTATTATATTTTGTATTGAATACTTAATGTTTAATTTGCCTATTTTTTATTTCAGAGGATGTATGAATTACCTATATATTGTATTTGTTAAAGGAGAAATAAAACCATTTTTTTAACTTTTAAAGTGAATTCAACGACTTGCACTCAAATTTTTATTAAAAATAAGTACCTCTGCCTTAATAAGTACCTTTTATTAAAAATAAGCCTCTGAAGATGGATCTCATAGATTCGAAAGTACTCGGCCAGATTAAGTGAGTTATTATACTTATTCTTAACAAATATTTGACTGCAAGTCGTTAAATTTCACATGAAAAGTTAATAAAAATAAGTAGTATTTCACTTACTTTGTAGGCCAAACGTTTTCGAGAATGTTTTCCAAACATTAACAACGCAGTTGGTCATGGAACAAGAAATCCAGGAACCATTTATTTGTTATCTCAGACAGGTGCTCCAAACAACTGGTCTACCAGAGCCACCTTCATGGCTTTTATTGGTGGGGAGACCCTTACGGGTAGTTCCACCTCGAATTTTCAACCATATTATGGGGAGCATGGTGGACCTACTATTTTATACATTACTATAAAAACTTTATTTCTTTATTCCAGCCAATAAGAGTGGATTGACCAAAGTGAGAATGGAAGACTGTCTACGCTGTGACGCCTGTTCATGCATTTACATGGACAAGAACGATTATTACAAACATATGCGCAATTTTCATAAGATCACAGATTTGAGGACTCTCAAGTCCCCTAATTCGCCCGGTCACTTCGTGCTTGTGGACAAACCTAACAAGAGGTAAATTATTCAGATTCAAAAACTTTTAAATGTAAAGTTGAAACTTAAAATCTCTTCCACTTAACCTTATCTAACCTCATTATTCAAAGTCAAAGTGTTTGATCCGGTAACATTTATGTACCAGTTACCAGTGAATCTCCCAGGAACCAACTAGACGTCACCGGTGATATTTAACGGTTACCGGAATGAACTCAACCGTTGAACGTCCGTTCCAGTCAATGCCATAGTGATACTAAAGCAAGGTTATTGAAAACAAGGTTGTTTCGCTTTTTCAATCACTAGAAAAATGGTGGGTGTATGACGTATTTCAGTTCAATAGCATTGAGTAGCCTACATCAGGGATTCCCAACGTTTTAGGAACTGTGTACCACCTGAAGGTTTTTGAAGATTTTGGTGTACCACCATAACCAGTCTGGGGGAGGGTTTAGATTTAAAAAGAGACCTCCTGAGACTATTTTTTTTTTAGAAAAGCATTTTCTATCAGAAAAATGTCTATTATTCATTTTATTTTTATTAAATAAGTAATACTGTAAACTTTAGATTTAATTACCGGAATTCATTCACTTTTCCATCAGTTTTCAATAACATTAAGACAATGAAAGAAAAATAAAACAATTATGCACATTACAGTTTTATTCAATGCTCATGTGTTATCTTTTTTTGTAGATTACGTCTTGGAGACTCCAGTTAAGGAGTATAAGACAAGTCAGATTAACAATTATACTATAAAAACTTAAAAAACACTTTTAAGTGAAAATTATGACTCACGTCATGGCGTGACGGTCGCTTCACTCTGTTGTCAAGAGCATCGTCAGACAACCCACAGTACACAGTACACACAGACGATGCTCTTGACAACAGAGTGAAACGGCCGTCACGCCATAACGTGAGTCATAATTTCCACTTAAAAGTGTTTTTTAAGTTTTTATCATGTTAGTGGAAACAAGATGGATCTTCAACATCTTAATTTATTATACTATCTTATACACTAGTTACCATAATTGCTATATCAATTAGTTGAGGTGAGGCTTGATTTTTATATGAAGGGAACTCTTGTACCCTATAATAAGCTTTATCAACTAAATATTTTTTCAATTGGTTTTTAAATATTTCTATATTTTCAAGACTCTTTAAAAACTGCGGTAGCTTATTGTAGAATTTCCTACCAATATAACTAGGTTTTTGTTTGAATAAACTACTATTGTGACTCACCAAGTCATAATCTCCTCGGCTTCTTGTATTATAATCATGTACATCAAGATTTTGGTTAATATCATTCGTTTTTACATATAAAGTAGCTTCATACACATATAAGCAGGGTACAGTTAGGAGACCAAGTCTCTTGAACAACGGCCTACATGAATCTAATCTATTTACTCTTTCTATACACCTAACCGCTTTCTTTTGGATCTTTAACACCCTATCAAGATTTTGTTTTGATGAATTACCCCATACTAAGATAGCATATCTAATATGTGACAGTAAGAGCCAATGGTAAGCTGTAAAAAGTAACTTTTTGTCATTCAATCTAGCGAGCTGTCGCAGGACAAATACCCCAGATGATATTTTACAACATATTTTCTCAATGTATAGAGCCCAGGTCAATCGTCATTGACGTCTATACATAAACATGTTATACGATTGGTACAAACGTACAAATCAACAAAGGTCAATGTGTATTTTGATTAATGCGAAGCTTGTTGCTGTTTGCCTGTGAGTAAAGAGTTAATTGCAGGAGTAATTAAACTTAATTTATCCTTAAGTCCTCTTCAACACTTGTTAGTTTGTTACTATATTTATTTTGGATGTAGAACAGTTCAGAAAACCACTCTCACAAAGTAGCTAGTGAAAAATGGCATCAAAAACAACACAGCTTTCCGGAAGAGCATTGGATTTATAACCGATCCAGAAGTCTATTAATGATTTCTCTTTAAAAACATCTCTCATGAAACTGTCTTCTGTTAAATCGATAAATTTTTCCTGCAGTTCTAACTCATTTGGTAATCTTCCTGCAAAAAGATTTCTGATCCAGTCAAGTTTGGAATAATCTTCAAAGAAATATTTATTTAGCTTTCTTGAAGATATGTGTGATGTTGAAGATCCATCTTGTTTCCACTAATATGTAATATAACACTTTAAACACGTTATGGCGTGACGGCCGTTTCACTCTGTTGTCCAGAGCATCGTCAGACGACCCACATTACACTGAATTATTTCTTGAAGAGCTTCCAAGTGCAGAATTATATCAAAAAACACATCTGGCTTAGGAGATATATCATTTTCTTCCAAAAAAGGTGACAGTGTAGAAAATGCTGAGACATTCTTCTCTTGTATTTGCAAACATAAAGGGACCAACTTTTTCTTGAAAGAGTTTATTTTGTCATTGGCTGTGATGGGTTTGGTATTTGCTCCCTGAAGACTCATGTTCAGCGTGTTGAGTCTTTTAAAAATGTCAGCTAGATATGCCAATCTTGACAACCATTCTTCATCACAGAACAAGTTTTTTGTCACTATTTGTTTTAAGCCCTGTGACGCCTACCACCTGAAATCTTCCCACGTATCACCGATTGGGAACCCCTGGCTTACATCATTGACAGCTGATCAAGATATAGAGTCAAATCTGTGATAAGCAAAATACTTCATTTTTGTACTGAAAAAGTGTACAAATAGAGCTGAAATTTGCAAGAAAATGGTAATTCTGAACAGAATGACGTCATGACTTTTTATTTTGCTAATTTGAGCGAATTATGGAACAACCTTGTTTCTATTAACCTTGATACTGCAAGCAGATAGCAAAATATAAAAATTAAATTTGTAGTTTTTAATTATTTATAATCTATGAACAAATGTTGAAAATATCATTATTGTAGTTTGTTTTGAAGAAACTGGCAATTTTGCAGCCTGCTAAATGAACAGAACATAATTTACTAATTTCAATGTGCTATAAATGATACTGAAAACCTCCGCAATGGCGGATATTGACAACAGCTGGTAACTTACATATAATATTGCAAGTATTTGACTTCATAGTCATGCAATCTCTATCTATAAAAGGATGATACCCTGACTCACTCATCAACGCAGAGCCAAAACTACTAGGCCTATGAACTTGAAATTTCGTATGAACAATCCTTATAGGATTTCACCGTGCAATAAGAGAGGATTTTTCAAAATTCGCAATTTTAGGGGTGTTTTTAGGGGGTTAAAGTTTTGCCTATGCAAAGCACGGGTACATGGGCTAGCTAGCTTACTGGGATCTTTTAATCATATGGAAAATAATTTGAAATGTTTCGATCTGCTGTACACGCTGTTTCGATGGACAAGCTGTTTGTGTGTTTTGCAAATCATCATTCTAAAAACAACGTCTGTCTATCAAACCGGTAAACGTATGTTTGCCAATCATCTGTAATGGTCATGCTTTTTCAGTGCTCAGGTAATTTTTTGGGCATACGGGATTATACTGACTTTAACCAATAACAAATGTTTAACACATGTTTTTTGTGATCAAATAAAAATAAGGAAATTCGAATATTCAATTTGTTTATCAACTTTAGACCGTTTAAAAATTGTAACGTCTTCCCGAATTATTCCAGTTTAATAAAAATTATTGAGTACTGGCAATACCTCCTAACAAAAAAAATGTGTTCTAGATA
The DNA here is from genome assembly GCA_948455865.1 of Conomelus anceps. Lineage (NCBI taxonomy): Eukaryota > Metazoa > Arthropoda > Insecta > Hemiptera > Delphacidae > Conomelus > Conomelus anceps. Next base: position 66,115,555 of record OX418221.1, read on the forward strand.
ACAGGTGATATGAAGTTGAACCTGAAAAACGATTCAACTAGAAATTTGAAATGTAGTCTCAGTAGGAGGTGGCGAATAATAAAATAAAAAACCTTGCTTCAACCCTAATAGTCGTAGGAGGTTTAAATTTGAAATGTTCATTGAGAGGTGGTGAGTAAGGTCTTACTGTGTAAGAAAACAACGAAGGAGGCCTCTGATCAGCTGGAAGAGCCCTAGGACTAACTTCTTCCCTAATAGTCCTAGAAGGTTGAAATTTGAAATGTAACTCCAGTGGGAGGTGACAAATAATAAAATCAAGAATTTTTATAAGAACGCAGCAACGCGCGTCGGGCCAGCTAGTTACTTGTAAATTACTGGTGAAATGTGCAGTTTGTCATGGATACCAAATTTCTAGATTTTGACAACAGCATTGAATAGCTGATAGAAATTTATGAAGGCTACTACACAAAAATATTTAGTCACCACTGGGAATCCACAAAAAAATTAGTCACTGCCGAGAATCGAACCACACACCTCCCAATTGTTGGTCAGGCGTCAGGCGTCTCAACCACTAGACTACAGTGACCCTTCTGTATAGCAGCGTTTATTTTAGACTTGGCCATATCAGCTGGGAAGTGATATCCGAGTGCCGTAGAAGGTATCTGTTCAATCAGAGATAAGCTACGAAACTCCTGGGCCATCTCTGTAAGAGTGGCCAATTGGATGGGCCAGCAAAAAAGACTCTGTTCTCTGCTGTAAAATCAATTCCCGGTGGTTCAGAACCCACCTAAAACTGTAGGTCAAACTCATCACTCACCATCATCCAATTAAGCTCCTAAATTGATATTTTTGTGATAGGAAGAATCCGTAATATTGTATTCAAAGTGAAATCCTAGTTCAACTTGGACATAACCTTAAATTCGGATTTTTCATTAAACAATTTGTAAAGAAAGCAGTAGTGGGCTATGCCTGTTGTATCTTTACTTGATTGTGTTTTGTGTTATAAATAAATGAATGAATGAATTCATTACCCAAACACAGGTCTCAGACCTATGTGGGCTTCATCTTCCAAAAAATAAAATATAGTTTGATTTTAAAGAATTGATAAGTTGGTGGATTCAAAATAAATAAATTGTGTTCTGCATATTCGGCAGTTTTCAGCATTGTCAGTTCCTTCAAATCCAACATTGATTAATAGTTATTATTGGAAGAAATTATGTTATCATTATGGTGGGCCGCTTAGTGTGTCACAACTTCAGCTTGCTGTCGTTTCAGCGGTTCGAATCCCGCTTCACCATCTGGCATCTAAATGTTATCATTCACCTCATTACCCACACACAAGTCTCGGACTCATGCGGGCATCTTCAGCAATAAAAAAATTCTGTTAGGTTAGGTTACTTAGGTTAGGCTAGTTCAGATTACTTATTCCACGTAAGAATTTATTAACAGAAATACTTTGAATTTTTCTCAGGAGGTATACAAAGCTGCCGTTTTTAATAGATTCTAAGAAGCCAGAATCTTCTTCTAATGATGAACTGGTAAAAGCTCTATTTGAAGATTCAGAATCGGCGAAAAGTATGAGCAGCACAACACTTTATAAAGATTTTATTCAATCAGAAGGAAATTTATTAGATGTCAACAAAAATGAACCTGAAATTTGAAGTTTTTTATCTAGCAAAAACCTTGTTTCGTAGATTTGTTTGAGAATATTAAGAAGTAAAAATCAGTTGACAGTTCCCAGAACGGTTGTTTTTATTTACAAATAATTTGAGTTAGAATTTTGGTCAAAAAATTAACAAAATAAATTGTAATATCAATTTTTTGAAGAAGAGAGAGGATATACCTCTTGTATTCTTCAAAAATTGAAATTAGATTTATTCTTCTTCATAAAATATTACAATTTTATAACATAACATGATTCATTGAAGAAGCTTCCTCACATGGGCGCATGCCTGAATTCAATATTATCCATCTGTGATGTAACCATGATTAAATATTTTTTGAACAATCTAATATCAAAACTGACACTATATTTCTATTTAAATTATGATTTTCACTCACTTATACTGGAGGGATGCAGTTCACTTTTAAAGTGAGGCTGATGATGCTTCTCTTCAGAAGTGAAATGCTTTTTACTCACTTATACTGGAGGGATGCAGTTCATTTTTAAAGAGTGGCTGATGACTTGTGCATTCCTCCAGTAGTGAGTAAAAATAATATATTTTTTTATTGCTGATGATGCCCACATGAGCCCGAGACTTGTGCGTGGGCAATGAGGTGAATGATAACACATAGATGCCAGACGGAGGAGTGGGATTCGAACCCACGACCGCTGAAACAACAGCCAGTTGAAGTTGCGACCCGCCAAATAAAGTGCCAGTTTTGACATTAGATTGTATCATCTACTACAACTTGTTGAAAATTTAATTCACAAAACGGAAAATTATTGGGCCAATTTTGTTGTATTTTTCTCACTTCAATTGGAATGGAAAGAAGGCAGGACGATTTATAGATCAATTCTGCTTTTTTCACAAAGATTCCAACAAGATAATCCAAATATTGATAAAGTATTAAGCTTTTCCAAGATTTCTTTTGTGAAGGACAAATTCAACCAATAATACAGTATTTTTTTTTTTGAAATAGCGAAGGTGATTTTGTGGAAGGTATTCATAATGAATAGTAAGACGAAATTGTCACAACCACATTTGTTATATCTCAGTATTTTTAATAAATGTGGTTGTGACAATTTCGTCTTACTATTCATAATACAATATTTTGCAATTATAATATGCTTAGAAATATTTCTCTATTCAATATTATATTTTTACTTGTATGAATCGCCCTGTTTTCTTAGAGCAGATATAGAAAATATGTCAGCGTCATTTGGAAATATTCATTTCTTTATTGAATAATTCTATTACTTGGATCACTGTGCTTTTTAAAGCAGATGTGGAAAGTTTCGCAGCAATATTTCCGGTTTAAAATGTTAAAATAAAGGTAGATTTTGTCAACTACACGTCTTGTTTGTGAGAATTCAGCAGCTCGTGCTCCTTCTCACTCTATCATCAAGACATGATATCTTTTCACTTCAACTTTCAATAGCAAAAAACCAAAATATGACATTATTGCCTTGCTGTGGCTAGAGGTGAATTAAGTAAACAGAATTTATTAATTTCGAATTCCTTTAATTGCTATTAGTTTATACTGAAGACTTCCGCAATGGCGGATATTGACAACAGTATTGAATAGCTGATGGAAATCGATTGGTGATTGGTCATGCGGTGAGCGTGGTGTTCAAGTGGTCGTGATGTTCAGTCACGACCGCTCAGGACTGCGCTTGGATGGGTGACCGTGCTTCAATGACTTGATGTTACAAGCTTTATTATCACTTACCCGGTGGTTCGGAACCCACCTAAAATAGTAGGTCCACCATGTTCCCCGTAACATGGCACAAACGGCGAGGTGGAACTACCCGTAAGGGTCTCCCCACCATTAAAAGCCATACGCTTATTATTATCGATGAATGCTACTGTACAAAAATATCAGTCACCACTGGGAATCGAACCACTATTCAATACTGTTGTCAATATCCGCCATTGCGGAAGTCTTCAGTATAAACTAATAGCAATTAAAGGAATTCGAAATTAATAAATTCTGTTTATGTATATTTGTTTGTTTATTCAATTGTCAGTCACTTCAAACTAACTTGTGAATTAAGTTTTGTATCATTTCAGATACAAAAACGATTACATCAATTTTGTTGCTTTGCAAACGTTTCTGAATGATGGTCAATACATAGGATGTAACTCAGATGTGTCCTAGATAGTATTCACACTCACCTAGAGTCACCTGTAAAGGTGTAAGTGGACTGTTAAGCTTACAGCTTCAGAATTTTTTTCATTTGGCTTGCTATAGATACAACTCTATTAGCTCAGAGAGGAAAGCAATCGCACCTATCTCACTCCTCGTTTGCGTAGTAAGCTCTTTGGACCAAAACATGATGTTGAGATGTGAAGAGTCACCTACAATCGAAATCGGCTATAATATTATACATACATACATACTAGGCTATAGCACTATACATCCAGTTAATCTGAAGCAATAATGTATGGTACTTCCTAAACCTGTACCATGTTCTTAAACCACAAGGAAGCTTTTGTTATTGTTTAATCAGATTAGATAAGCAACGCTCTCCTGGGCTCTCTGTAAGGGTGACCGATTGGATTGGCCAGCAAAAAAGACTGTTCTCTGCTGTAAAATTACTTCCGGTGGTTCGGAACCCAACTAAACTTGTAGGTCCATCATGTTTCCAATAACATGGCTCAAGCAGCGAAAAGGAACTGCCCGTAAGGGTCTCCCCACCAATAGAAGCCATACGGATTTACTTTTTATTCTTCTTAATTTATTTTTAGACCTGCATCATTGTTTGGAGAGGCTACTTCTCAATGTTCTTATATGATAATATTATCAACAATTATTTCAACTTTCTTAGTGGCGAAAGTGATATTGTAAAAGGTATCCATAATGAATAATAAGACGAAATTGTCACAACCACATTTATTAAAAATATTGACAAACTAGTTTCGGTTGTTATACCATTATCAATCTCAAACTAAAACTAAATTACAGAGTATATGAGTATATATTAAGCCACTCTGTACTTTAGTTTTAGTTTGATTGATATTGATAATGGTATAACAACCGAAACTAGTTTCTCAATATTTTCAATAGATGTGGTTGTTACAATTTCGTCTAATTATTATTAATTATTTAAACAGATGATTCATTGGTTCAATTGTTGATTTTAATAGATTTACATTCTGCTTTTTAGAACTGAGACTTGGATTGTTTTCATTGTTTTGCTATTAGAATAATTCCCACTCTAATCTAAATGCTTTTGATAATTATTTCAACTGTTAATTCATTGATTAAATTGTTGATTACCATTGACTATTCATTACCTGCTTTTTAGATTAATACTTGAACTTTTTTTTTATTGTTGTAATAGCACTATCAAAAGAAAATCTTCGACCTCCAAAGCTCAGAAACAATCTACACATTGCCTTGAAAACACTGGTCCTTCCCTTGAAGAAGGATATGACAAACTATACCAGACTACTATGAAGGATATAATAAAGGTGAATTGAGTAAAATTAGGTAAAAATTTGAGTTGTTTCTTACTCTTAAGTGTTGAGTATGATTAGTGATCAACAACTTTACACATTTAAATTATTTCTGTATTTCACACTTATTACATTTACTCTTTTCTATCTTTATCCTCCTCCTACTACTCCTTCTACTACTACTACTACACCTCCTCCTCCTCCTACAACTCCTCCTCCTCCTGTTTATGTAATAAGTAACTGATAATGTTTTATGTAATAATACTTGGTGATGCCTATATATTGTATTTTTTACTAGTAACTGTTCAACAATTATTTGTATGAATAAAGCAATCAATCAATCCTCCTCCCCTCCTACTCATCCTCCTCCTCCTTCTCCTCCACCTTAGAAATACAGTGTTAGTTTTGGTATAGGGAAGTGATAGCCGCGAGCCGTAGCAGGTATCTGTTCAATCAGAGAGATAAGCTGCGTTCTCGTAGGTCCTGTTCGTAACGGTGACCGATTAGATTGGCCAGCAAAAAAGACACTGTTCTCTGCTGTAAAATCACTTCCCGGTGGTTCGGAACCCACCTAAAACTGTAGGTCCAACTCATTACCCACGCACAGGTCTCAGACCTATGTGGGCTTCATCCTCAAAAAAAAGTGTAAAGTGTGATATTAGATTTTTCATCAAGTATTTCGTCACAGATAAAAACAAACTGTTAATCTGAGTAATTGTGATATTTATATCATACGATATGTCACATTTTCAGATGATTTTTTTTTATTGCAGATGATGCCCACATGAGTCTGGAGACTTGTGTGTGGGTAATGAGGTGAATGATGAGAAACATTCATGGTTGAATGATATTCGAACCCAAGGCTGCAGGAAACGAAGCTAGCCAGAGTCTTATCTTTTCACAGACAAGTGCTCCAACCAACTGCACTACCAGAACCGCCATCTAATCGGTTGCTATGTTTTTGTACATTCCAGGATCGCTGGGCCCGGATGATATCACGATCTCGATCCAGAACAGAGGAACCAGAAGAATTGAAAATAAAACCCGATCCAGATGCTGAATACGGTGATAATTTCTTTAGCAGTTCATCTGAAACCACTGAACAAGACTACATGACGCATCTACTAAGTCAGGTTGAAGTGAAGATTGAAACTGAGTGAACAGACGATCGATAATGGGTGATCTCTTTTATTAATTAAATTAATTTATGTAAATTATTACAGGGGCGCACCCAGACTTTTGGTTTGGGACGAGGCTTCCCCCAAGTACGATCTGAGATTCTGATCTTTTTTTGCAAGATCAGCCCTCCCAATCCTTCCTCACCACAGTTTACGCCCTTCTAAATCTGCTTTCTTTAACTTTTCAAGTGAATTCAACGACTTGCAGTCAAATTTTGACTTTTTAATAAAAATTTGTCTGCAAGTCGTTGAATTCACTTGAAAAGTTAATATTAACAACGCAGTTCGTCTTGGAATAAGATATCCAGGGACTGCTTTATTTCTTGATTTTTTAGCGATTTTTTCTCTCAAAAAAGTAAACCGAAAAGTTGAAATATGGTATACTCAATCAATCAATCAAATTCATGTTTATTTCAAACAAAAAATAATATGTACAACAAACTTTCAGTGTAAAAATAATACTTAGTCTAATCATTAAATTTATATATCATTCACTTTTATTAATCACTTATTATATTGAGATATTAGAAATGAAACAAACAAATTTGAATGATAAATTTATTCACATGAATAAGGCTCAACTAGATGAATAACTAGATTCCTGGATTTCTTGTTCCATGACGAACTGCGTTGTTAATATTAACTTTTCATGTGAAATTTAACGACTTGCAGTCAAATATTTGTTAAGAATAAGTATAATAACTCACTTAATCTGGCCGAGTACTTTCGAATCTATGAGAAGATGGATCTCATAGATTCGAAAGTACTCGGCCAGATTAAGTGAGTTATTATACTTATTCTTAACAAATATTTGACTGCAAGTCGTTAAATTTCACATGAAAAGTTAATAATAACTAGATGTTACGGCCCGAGGGCTATCTATGAATCTGATTTCAACTTTGCATAAATGATGGAGTAGCTCAATTTTAAAATCAATTATGTTCCTATAGAAGAAGGCTTGGGTTCCTGTTATCCTTATAATTATCCTTTAAATGAAACAAAATTTAAAAAACTTTATACATACATCACTGCGCATTACTAAAAGGAATATTCGTGCCAAATTTTAAAAAAATCGGTTTACACGTTCAGCCGCTACAAACAAATAGAATACGAACCGGATGACTTGAAACAGAGACCTCTCTTATTCTATATATATTTTTATTTATATTTTATTCATCTATTGTCAATCTTTTTTTCAAACCTCACTTTTTAGTCTAATTTTTAGTATTATACTGTAGGCTACACTTTATGGTACATTCTCATTATCTTAATTAGCAATTCATAATTTAATATCACTCTACAATCTGAAGTCAATTAAATTAACTCAATATTTTGCTGAATTTAAAAATAACGAAAACCAAATGTTCTTAAGGTTAAGTGCTCGAATGGACGAATTTTTGTCCAAACTTCGCCTTTTCATGTGAATGCATCACTTAGAATTTCATTTCATTAGCTCTACCCATTAGATCAATGTTAATATTTCCAACAAGATGAAATAGTATCAACCAGGTCTACTTTCTATGTGATGTTAAAATATTGTATGTAAGTTCACATATGAAAAAAAAGTTGTAAATTCACCATGAATAAAGTAATCTAATCTAATCTCTTCGTTCGGACGGACAACTAATCAGCCTGATATTGCACTTTCAACTTGCTTGGAAAATATCAAAATATATAATGGAAACCTCAGGTTCTTGGCGGTGGGGGAGGGGGGGGGGAGGCTTTAGCCCCCACCCTGGGTGCGCCATTGAATTATTGTCAAAATGAGTGTTATTGAGTCTAAACATATAAATAAAATAATATAATCTATAATTATATAAAAATATAATCGATTCATGAAATATAATCATTAATTTTATGCAATATTAGAATACCGTAGTCATCATAATATTATCATCTAGTCTAAAGAGTGATAAATTTAATACATAGGTAATAGCATGCCAAAGTTATCCCATAACATAATGGAATTTTCTCCACTTGTGATGCCCACTTTGTTTGAGGCTAAGTGCGTTTACATAGTGTGTTTGTGGTCCACTTGTACGTGGGTAATGAGGTAAATAATGCCTTTGTAATATTTTTATTATTACAATTTATCTAGTCTGAATAGTGATATTATCAATACATAGTCTAAGACATAACCGACTAAAAATTCCCCATAACAATATGTGAATTTTTAAACGATGATGCCCCTATGAGTCTGAGACTTGTGCGTGGGTAATGGAATGAATAATAATGATCTGTGCAATAACTTCATAACGTACAGTACCTTTTTACAATTATCTAGTCCAAATGGTTAACAGTGATAAATCCAATATATAAAGGGAAAAGCAGAGTTGAAAAGATGCCTTTCTTTGCTGATAATGCACAAATGAGTTTCAGACTTGTGCGTGGGTAATGCAGTGAATAATGTTGATATCTGTAGTATATTTATCATTGCAATTATTATCTAGTCTAAGAATCGATACATAGGGTTTAGCAGGCTAAAAATTCCCATAAAATGACATCTTTTTATTTATGATGATGTCACATGAGTTTGAGACTTGTGCGTAGGTAATGTGACGAATAAAGATGATCTGTGCAATAATTTTATACGATACGGCACCTTTTACAATTATCTAGTCTAAACAGTCAACAGTGTTAATCTTCTAATATATAAAGCAGGCCAAACCCCAATGAAAAAAGTATCTTTTCTTTGCTGATAATGCACACATGAGTTTGAGACTTGTGCGTGGGTAATGCAGTGAATAATGATGATATCTGTAGTATATTTACCATTGAAATTATTATCTTGTCAAAAAGTCAATACCGTACATTAGGCGTAGCAGTCTAAAAATTCCCCACAACAGAATGTGAATTTTTAAATCATGTGTTTGAGACTTGTGCGTGGGTAATAGTGTGAATAATGATAACCTCTGCAGTAGTTTTCCATTACAATTACAGTATTATTTAGTCTGAATAGTGATAATATCAATGCACAGCCTAGGGTATAGCCGACTAAAAACTCCCCATAACAGTATGTGCATTTTTAAATGATGATGCCACATGAGTTTGAGACTTGTGCGTGGATGATGAAATTAATAATAATAATAATAATAATCATCTGTGCAATAATTTTATATATGTACAATGATTCTATAATTATATAATTGTCTAGTCTAAACAGTGATAGCAGTGAAATAAGGGAAGTGATAGCCGCGAGCTGTAGCAGGTACAGACAGTTTCACGGTGCTTGGCGTCTCGATGGAGCATGCGTGCTGAGCGCTTTCTCCCACTACTGTACCTGCTGCCTCGCAGTACAGTCAAGTTCAAATATTCCCTAAGTCCGCTAACGCTAGAACGTTCAGCAGAGAGTGTATTTGTCGCGACTGTACTTGACGGCTGGAGGGAAAGCGTGGTGGGAAAGACTTTCTATCTCTCTCGCACTGCCTCCCCTGCCACCAGCGAGACGCCATGCACTTTGAAACGGTCTGTATCTGTTCAATCAGATAGATAAGCTGCGTTCTCGTAGGTCCTGTTCGTAACGGTGACCGATTAGATTGGCCAGCAAAAAAGACACTGTTCTCTGCTGTAAAATCACTTCCCGGTGGTTCGGAACCCACCTAAAACTGTAGGTCCAATTCATCAATCACCATCCTCCAACTCATCACCCACGCACAGACCTATGTGGGCTTCATCCTCAAAAAAAAAAAAAAAAAGTGATGAATCCAATATATTAATGGTGTAGCAGGCCAAACCCAATATTTGTCTTCTGTTTTTTAATATATTCTATTGTAATAATATCCACTCTTTATGGTCTTTGGATTTTGCTCTTGTTTGGTTATATATCTGTATTGTCAAATTCCTCTTCTGCTATAGAGCACTTCAAAAATAATTCACGAACTCCCGCCTAGATCTCAAGCTTACTGCTTCTCTGATGAGGACGTAGGAAAAATATTGTAACAATTTACAACAGGTATTCATTTTTTTAATTGTGTAATTTTACTATTATATACTGTATGTATTGTAATGTGTTTTTAAGAGAATGTTGCATATAAAAAAAAGCAGTCGTTAAAAAAAGCGGCGAGGTGGAACTACCCGTAAGGGTCTCCCCACCACTAAAAGCCATACGAATTTACTTTTCAAGAGAATGTTCATTTTTATGAAAATGACAATAAAATGAATTCTTAACTTCAATGAAAAAGCGGCTTTTCTTTGTTGATAATGCACACATGCGCTTGAGACTTGTGCGTGGGTGATGAAGTGGATGATGATGAGTGAATGAGTGATAATGAATGAAATTTAGATCATTCTTATATTATATTCAATTGTATCATTATTTTTCTTCTATATTAACCTCAGTATAGTCTCTTTTTTTCTCTATTTGATGTTATTACTGTCAATATGTATTATTTTTGTTAAGCTGCAGAGTAATAGGAGTATAAAACTCCGTTCTGCAACTCTTGAAAATAAATAAATAAATATATCTAGTATTTTTACAATTGCAATAATTATGATCTAGTCTGAATAGTGATAATATCAATACATGGCCTAGGGCACTAGAGCATAGGCGGCTAAAAATTCTTCATAACAATTCGTGAATTTTCAAATGATGATCCCACATGAGTCTGAGACTTTTTCAAGTATAATTTGTGAATTTTCAAATGATGATGCCACATGAGTCTGAGTCTTTTTCAGTTTAATTTACAATTATCCACTACTTTCTTTTTCGTGGCGGAGGTGATATTATGGAAAATTGGGAAGTGATAGCCGCGAGCCGTAGCAGGTATCTGTTCAATCAGATAGAGATAAGCTGCATACTCATAGGTACTGTTCGTAACGGTGACCGATTAGATTGGCCAGCAAAAAAGGCACTGTTCTCTGCTGTAAAATCACTTCCCGGTGGTTCGGAACCCCCCTAAAACTGTAGGTCCAACTCATCAATCACCATCATCCAACTCATCACCCACGCACAGACCTATGTGGGCTTCATCCTCCAAAAAAAAATTACAACAATCTACCGCAGTTTTCAGTCTTAAAAATACAGAAATATTTAAAAAAAAAATGAAAAAATATTTAGTTGATAATGCTTTTTATGTTGTACAAGAGTTGATTTCTAATCGAAATTAAGCCAAGAAAAATATATATTTATATCCACAGTGAATAAGACTTAAAGTTGTCACAACCACATTTAGTTTGAGATTGATAATGGTGTAACAACCAAAACTAGTATCCCACTGTCTTTAATAAATATGGGTGTGACAACTTCGTCTAATAATTAATAATCCACTTCTAAAAATGTGGAAGATGCATGGCATGAATTTATAATTTTTTTAAGCCAATCTCAAATTGTCCGATTTAGAGGGTTCAGGAGTGACAAAAGTTTAGTTTTAATAGGAAAAAAGGTATCAGGAAATAATAAACTCATGATTTTCAAAACTTTATTACTAATGTGACGATACAAATACGAAATTTATGCAATTTGATAATTATTTTTCGCTTATTCGCTAGCAAACATTCGCTTAGTACCAAACGCTATACCATTCATCAGCTGGTGCTTGCCAAAAATAAACCCTAGCATTAAAATATTGTAGCTATATAATTTTATCACAAAATAATTTCATTTAAAATGAATTGAAACACAGTTTTATTGGTGTAGAATGCATGTATCAGGTCACAACCTTTAGAACAATGGTAAGTGTTGAAATGGAACAATGGTACCTCACAAAAAGGAGCGAAAGTAATGTTCAATTCATTGAAAGAATCAACAATAATAGATTGTAACACACCTCGCTTCTGTGTGAGGACTATCATTTATTTCTGTGCTTCACAAAAATGAACGAGAGGCTACGTAGTAGAAACTGGGGTCTATTTGCTTGATATCTATAAAATTATATTTATATTCTATTTGCTTATATTATGTAATATAAACTTAATAAAACAACTTTTGAATGGAAATTAACTCACGTTATGGCGTGACGGCCGTTTCGCTCTGTTGTCTAGAGCATCGTCAGACGACCCACAGTACACTGACTTAAGGTATGAGTTTGAGGGTTATGTATGTTGGAATGGTGGTGGGGTGGGGGGATGAGTAGGCGGGAGGTTTGAAATTGGGATTATTTTGTCAAATAGAGTATGTGAGAAGAAGTTAAGTTGATCATTTAAAATGTTGTCAGGTTGCTGCTTTGCATGTTTGTAAATCTCATATTGTTCTAAAACATTGAGTTTCTGGCTTTTGTGAGTGAAGTGTAGTATGTCTAAATTAGTGTCAATGTCTGTATAACTGTTACTCATGTTACTCATGTCTGTATAACGCTTACTCAACCCCCCACCCCACCACCATTCCAACATACATAACCCTCAAACTCATACCTTAAGTCAGTGTACTGTGGGTCGTCTGACGATGCTCTAGACAACAGAGCGAAACGGCCGTCACGCCATAACGTGAGTTAATTTCCATTCAAAAGTTGTTTTATTAAGTTTATATTACATATTAGTGGAAACAAGATGGATCTTCAACATCATGCTTATATTATATTTATATTTGCTTGATATTCTATAAATTTCCTATAATAAGGGGAACTAACCAAAAAATATCCATCACAACTAACTATTGTGCTATTATTACGCCATTCAATAATTAAAGAGACAGATTGGTCTGGAGAAAAAACTTCGTTTTTAGGGAAATACTTTTTCTACTTTATGCTTAATCCTTTTTAACATTATTTTACACTATTCCGAACACGCTACTAGCGTTTTTATACAGTCTACATGCAAAGAACTCTTTGCCTTGGGGTCGGTCAGACAAGTTTCACCATACACTTGTCATTTTAGATTAGACTAGCTCTTGTACCCGTCCTTCGTACGGATTATGTTTAGAAATAAGACTAAATATGTTTCGGCTTCTTTGATAGCAACGCTCATGGAGTTGTTAGCAGCTTAGTAAACAACTTAGAAAGTGAACAATTCAGTGACAATATAAACTTAAAAAACACTTTTAAATGGAAATTGACTCAGTGAGTGTATACTGTGGGTCGTCTGACGATGCTCTAGACAACAGAGCGAAACGGCCGTCACGCCATAACGTGAGTCAATTTCCATTTAAAAGTGTTTTTTTAAGTTTATATTACATATTAGTGGAAACAAGATGGATCTTCAACATCATAATTCAGTGACAGTTATCAGAGAGAATATTTGAGAACAGCTGATTGATATATCATGATAAATTACGTGATTTGTTCTTATGTGGTAATAAAACTTAGAAGAAATGTATCCAAAATCGCACAATACGTGGTTTTTAAACGTTTATTAATCATGATGTTGAAGATCCATCTTGTTTCCACTAATATGTAATATAAACTTGAAAAAAACACTTTTAAATGGAAATTAACTCACGTTATGTTTATTAATCTGTTAAAAAAAGTTAATTTAGTTTTTTATAGCTAAATACATTGTCAATAAAGTTCTCAATACTGTTTTTTCAATAACTAAAATCCCGATCGATGCTCTCGTTTTTCAGAAGGCCGCGTAAAATGCCTTCGGGGCCGTGACAGACAGAAATTGAGATAAGACTTGTTTCGGCTTCTTTAATGTATAAAACGTAAAAATAACCAAAAAGTATATAATTCTGATAAATGTACAGAAAAAACTCTAATTTTATTTATATAGATTACTTAATTATTCACCCTCTGCAATCAAAAAACGAATCTCAGAACGTTGTTTAACCAATTTGGGATTTTCAAGACGACCTAACATCATTAATGTCAATTTTAAGGATATAAGCATACTATCCTGCATACGAAATGTTGTACAGAACAAAGTTGATCCATAAATCATTCAGAAGATGTTAACATAAAATGAATAATAAGACAAAGTTATCTCAACCACATTTATTGAAAACCGTGAGTTACTAGTTTCGGTTGTTACACCATTATCAATCTCAAACAAATTAAAACATAAGTACAGAGTAGCTTTTAATACAATACTAAACACACAATTATGCTATTGGCTGAAGGTGAAAGTGCCTCTCATAGGCTGACCTTTATTGAAAGTCTGTGATTGGCTGAAGACCCTAACAAGTCACGCCCACTGGTGGGCGGAGCAGCAAGGAATAATCAGAGTCAAAATCAGGAAACAAAAAGTAACAAACAAGAACAATACACAAGTAGGCTAGAATTAAACAATTTAAATAAAATAAAAAATGAAGCTAAATGAAATGCAGTCTCAAGGTCAACCGAGAAAACAAGAAAGTACCGTTATTAAAGAGTAGACCGGAGATGATGAAAGCATATTAGTAGTATAGAATTGTTGAAATAAATTTGATCAGTTAAACTAGTATTGGAATCGTTTTTCAACTAGGTTGATAAAAACGATTCCAATACTAGTTTAAATGATCATTTCAAACAATTCAATACTACTAACTTGGTTTCATCACAATTCTGGCCTACTCTTCAATAACGGTACTTTCTTGTTTTTCTCGGTTGACCTTGACTGCATTTTATTTAGCTTCATTTTTCACATTTTATTTTAATTTTTTAATGGTAGCTTACTTGTGTATTGTTCTTTTTTGTTACTTTTTGATTCCTGATTTTGACACTCATTATTCCTTGTTGCTCCTTCCACCAGTGGGCGTGGCTTGTTAGGGCCTTCAGCCAATCACAGACCTTCAATGAAGGTCAGCCTACGAGAGACCCTTTCACCCTCAGCCAGTAATATCATTCTGTGTTAAGTGTATATTAAGCTACTCTGTACTTTAGTTTTAATTTGTTTTGAGAGATTGATAATGGTGTACCAACCGAAACTAGTACCTCACGGTTTTCAATAAATGTGGTTGTGATAACTTCAAGTCTTATTATTCATTATGGATATCTTCCACAATATAATCTTCGTCACTACGAAGAAAGTTAAACATAAAATCTTGAAAGTATCAAATTTGTGCCACCAACCGTTTTTCCCCCCACCAATTTGTCTCTCCAATTATTAAACGACCCACATGTGTTAATAGTAGTTTATGCAACGATTTTATTTTGACCCTTATTAAAGCACGAGTTAGATGTAAGTTATAACACGAGCGAATGCGAGTGTTATAAATATCTCACGAGTGTTTTAATGGCCAAATAAAATCGTTGCATACACTATTTTATCTACGACCACAAGTAGGCTCATTTTACCTGTGACTGTCAGAGATACCTAACCTCTCATCTCAAATACGAGAAGTTATAGTAGATTGTTAGGTTAGCAGCTTAGTTAGCAGTTTGATCAAATCAGCTGATAGTTTCACAATATTGAATTACGATATTGATTCCATCAAAAATGCTTCTGATTGGTCCAGAACCCGTGTTATAATGTAGAACCTGTACTATAATGAGCTCTTTATACAACGGGTTTCAAAAAGCATTTCGAAAAGACAGCTGTTTTGGCATCAATTGTGAAACTGTAATGTATACATTATGACATGGTCGTAGATAAACTATTTTTATGATTTCATTTCATATAAAGAACACATTTTAACATGTTATCTATAAATTGAACATTGAATTTGTACTCAATATAAATGACTGGTAGTATTCATTTTGTGAAAGCCAATCCAGAAAAAGATTCTTAGAGTGGTTCTTAGAGATTCTTGGCATTAGAGTGGTCTCATACATCAATCTAGCTTCTTGCTACATTGGTCTACACGAGTGTAGCAAGATACTACTCTAGTGAAGCAAGATACTACAATCGTGTAGCAAGATACAGTACTACACTAGTGTAGCAAGAGTCTAGACAACTCTGTGAGAGAGCTCTAATGCAATAAATGTCTCTTTTTGAACTGACATTTAAACTTAAATATTAGATTCTATATTACACAGAAGCAGGTTCATTTTTCTATAGCTGTTATCTGTTCTGCATAAACTAGATTACGTATTCATTTTGTAGCCTGTTTGATTCCTGTTATAAAATATTTTTAGCTTTAATTGCACTATTTTTAATGATCAACAATCAACAGCAATGTGCACTAATTGAAAATGTATTAATTATTAACAAAAATACATGATATTTTACTGGTGTTGTAAAAATATGACTTATTCTATAAAAAGCTATATATAGTAATGTTTTAAACATCTATAAAAAGCACTTTGAAATAATTGCTTTAAAGATATGTATGAATATGACAGGCATTTACTAAACCTAGTTTAATGTTTAACATGAATGTTTAACTTATGCTTAATTAATTAAAATTGATTGTTAAAATATATTGAATTAAAGTAGGCTACATATTTGTTACAATTAGATCTTATGCTAACAAATTGCTATCTCTACATGATGAAGCGTTAGAGGTTAAAGTTAAATCTTGATAGTAAAAAATATTTGATGATTTTATAACTAAGAAATGCTTGAAATTAAACATCATGTTGTATGAATTCAATAATTATTTGTATAATATAAATCATAATAAAACATCCAATAATCTTAAGTACCCATCGAATATTTTGTTAAAATTTTCCTAATTATGTTGGAATTTTTGCTATCAACCTGAACAAGCCGGGTTACACAGGAGTTTTAATTTAATAATCGAAACTGAACTGATTTAGAATTCTTCACATCTAAATTTTTGAAGTCTGAATTCAGACTTGCTACGTGAACTAGGGCCGTATTTATGAACGTTCTTGAGTGCCTCTTTACTCGAGGAACTCTTTTTTTTTATTGATACAGTCTTATTGTAAAGAAACAACAGGCTTTTAGCCCAAAACTGTCTCTATTACTAAATTTTTACAAGAGTACATTTGTAAGCATAGGTTATGTTTAAGTTGATTGAAATATAACTTGAATCTTCTGGATACACAATTACCATGTACATTTCAAACGAAGAAGCTCTTTCATTGATTTTATTTGATACTCTCCAAGATATTTCTGCATTTTTGAAATTGAATTTATTCAAAATGCATTTCAAGAGTTCTTTGAGTCAAGAGAAACTGAAGGAACGTCCGTAAATATAACTCGAGGGGTTTTTAATACTAAATGATAAATATTTAGGGTTTTTTAATACTAAATGATAAATATTAAGGGGTTTTTAATACTAAATAATAAATATTTAGGGGTTTTTAATACTAGATGATAAATATTTAGGGGTTTTTAACACTAAATGATAAATATTTAGGGGTTTTTAATAATAAATATTTAGAGGTTTTTAATACTAAATAATAAATATTTAGGGGTTTTTAATACTAGATGATAAATATTAAGGGGTTTTTAATACTAAATGATAAATATTTAGGGGTTTTTAATACTAAATAATAAATATTTAGGGGTTTTTAATACTAAATGATGAATATTTAGGGGTTTTTAATACAAAATAATAAATATTTAGGGGTTTTTAATACTAAATAATAAATATTTAGGGTTTTTTAAAACTAAATAATAAATATTTAGGGGTTTTTAATACTAAATGATATATATTTAGGGGGTTTTAATACTAAATAATAAATATTTAGGGGTTTTTAATACTAAATGATAAATATTTAGGGGTTTTTAATACTAAATAATAAATATTTATGGGTTTTTAATACTAAATAATAAATATTTAGGGGTTTTTAATACAAAATAATAAATATTTAGGGGTTTTTAATACTAATTATAAATATTTAGGGGTTTTTAATACTAAATGATAAATATTTAGGGGTTTTTAATACTAAATAATAAATATTTAGGGGTTTTTAATACTAAATGATAAATATTTAGAGGTTTTTAATACTAAATAATAAATATTTATGGCACTTAAGACACTTTACAATAAGCCTACACATTTCATTAAGGGGTTTGCAAACCGGTACGATATAATATTGGAACGCTATGTACATGTTGCTTGTGTAATTCTATGCATGCGCTGTGAACCAATACGCATAGCGTGCGTTACATTACTGTAACGGTATGCCAAACCACCTTATTATCAAACATTCACCTATAGCGTTAAATACATAATATACATTCAGATTATAGTTTGGATACATTAGAAATTTATTTCACATATATATAAAAGTGCATTACTGTCATAAAAGTGCAGATTACAAAATATGCTCTATGCTTATTACGTCTTACAAATAACACAATATTTTCTATTAAAAAATCACACTCAATTCAGACTTTACACAACCTTACATCATTATAAATTTAATTCAATTACAATATCACAATCTAAAGCCAGCAAGCTATAATTCAAATTTGCTGACTATTTTAGTAAATGCCAAATTTACTTGTAAAAGGTATTTTTAAGGCTATTCAATTTGTGATAAAAAATTAGGGATTGCTTAAGTACAATAATTATTGGAGGAATTTAAAAATATTTCACGCAATGAAACAATTATTATTAAAACTTCAAACAGAATATGAGACTAGTCAATGAAAACATTTGTTAGACATTGAAAAAAATTTGGAAAATTATTGAAGATAAAACTTGAAAAACATTTTATTATAAATTATTTGGGAGTTTTGTAGAACTTCTTGTTATATTGTTTCATGAACAGAATAACCACTTGGAAGTGAAGAACTTCTACATTTTTCGATATTGCTCTGAATCAAGTATACAATACTTAGATCCTTGTACACAAAATAAAGTATAAATAAAAATGTTATTTGGAACATATCAAAACTGACACTGTATTTCAATAAAATATATGATTTACACTCACTTTAACTCATTAAACAAGTTATTTGGAAAATTAAAAACCACTGAAGGATATTTCTAGTACTGTTTGCTTCATAAACAGAGAATAACAACTTTGTTACAAATCTGTGCCTATTGTATCTTTACTTGATTGCGTTTTGTGATAGATAAATAAATACCGTAAACAAATGATGGGAAGTTTATGAGATGACTTTGTCCAACTTTTCTATATTAGTTAATATTGATCTGAACCAAGTATATTATACTTTATACACACAAAGTATAAACCTAAAATTAAAAAAGTTCCAAGTGACAAATAACTTATCTCCCACAAGAGAGAAATATTATTAAATAATGACAATTCACAATCAGTCTTCAAAAATTAAGATACAAAATTGTAAAATTAATTGATAATACAAACCATAACTTAGTATTTTTAAGATTCTCAAGTTGTTACAGTGAATAGAATCAATGTGAAGAAATATTCAGCACTGGTATCCTGTTTCTTTTGTGAATTTTGTTAGAGCAGAATTTAAAGAGGTTTTTACTAATATTGTAAAATTATTTTGTGTATTTTACTGGACCAGAATAAAAATAAGGTGTTGATATTGTGAATTTTTTGCTGTACTCATTTAATAGCCTGATGTCCACTATTCAATTATTGAAAAGAAATTATATTGTGTATTTTATTAGAACAAAATATTAACAGTTTTTTAATATTGTGAAATTTGTGCTGGCCTACCATTGAATGATTAAATTATCTGTTCTCCATGACGAAATACTTCATGAACAATGTAATATCAAAACTGACACTGTATTTCTATTTAATATATGATTTTCACTCACTTATACTGGAGATGCAGTTCACTTCTGAAGAAAGCTTTATGCTTCGTCAAGCTGATGAAGCTTCTCTTTAGAAGTAAAATGCATCCGTGTAAGAAGTGTATTTCTATTAAATAGAAATTTAAATTTTTATTTAAATTTCAAATTATTACTTTTAATCACTTATACTGGAAGGATGCATTTCACTTCTAAAGAGAAGCTTTATGCATCGTCAAGCTGATGAAGATTCTCTTTAGAAGTGAAATGTATCCCTCCAGAATAAGTGTATTTCTATTTAAATTATGATTTTCGCTCACACTGGAGGAACACATTTCACTTCCGAAGAGTAGCTTCATTAGCATAATCTAATGAGAAATACAGTGTCAGTTTTGATATTAGATTGATTAAAATGTGATAAGGTGTATCCATCTTGAATAGGAACATCTTTCCACTATTTTATTTTTTAATTTTTATTGCTGATGACGCCCTCATAAGTCCGAGACTTGTAAGTGGATAATTGTAAATTTCCTCTAATGCTTTTGGATCATTTTAAAAGGGAGAAAACCAAATGTAAAATCCGACCTCGAAATTAACAGCTCAGCTATTTGGATCGTATTTAATGAGTCTACATCAAGGTATCCTTGTGTCTAAGTAGACTTGAAAAGCCATTTGAGAGAGTACTTTGGACCTGCTTCAAGGCTTACTTAACTCAAGGGAGCATCCTTTCAAGTCAATGCGTGCCTGAACTCACCTTGGGCTTTCCTTAAATCAAGGAACACTTGAAAAGCCTCTCATTGAATGGTCTCAAGTCTCCCTTGAGATAAGGAGGCCTCAAGATAAGTTCATAAATACAGGTCTTAGTTTGACAAGATTTTATGCAATTTTGCATTTGTGAATGTTTTTTTATGATTGCATAACAGCCGAAAGATTCTGGCCTCTAATGGATATTTCATTTACATTTTCTTTAAAACCAATTATTGATAACCCGTATTTACAATTTTCACTCATCTCTCAATTCATGATGTAAGCCAAAGTTTAAGATTGGTTCATATCTTAATAAATAAATATCTTTAAAATTAACGCCAAATTTATAGCAAAAACTGTTGCGGCAGATGTCTCGTTAAATTGCTCTAATAATAATAATAAGATAGTTCTTAGATTTCTTGTTCCATAACGATCTGCGTTGTTAATATTAACTCTTTGTTGTAAATTTAACGACTTGCAGTCAGTTTTAGATTGTGAATATATACCTCGAAAACGTTCGGCCGAATGTGAGTACATTTACAATATATTCACAATATAAAACTGACTGCAAGTCGTTAAATTTACAACAAAAAGTTAATAAGATAGTTTTGAATTTTGTCTGTAGCTAAAAATTATCTATAGATGAAAATCTAAATTTTAAGATTAGAGTGCTTCTTAATAATTAATGAGATAGTTTAGAAAACTGTCTATCCAGCTAAAATTATATGGAATAGTTTCTCTCAGATCGGGAATGAAAATTATGATGTGTATTTGTAAGAAATCAATAAGTTTCACATTTTTTACAGGTATATTTACCATAAATATATTTATTTATTGGATAAATTTGAATAAAATTCCCATCTACAATACTCCAGTTTAACTGAATAGTGTAAGCTAAAATGTCATAATATAGACTCCTATTTCTTTCTCACAGGTTTGTATTAAAGCAACTAGTGTATAAGATTGTATAATTATTGTTGATCTGACTTGTCCTTAACTGGAGTCTCCAACACGTAATCTACAAAAATAGCTCTGATTGACATCTTTAGAAGGTTTTGAATTGAAAATTTCCACGTATTTTTAGGAGGTGGTCAAAAATGTTGTGAATCTTTTTGGCAGAACAGCATCTTTTTGATATCAGACTTCGTGAATGACAAGCTGTTCATTATTTTATCGAGCTCACAATATTCTCAATATTTTTTCCCTTGAAGCCCACATGAGTCTGAGATAGAATGATCATTTATTAAAATCTTCAATTTTCTTTCTATTTATTGAATGCCCGGTTTCTGAGTTGTTCATTAAGTTTAATGGATCATTAACCCATTGCTCCAGCATTGAGTTAATGATCCATTAAGTAAATGAACAACTCAGAAACTGGGCAGAAGTCTAGTAAGTAGTTTTGTAATAAATTAAAGCCGTTCAAACTTGGGACATTCTTTTGTAATCACTCTGTACTTAGAGAACCGCTTTATGAACGACGAAAAATGATCATTTTCGATTGCCCGGCAGTTTGTTATACATGCTTTAATAAATGTTATCACTTACCTGTTTAGAAATAATCTAATTCACTCCAATATGATTCCAATAACATTTTGAAATCAAAATATTTACAAGGATAAATGCTCTACTGAAGGTCTGTCCAAACGGGGCCACTTATGGCGGTAGAGGACTCTCCTAGAGCAGTGCTACTCTTGCTATACGAGTCTAGACTAGAGCTAGACGATATTTTTCTAGTCGTGATTTTTCTCGTCTAGATTACTCTATAAAAACGCTCCATCGCAATTATTGTCTCTGTTCTCCATGGAAAACAATCTTTTCAAAAGTATCTTTCGATTTTCAAAGACAAAATCCAAGTACTTTCAAAAGAAAATGGGGCAATTAATTCAAGACACATTTGTTTAGGATTTCATGCACGGGTTTACAGGTATTACATTCACGACAATCAGGCCATTGAAACCTCTTGCACAAAGTGTCAAGGAGCCTTCACCGATGCAATTCAACGACCAATCAGACGCCTAGATTCATGCACCGGTGCAGAACGTTCACCATGGTTGAGTTCATGGGAGCCTTACTGTTTACCAGTAAAATAAATTTTAACGAAAATTAAGCTGTCTGGTCTATTAAAATTTTTGAACGTACAATTTGAATAAACCAATCAGACACTACGGTTTTCGGTAAAATTCTATTTACCGGTAAACGATGAGGCTCCCATGAACTCAATAGTTTATTTGTAAAAACAATGACCCAATATTTTAATATCGGTATTTATAAGATACTTAAGAAGTGGTATCAATTGACGTTTTGGGAAAGTTGTTTTATTAAGAGAAACATTTCTATAACTATTATAATAGAAACTATTATAATAGATATTATATATTATAATAGAAACTATTATAAAATTGATAAATAACGTAAATTGCTATTGCAGTCCAGAAATTTATTAGTGGAAAAGTCCTAGGAATTTATTCCATGACCAGCGACGGATTACCACAGTTTGAGACCCTAGGCCAAAATTCCAGCGAGGCCCCCTGGTTCTGTGAATTTTAGTCAATTTGTAAACTATACGTATCATAATAAATAATAAGCTAATGGCTATTATTGGTGGGGAGACCCTTACGGGTAGTTCCACATCGCTGTTTGAGCCATGTTATGGGGAACATGATGACCCTACTATTTTAGAGGGGTTCCGAACCACTGAGAGTGTGATTATAAAGCTTATAACATCAAGTCCTAGTCTACAGGTATATCTGTCACTGTTCATGACTAGAACTTTATTAAAAAAGTGAATAAACAACAAAATAGAATTTCGTTTTCCTTGTTCACATCCAGTTTCTATAGAATATCATTGAGGTTTCATGAGAAAAAATTAATCCCCTTTTTATTGCCTCTACAGGAAACATTTACGAAAATATTGATTACCATATACAAAATACTAATAACATCCATAACAATCATGCATTTGTAAATTATCACATTTATTTCAAGGAAGGGGTAGACATCAAATAACAAAAAAATTATTCAACATCAAGTTTTTTAATAATAAAAATTCGTGCTAAAATTATGAAAATCAACCTATTAAAACATCATCAATGTTAGAGCATTTTTATCGGTAAAAAAACACTGATGTAAAACAAAAACAAACATGGCAAGATGTACATATACAACAAAATGCAGAACATATTACAATCACAGACAATAATGATAATATTAAGACCTAGCTCAAAAATATTTACACATAAAGCACAATTATTGTGTATAAAAATTAAAATCACAGCAAAATTATTAGACAAGATTGATACACAAATAGATAACTTATTGTTATACGTGATTGCTTTTTAGTTTTTAATAATTCGATGACATTTGGAGAATATATAAACAAAATAAAGCACAAGAATGAATTATTGTACAATTAGCAACAAATAGTTGTGTTTTAATGAGAACAAAAAAAAAAGAAGAAAGTGTTGAAAAATGAATGTTGATTTATCAAGATTAATTTGTACTTACTATTAAGCAAACAAAAATTAATATTGAAAATAAATGGGCTTCATCCAAAAAAAAAAAAAAAAAATGTGTTAATGTCCAAATAGACCTGTTTATGTTTCAATGAGAATAAAACCAAAGTAAATGATAATAATCAATGTTGATTCATGGAAGAATACTAAGATTAATTTATATTAATCTGAAAAATAACTATTATTTACAAAAATTATTGATATTGAAAATTTAAAAAAAATTAACTATTTTCGTATTGATAATAGTGATGATATTGTAGTAGATATCCATTGTAAAATAATAAGACTCGATGTTATCACAACCATAATTTTGTTTTCCTACAACTGCTCGTAAAGTAGTTCTTTACGTACTGAAAACTAATTGTAAAATACCTCTTTACTGCTCAGCAAGCGGTAAAGTACTTTACGCTCGCCAGCTGTTTTCTTTACGCTTCTGTTTTGATTTTGATGCCTTCTCATTGGTGGATCACGGAATCCGTGAAATTCACATAACCTCAAAAATGGCGTACGCTAACCAAATCCGCTCATGGTCTGTGATGTTACAAACTACAAGCTTTTATTGTGTTGGAATCCAGAACTGCAATTTTAGGAAAAATATTGTATGCAATTCGCACGTGAAGCTTCTTTATCGCTCTCGCAAAATTACTGCGCTCCGCTACGCGTCGCGCAGTAAATGTTTTGGCTCGAGCGATAAAGTCGCGCTTCACGCTCTTAATACATAAATAACTATTTTCTATAGCTCACCATTTAAAAAAAATATAATCAAAACTCCCGAAATGGTTCCTTCCACTATTTTCAGGTTCATCCTCCCACTACATGCTAACCTCCCAGGGTTGGGGGCTAATTATTTTGTATTTTCATATTATGTATTTTAAACGAACGAGATACTATAGTGTCAGCAGTCATGCCACACTTTTTAATAAATTTGTCTTTTTTTATGTTAAAGACAGTTAATAAATGTTATCTTATGTTAATAAATTTGTCTTAGTTTTTATGACTCATATATTTCAAGCTCAAAATTCTCAAACAAAATTCAAAAGTATATTAACGTTTTCAGACTGGTTTTAAGTGAACTTACAAATTGATATTCTTCATTGAAAAAGAATTGGTAATTGCGATTCGGAATGAAATTTCCAGTAAGACTTGGACTCAACTTAAGATTCGGATTCTCTGGCTGATTTTTTTTTTTTTTTTGAGAAAATAGTTTAGGTCTGAAAGCTTTTAGTATCTTCGCGTTAATTTTATTTGAAAATTATTCATTTCAAAATTTATTAATAGACGTATGCACAGTTCTGGAGAACATAACCTAAATTTGGACAAATTTATTTTTAGAAAATCTGTTAAAACAGATCATTATGTAGCTATAACACGGCTATAAACGGCGAGGTGTAATTACCCGTAAGGGCCACCCCACCATAAAAAGCCATACGCTAATAAATGACTTTATTAGATTCATCGGTCAGTCTCCCTTACAATGTGGGCCCAGAAGTTCGTAGCTTATTTGACTTTATTAGCCTTGATTAACAACAAAATGTGGTTGCAACACCACCAAATTTTTTTGGCGGATGAAGCCCACATAGGTCTGAGACCTGTGCGTGGGTAATGAGTTGGATGATGGTGATTGATGAAAGGGAACTACCATTTTATGTGAGTTCCGATCTACCAGGAAGTGATTTTACAGCAGATACACTGTCCAATCCACTCGGTCACCCTTACAATGTGGGCCCAGAAGTTCGCAGCTTATCTGAATGAATAGATACCTGCTATGGCTCACGACTATCACTTTGAAAATAACTAATAACTGTAGTTTTGATGTAATTGTTTTTGTTGATAGTATTTTAATTATCTACTATTGTCGTTTCTGAGTTTGTCATGTACAAAAATGGAAATAAAATATATATTAAATTGAAACTCAATGAAAAACAAAACATAAAAATTGAAATTATGTTTGTAAAATAATATTTTCCAACAAAAAACACCTTTCCATACGTGGGATTCCCTAGTGTAGAATCTTACTAATAGCTGTGTATGAGTTTTAAGCAATCATTTAACCTGTCAAGCCAACTTATCAAGCATCGAAATTAGACTCCCTAAAAACTAACCTAACCTAAAACTAGATTTCTGACTTGTTCTAATTCCGCGTGTAAAAATAAAAGCAAAAAACTCCTCTGGAATTTTTTTCACAGCTTTGTGCATCACATCACAAAGCCTCATACTAGAAAATTCCTACAATTTTTTTGACTATCAGGCGTGCAAATTTTTAACCTTAATTTTTTACAATTGCTATACATTTACATACAATTCAACAATTACATTTCTCAGGCATGCTCACACAATTATACAAACATACAGTGAAAATTAATACACCTTTACACATACACAAAATATATACACCAGTAAGCACCTTAACAATATAAATATTTAGTGATGTGAAAACTATAAAATATATAAATATACAATTACAATGCAGTCGTTGATTATTATTATTATTATAGGTATTATTATCATCACCATTACATTACAATTTGAACATTTACACTATTTTAAAGCATAAAAATACATATAAAATTGATGAAAATATGAGTGATATTATTTCAACGATATTACTAGACACCATATGTGATAAAAATAAAAAAAACACGTTATAGCTACCTAGTTTAACCGGGAATTATCATTTTCTTTGAAGCATGCGATATTTAAAAATAAATATAATATAAATAGTTACTTATTTAAACATATGTTAAAATGAGTATTTGTGTTTTTATTTATTAACAAAAATATTCAATTTATGTCATTTTTAATGAAACTCCATCAAATGCTTTGATATAAAATGAACACAAAACGTCAGGGTCATGATCAAACTACAAAAAAAAAAAAATTAAAAAAATATTTAAATTTTCTGCAGGCAAACAGCAACTAAGTTATATGAGAGTAACAAGGAAAGTACTACATGCTTTTTTTGAATGAATAGAGTTGGGGGAAAAACTACGTTAAAAATAATGCTAATGCTAACGTGAACACACTATACATCTGCATGGTCAATGCAAGTTGTTATAGAGAAAGCTGAGGTCAGGTTAGTATTAGCGGTTCGTCAATGTAGTTTTGTCCAAACTTTTTTAGAATTTGAATTCAATACAGTCTATCCCAAAATGATCTTGAATAAAAATGATTCGTAATAATCATCTCAAAAATCGATTTTCAAGATCAAAATTTCAATACAAAAATCAATTGAGATTCGATACCAGAACCAATCGATATCGATATAAAGTCGATCAAGTTTCAAAATCATATCAATTAATTTCGATAATAAATTTTTGATACTTTTTAGACTCCCCCAACTCGAAAGTCATCACATTTTGTACAATTTTGTCCATTTCACAATTTTACTCATTTTTAGCACAGGGATTTCAAAAAAATTGTTTCCTAAACAATAATAAACATCGTCATGTTCGTAAGTCTTTTTTCTGACTAAAAGGCACATCTGTACAACAGATTAATTTATTATTACTGTCTGATATTGGCTTATTTTCATCACTATTGACTTATTCCAAAAATAGAAAAAGTCGAGAGATAGTAAATAATGCAAGGGGACAAAGATAGAAAAAATGAGAATGCAGTAGCGACTGAAAATCTTAATTATTATAGTTATTGATTGGAGTTAGGTTAAGCTGCTGCCGACCTAGTGGGAAGAAAATACCATAGTATATACTGTAATATATATACCATGGTACCACCATAGTACATATATACCATGGGATCGGACAGTACCACGTACTTGGTACCACAAAGTACAACTTATTTTCAACTTCATCTATGGTGTAAATAGTATTTACAAAAACTTCAGAAAGGGAGAACATTGAAAAATGCATACTTTATCCAAAGAAACAACAATAAGATGTGTGAAGCTAACTTAATCACGGAAAGTATTTGAAAAAATATAAAGTAGGACTTAAAATTATTTTAGAT
Source organism: Conomelus anceps (assembly GCA_948455865.1). Classification (NCBI taxonomy): domain Eukaryota; kingdom Metazoa; phylum Arthropoda; class Insecta; order Hemiptera; family Delphacidae; genus Conomelus; species Conomelus anceps. Next base: position 66,143,498 of record OX418221.1, read on the forward strand.
GCCACTTATATTTTATATTTGAACCTCAGCATGCACAATGACTTATTGTCAACTTTAACCTCTCAGGCCGACCTTGAACCTACCTTGAAGGTCTCTTAACTCAAGTAAGAATTGAAAAAAGGTTGTTCAAGTCACCCTTTTGATAAGGAAGGCTCCAGGCTGGCCTTGTGTACATTTATACATGAGCACATAAATCTATCAACTACCTTGAAGTATCCTCAACTCAAGTAAGGATTGAAAAAAGGTTGTTCAAGTCTTCCTTTAGATAAGAAGGCCTTAATGTAGGTACTTTTATACATGAACACATAAATTTTTATCAATCTACCTTAATTCAAATACGAATTTTTTTTTTGAGGATGAAGCCCACATAGGTCTTAAACCTGTGCGTGGGTAATGAGTTGGATGATGGTGATTTATGAGTTGAAACGAATTGAAACACCTTTAGAGGCTTTTCCAAGTCTTCCTTTAGAGAAAGAGACCTCAAGGTAAGGTTCATAAATACCTGAACACATAGATTCATGAACCTACCTTGACGTTTCCTTAACTCAATTTAAGCCTTTAGAAGTTGTTCAAGTGTTCCTTTAGATAAGGAAGCCTTAAGTTAAGTTCAAAGATACATGAACACATAAATTCATGAACTTACCTAGAAGTTCCCTTAAAGATTGAAAAAAGGCTGTTCAAGGCTCCCTTTAGAAAGGGGAACTTCAAGGAAGGTAGGTTCATAAATGTTTGTGTTCATGCACTTTTGAATCTAGCTTTAGATAAGTCTACCTTTAAATAAGGTAACCTCAAGGTAATTCATAAATACAGGCCCAACCTCTCAGTCATATTTCAAGGAAATCTTGTCACTGAACATTTAAAACCCCTTACCTGTTCAATTTGTTCATGAAAGTGCAAAATAAAAAAAATGAGAAAAAATATAAAAATATAGAAAATCATAAAAATAACATACTAAGTTTCAGCATAAAATAAATTTACTTTGTATAAAACTTTGAAATAGTTTACTAAAAAAACTATGAAATGAGAAATTTAGTTTGTATAATTTATAAAAAAAAAACGATGTCATGGAAACTATAATAAAAAACTACTGAGAACTAATACACTTGGAAGAAATCAATTCATGCATTTTTTGAGAAACATAACTACTAAGGACTAAAGAGACAAAATGAATACTCAGTAACAACGACATAAATATTTCCAAAAAATAAAAATGCTAAGGAGAATTCATATATAATAATTTGACTAAACAAATTGGAAAATCGTAACAAAAATCTTACCTTAGTCACTTGAAAAGTATTGATTTTATAACTATTTTTCCTCAATTTTTTACCAATAAGTTTCATCGATTTGAATATATGATACGAGCTTCTAAATTTGAAAGATACTGAGCAACTTTTCATGCGTACATCAATTAACATCTACCAAGATGGCTGAAAAAGTTTAAAGTTGAATTAAAATGTTTAAAAGTTGAAGAATAGAGCTGTCAGATTTCATTTGGCAGATTATAACTTGAACATTTTAAATTAGAGAAAAGAATCTTTAGTAACTAAAATTCGAAAACTGTAGCGATAGGAAATAAATTTAGACATTTGAAGAGAAAAGTTATAAGTTGGATATTTATAGGAGTCAACTTTCACCAAACGTCCTAGAAAAAGTTTAAAAATGTTATAAAAGCTGTAAAAAGGTTAAAGTTTGAGTTTAAATCATCAACATTTGGATTTAAATATTTAAAAGTTGAGAAATGGGGCTGACAGATTTCATTAGAAAGATGAAAAAAGAATAAAACACTGTTGGATGTTGTCAATTCCACTTCTTTATTATTACATCACTGGACCGCGGTTTCGTGGCTTCACCAGTAACATTTTCAGCAGTACTAATACATTGTTTATAAAATAATGTTGACTAATCTTCAAAAGTCGATTATTTATGGTTGATGCTGTAATCGATACCATAAATATCGATTTGAGTGACTATCGACTTTTGAAGATTAGTCAATAATATTTTATAAACAATGTATTAGTACTGTTGAAAATGTCTGTTGAAAGTCGATTATTTATGGTTGATGCTGTAATCGATACCATAAATATCGATTTGAGTGACTATCGACTTTTGAAGATTAGTCAACATTATTTTATAAACAGTGTATTAGTACTGTTGAAAATGTGACTGGTGAAGCCACGAAACCGCGGTCCAGTGATGTAATAATAAAGAAGTGGAATTGACAACATCTAACAGTGTTTTATTCTTTTATTATGCAGTTCACAACATCAACAGAAATTCTACAAATAAGTTGGAAAGATGAAAGTTGGAAGTTTTAAATGGAGGCATCAATCTGAACTGATATTCAAAGATTATCATAAAAATTCAATAAAACTGTCAATTTGTGAAGATTAGTTTGAAAAAGCTGAAAAAGTTTAAAGTTGGATTTAAATCTTTGAAAGTTGAGAAATGGAGCAGACAGATTTGAAACGAAAATGCAAGTTTGAAGTTTTAAAAGAAGACATCAATCTTTAGAAACTAAAATTCAAAGTTTATCACAAAATTCCAATAAAACTATCAATTTGGGAGACTTGACATTTTTGAAGCCGTCATTGAACTCTACCTGATATTGTCATGGAACATATTTTAAATTAGAAATAATTTAAATAAAATTCAGCAAAAAGATATAGACAGTAATTTTGGAGCAATGTCAATTTCAACTGCAATTTTTACAACAACTATAAGCTCAATAATTATTATGTTGAGGATAACTGTAATGAGTTCGAAAAAAAAAACAAGTCCAGTAATAGTTCTATCAATTTACTAATTTAGAGACAGTAGTAGAAGCAATTAAGTATTAATTGCTAGGAATTCCGACCTTGTGATAGGTCAAGCGGTGAAGATACTTTATATATTTGATACTACGACACAGACAAAGCAAAGCCTTAATAGCGTTCTACTTTTTGCAATAATTGTGAACGTTATCTAGGTGGGACTCAACTAATAACTATTCGGAAGGCTGTGCAAATCCACGCTAAAAATCCGTTAACGCTAAAAACTACGATGAGTTTCAAGCCAGTTGTACACTTGCTCCACTACGATGTTCAGTTTCAAGCCACTTGCACACTTCCTCCACTACAAAAAATAGACATGTTTGTTCTGCTTCCCGTATTTGAGCGAAATGGGTTATGTTTTGACATGCATTCAGAACATTCTGTGGTAAAATTGTGCAACAGAGGTTATTATTATATTATTATTGAATTCTTAGCAAATTCAGAGGGATATTTAATACATTATAAAGAGGTTCCGAACTGATGCAGTTCATTCAATAAATGAATGAGATATCGAAAAACAGATGAAATATTAAAAAGTAAGTATGGAAAATTATATTTTCCGACAGTTATCTAACAAAACGGCTATTTAGGCACTAAATATAGTACGCAAACCCGCTGATTCAAGTTGTTTAGAAAGCTACGTTTGCTGACTACCATCAATTTATGTATTAAGTTTGCTGCTTCATGTACATCTCAATAAAGCTCAATTCAAAATTAATAGTGATGTGCATGGCTATAACACAAGAAATAGAAATGTTCTTAGAATGGGCACTAGATATCAAAAGAGTTGGCTATTTACCTCAAAGAAATTATATAATTTTGTTATATAAATGTTACTGTCTATATAAATAAATAATTCACTGCCTATAAGCATTAAAAGTCTTTCCAGCACTCAATTTAAAACTGTAATCAAATTGATATTGAATGATGAGTGTTTATACACTATATCAACATTTTCTAACATTAAAACATGACCATTGTACAGTTGGAATACTTGTGGGTTTTGTGGTAAGGTTCCTGTACTGTATGTTTGTATTATATCTTTAGACGTTGACGATGCATTGTAAAATGAGACTTGTGCGTGGGTAATGAGGTGAACGGGTGAACGATGAGTAACATCCTCAAAGAAATGCATAAGTAACATCCATGGCTGAATGAGATTCGAACCGAAGGGTGCAGGAAGCGAAGCCAGCCAGAGCCGTATCTTACCACAGACAAGCACTCCTACCAGCTGCGCTACCAGAGCCGTCATGTCTCAAAACATAATACATTTCGCTCAAATATGGGAAACAGATCGGCCATGCTTATTTTTTATAGTGGAGAAAGTGTACAAGAGATTTCAAGCGTAGATTTGCGCATTCTCTCTATTATCGATGTTTGTGAAAAAGGATTCACGGTTGAGATATTAATTTAAGGCTGTGCACAGAATAACTAGTAGGCGAGATCAATTCCCTCCAAAAACCGAACAATTTGAACTTTAAAGCCCCATAATTCACAAAATAATTGATGAAAAAATTTCTCAAAGCAAAATATAAAGTTTCAAAGCCCTTATAATATCCAATATGAGAAACTTAAAAAAAAATTATGACCAAAAACCCTGCGCACAGCCTCAATACATAGACTGCCAAGTGTACCATTTCTGTAACGTACCACAGTGGTGTTTACCACCAAATGTTGCTCAACCCTGCGCACAGCCTTAAATCAAAGTTCTAATTCACCAGAAAAAATTAACCAAATAACGGCCGGTATTCTAAATATGGGCCTCAGAAAATTAAAAAAAATATATATATAATAGCAAACTTCATTACATTACTATCCTCTAAGTGTAGTAGTGGTTAGTTAAACGGTGTAAAAAGCAGTTGAAATTATCCTAAGAAACATTACACCCAGTCTGTATTTCATTAGTTTCTTCACACTATTATACCTATATACCTTTTGTTTTATAAACAGTACGTATAGTTTAGTACTTGTGTTATGAATGAACACATATTTGTGAATGCTACTGTTATAGTATATTATCCCAAGCTTATAAAAGAATGAATCAACAGTCCTATAGTAATGTGTTGTGTAGTAGGTTCGGTTACGAGTTCAGGGGGCTTGGCATACTGATAAAACTCAGCTCAATGAGGAAAGCAATCTCACTCCGCGTTTGCGTAGTACGCACTTTAGACATAACATACTGTTAAGGTTCTTCTTTTTTTATTATTTTCTTAACCTCCTCATTTGTTTAATTTAACTTATCATAAGATATGACACATTTTCAGATGATTATTTATTATTGCGGATGACGTTTAATTTAACTTACCAAACAAACGGATAACTTAACCACACTTATATAACCTAGAAGGCGTGTGTTTTTTTTTTACTGCGGATGATGCCCACATAAGTCTGGAGACTTGTGCGTGGGTAATGAGGTGAATGGATGAATGATGAGAAACATCCATGGCTGAATGGGATTCGATCCCAAAACTGCAGGAAACGAAGTCAGCCAGAGCCTTATCTTATCACAAACTAACACTCCAACCGACTGCGCTCCAGAGCCGCCACAGTTTGTTGTTGTTAGGTTCTAAATTCAAATAAAAATTTATTTTATAATGTCCAAGTCAACTGAATATTGCTTTTTTTCCTTTTTATTTTTCGGAGGATGAAGCCCACATAAGTATGAGAAGTATGGGTAATGAATTGGATGATGGTGATTGATGAGTTTGACCTGGTTTTAGGGGGGTTCCGAACCACCAGGAGGTGATTTTACAGCAGAGAACAGAGTCTTTTTTGCTGGCCAATCCAATCGGTCACCGTTACAAAGATGGCCCAGAAGTTTCGTAGCTTATCTCTGATTGAACAGATACCTGCTACGGCACTCGGCTAACACTTCCCTAATAATATTTTCATTTCGACAGACACTGTTTTGAAGAAATCGTGAGTTCTGATTGGGCTGGCTGAATGGGATTCAATTCCAAAGCTGCAGGAAACGAAGCCAGCCAGAGCCTTATCTTATTACAGACAAGCGCTCCAACCGACTGCGTAACCAGAGCCGCCAGAGTTTGTTGTTGTTAGGTCCTGAATTTAAATTCAAATTTATTTCAAAATGTCTGAATCAGCTGAATATAGTACTGTATAATATTAATTTCGACACTGTTTTGAAGAAATAATGAATAATAAGACAAAATTGTCACAACCACATTTATTAAAACTTCGAGAAACTAGTTTCGGTTGTTACACCATTATCAATCTCAATCAAACTGAAAAACTAAAGTACAGAGGAGCCTTATTATTACTAAGAAAGTTTTTGAAGAAATCCTGCGTTCTGATTGGGCTGACTGCTTTAATGATAAGTGTTTAATCAATTTAATCAAACGTTTTAATTGCATTTTCTTCAAGAAAAGCAATTTTGTCAATTAATTAGCTAAGTGTTGAAATAGCTTCATTATACACTAGTTTGAATAAAGTAAGCTGTATTAACATCGCTTGCAAACCTATTAGCACCTCGTAACCGAACCTACCACACACCCAACTACTCCCACAAACACCTAACCCCACTAGTGTTAAATCTATTGTAACATTGAGAGTTCAACGACTATGAATCAGTAATAATTGTAAAGCTTATCTGAAATCGTCGTCCCTGCAACTCTCCTAGCAAACGTGTGGTGGTGACAGTGATGCGATGGTGATCGGTGGTGATGATAGCTGTGGTGATTTTGAGGCGCCTGCGGTGATTTCTGCTGCTGCTGTGGTGTAGTGGGTAGCGACCCCGCCCCACGTCAGACTCGGAACGGCTGCACAACTGTGTTGTTGTTGAGTCGGATCGATGTGGTGTCGTTAGAGTTCTCGTCGGGCTCTATCCACTCGGAATGGCCGTCGTCGTTGTAGCCCGGGTTGAGAATGATGTTCGGCACCAGCTCCATTGTTTCTTGGTCATCGGCGTGCACTGCGAACACAAATATAATAACTTTCTTAGTAATGGCGAAGGTGATATTGTGGAAAGTATCCATAATGAATAATAAGACGAAATTGTCACAACCACATTTATTAAAACTTCGAGAAACTAGTTTCGGTTGGTACACCATTATCAATCTCAATCAAACTGAAAACTGAAGTACAGAGAATACTCAGAGTATATATAAGGCTTCTCTGTACTTCAGTTTTCAGTTTGATTGAGATTGATAATGGTGTAACAACCGAAACTAGTTTCTCGAAGTTTTAATAAATGTGGTTGTGACAATTTCGTCTTATTATTCATTACAAATATAATAAATAAAATGAATAGTCTAATAAGCAAAAACATAAAATAAATGAGTACTGTAGTTTTCACATAACTTGGCAGCAGTTGGGTTCAGATATAGCAAGTCCTCCCATCTTCTACACGCTGCCAAGTTATATGATACACAGTATTTCAATATCCCGTTTTGACATATCACATGAACTTGCCTAATTCAAATATTTAAATACAGAGTGTTACAGAACTCTCTACCAATACTTCTAGGCAGTGTTTCTAGACCACTAACAAAAGTAAATATCATAATAAAATTTTTCTAAAATCGCCAGTTACTCACACAGCCGCTATTTTGTTTTTTTAACCCATTATTTTTTAATTCAAACACATCTGAATGTATGATTTTCAAATTTTGCATACAGCTTAATAACAATTAAAACAATCTAGAAAAAAATAATCAAAATTTTCCGACATCAAAAAACAAAATGGCGGCCATTTAAAATCTTTGAACAGGATTAAATTAATAATGGCTGATGATATCAAAATTTGACTGGAATAACGTTTTTTAGATATTTTTTTGCAAATCCAACGATACCTTATTTTTCAAGATTGGCCAACAATTAACAGAGATATGCTACTTTTTAGGGTGTGCAGTGGTTGGAAGCGAAAAACTGCAACCCATTCTCAACCACCGCACACCCTAAGAAGTAGCATATCTTTGTTAATTATTGGCCAATCTTGGAAAATGAGGTATCGTTGGATTTGCAATAAAAATATCCAAAAAAAATTATTCTAGTCAAATTTGTATATCATTAGCCATTATTAATTTAATCCTGTTCAAAGATTTTAAATGGCCGCCATTTTTTTTTTATGGCGGAAAATTTTGAATAATTTTTGTTAGATTGTTTTAATTGTTATAAAGCTGTATGCAAAATTTGAAAATCATACATTCAGATGTGTTTGAATAAAAAAATAATGAGTGAAAAAAACAAAATGGCGGCTGTGTGAGTAACTGGCGATTTTAGAAAATTTTTATTATGATATTTACTTTTGTTAGTGGTCCAGAAACACTGCCTAGATGTATTGGTAGAGAGTTCTGAAACATTCTGTATAACATAGTTGTGATAGCCTGGGCCGTAGCAGGTATCTGTTCAATCAGATAGAGAAAAGCTGCGTTCTCCCAGGCATCCTTTGTAAGGGTGACCAATTAGATTGGCCTGCAAAAAAGACACAGTTCTCTGCTGTAAAATCAACTCCCCGGTGGTTCGGAACCCACCTAAAACTGTAGGTCCAGCTCATCAATCGCAATCATCCAACTCATTACCCACGCATAGACCTCGTTTCAGACCTATGTGGGCTTCATCCTCGGGAAAAAAAGTTCACCTGATAGTACCAGCCAAAGGTGATCAGTGATGAATATTACCATATATATGAAAATTACAAAATAGGAGTAAGAAGAAAATAATTGACCGAACGGAGTGAGGTCTATCCTTTAAGACGATCGGAATTCTCTCAGTCTGTCTGTCTCACGATTACGGACTAACGCCTGGACCAATAATTGTTATGATTTTTCATATGGATGTTCCTTATTCCTAGGCACAGCGATGTATATATTTTATTTTTTCAAATTCAATATGGCGGACATTTTTTTCAAATAAAGCGAAATTGTATCAATATGAGCTTCATTCGTATATACAGTTAATCGAATAGGTACTGAATTTGTATCAATATGAGCTTCCCCTCTTATATACAAGTACCATGCTGTATTCAAGCGATATAACAGCTGAGCATAAATTGAAATTTGCCATTTTGAATTAGTTCAATGGACGCTGGAAACTCTCAATTTCAGCTGTCTATCTATTGATTAACTGTGGTACTATATTTAAAAAAAAAATTGGTTTTCGTCCCACAGATAACTTTTATAGCTCTGGCTTTGGGAGTGAATTCAACAGAAATATAGCCGACACAGATTGCTTTCAGCAACTGGAAGCATGATTGTGTTATTTACAATTCTTTTTACTGTTTGTCATTTTTTACGAGTGAGGTCTACTGTTCACAGAACTACTAGTATTTGTGTTTATAGTAGAAAACATTGCAATTAGTTCAGTTTTTCGATTGGCGAGAATAAGTTTTAACCAGTGAACCAGCATAATTATAGAATGAAAAGAGTGGTTTGTTGTGATATTGAAATACAATTTTGCAAATGATTTTTTATTTATGGTTAATTTATGGAAATAATTTTGTGATATGAACGTCTTGACACTGTCTTCTGTCGACAAAGCCCTAGTGCTCTATAAGACAAAGATAAGCTGGGTACATCAAAGATGGGAGAGGGAGGAGTATGAGGAGGAGGAGTAGGAGAGTAGGAGGAGAAAGAGGAGTAGGAGTAGCAGGAGGTGAATTAGGAGAGTAGGAGATGCAGGAGGAGGAAGAGTAGGTGAAGTAGGAGTAGCAGGAGGTGGAGGAGTAGGAGTAGCAGGAGGTGGAGGAGTAGGAGTAGCAGGAGGTGGAGAAGTAGGAGTAGCAGGAGAAGGAGGAGGAGGAGTAGGTGAAGTAGGAGTAGCAGGAGGATGAGAAGAAGAAGATTAAGAAGAAAGGGAGGAGAAGAGAACGAAGAACTAGGAGATGAAGAAGTGGGAGAAGAAGAGGAATTAGAAAAAGAGCAAGTAAAAGAAAAAGTAAGAGATTGATTGATTGATTGATGGTTATAATCTCACTTTGCCAGGCCTTGAAAGATCTATGGTAACATCAAATATTAATTACATTTTACAAAAAATTATAATATAATAAAAATTGAATAAATGAAAAAATTGAAAAGAGAAGAAGATAAAGGAAAAAAGAAAGGAGGATGAGGAGGATTATCCACGATTGCTCCACTATGCAAGCCCTTTTAGGTTTTTTTTCTTAAGGAAAAAACAAGCTTGTAAAAACTGGGCCTATAAGTTTGAAAAAAGTTGAATCGACTACGAACAATTCGATTTAGAAATTCAAGCCAAATAGCGACAATATCAAAGTTCAGATTAAAGTGAAATGAAAATTTTCACACGATTATTATAAAATACAAGTATACTGTGTCTGACGATGCTCTTAACAACAGAGTGAAACGGCCGTCACGCCATAACGTGAGTCATAATTTCCACTTTAACGTTTTTCAAGTTTTTATTATAAAATACAAGTTGTGAAAGTGCAAAATACGAAATTTAAAATTGTCGTGCAGAAGATTTTGTAACATACGATAGCAGAGAAGATGAAATTATTCAAATCAATCACCAAGCATGCAAAACCGTGAATTAAGGGACATGATAATGTTGTTACTCGTTTAGAAGCTGACATTATTTGGTCAAGATAGGTGAGTGTATTATTCACTGGGGCTAGAGTATTATTCAAGCTTAACTTCAGTGTATTATTTTGAGTAAACATTTTTTAGAACAAAATTCAAGTCTCTCCAATCAATTCGTTTAATTGTGACATTTTTGTAAGTTGTGTCATTTCATAAGTTATTTTTGTAAGTTGTCACTTTTGTCATTTTGTAATTTGTTTCATTATCATTTTTGTAATTTTATAATTTGTAAGTTTGTAATTTGTTATCATTGTTGTAAGTTGTGTCATTTTTGTAAGTTGAGTATTGGAAGGACATATTGAATAAAGAAATATGTGATATTGAGCCATGCTCAAACCATAGTTGTCATTAAAATGCATGAAAGATGCGTCAATTTTTCAATTTGGGATTTTATCATTTTAACTTGGGTTAGTTAGAATGTAAACATACTAAAAGCCCCCAACCCTGGGAGGTTGGCATGTAGTGGGAGGATGAACCTGAAAATAGTGGAAGGAACCATTTCGGGAGTTTTGATTATATTTTTTTTAAATGGTGAGCTATAGAAAATAGTTATTTATGTATTAAGAGCGTGAAGCGCGACTTTATTGCTCGAGCCAAAACATTTACTGCGCGACGCATAGCGGAGCGCAGTAATTTTGCGAGAGCAATAAAGAAGCTTCACGCGCGAATTGCATACAATATTTTTCCTAAAACTGCAGTTCTGGATTCCAACACAATAAAAGCTTGTAGTTTGTAACATCACAGACCGTGCGCGGATTTGGTTAGCGTTCGCCATTGTTGAGGTTATGTCAATTACACGGATTCTGTGATCCACCAATGAGAAGTCATCAAAATCAAAACAGAAGCGTAAAGAAAACAGCTGGCGAGCGTAAAGTACTTTACCGCTTGCTGAGCAGTAAAGAGGTATTTTACAATTAGTTTTCAGTACGTAAAGAACTACTTTACGAGCAGCTGTAGGAAAATATATTTAAAATAAAATAATAATAAGCGTATGGCTTTTAATGGTGGGGAGACCCTTACGGGTAGTTCCACCTAGCCGTTTGTGCCATGTTACGGGGAACATGGTGGACCTACTATTTTAGGTGGGTTCCGAACCACCGGGTAAGTGATAATAAAGCTTGTAACATCAAGTCATTGAAGCACGGAATACATTCCAAATACATTCTTCTTCTTTTTCTTCTCCTTTTTCTTCTTCCTCTTCTTTTTCTTCTCCTTCTCCTTCATCTTCTCCTCTTCCTTCCTCTTCTTCTTCTACTTCTTCTCCGACTTCTCCTTCTTCTTCTTTTTCTCCTCTTTCTTCTTCTCCTTCGTCTTCTTCATCTTCTCCTCTTTCTTCTTCCCCTTCTTCTTCCTCTACTTCTTCTTTTTTTCTCCTTTTTCTTCTTCCTCTTCTTTTTCTTCTCCTTCTCCTTCTTTTTCTCCTCTTTCTTCTCCTTCATCTTCTCCTCTTCCTTCCTCTTCTTCTCCTTCTTCTTCTTTTTCTCCTCTTTCTTCTTCTCCTTCGTCTTCTTCATCTTCTCCTCTTTCTTCTTCCCCTTCTTCTTCCTCTACTTCTTCTTTTTTCTCCTTTTTCTTCTTCCTCTTCTTTTTCTTCTCCTTCTCCTTCTTTTTCTCCTCTTTCTTCTCCTTCATCTTCTCCTCTTCCTTCCTCTTCTTCTTCTACTTCTTCTCCGACTTCTCCTTCTTCTTCTTTTTCTCCTCTTTCTTTTTCTCCTTCGTCTTCTTCATCTTCTCCTCTTCCTTCTTCTTCTTCTTCTTCCTCTACTTCTTCTTTTTTTCTCCTTTTTCTTCTTCCTCTTCCTCTACTTCTTCTTCAACTTCTTCTCCGACTTCTCCTTCTTCTTCTTTTTCTCCTCTTTCTTCTTCTCCTCTTCCTTCTCTTTCTTCTTCCCCTTCTTCTTCTTTTCTCTCTCTTTCCTCTCTCTCTTCCTCTTTATCCTATCCTCCCACCCTCTCTCTCTCTGAATGAACAATGAAAAATAAACTTTTTGTTTCAAAACAGCTGATCATCAAATCGTCATAAGTTGAAATGTGAAAATTTTCAGCTCACCGATCCCTATGTTAAAGAAGCAATGGCAAAAATTGAAACTTTGATCGTTCATTGCTGATGACCACTTCGATGACTTTTTTCAAAATGTAAGACCTTATCAAACATCTACTCGATGAGATCTTTCAAATGAGACGTGAACGAACAAAATCGGAAGCAGAAACCACCGAGGAGTTGTCATCACAAAAAAACATGTTCGCCTATTTTATATAAAGATTAGTATTTGGTATAATTGTAGTTATACTACAGTTTTCAAGATATTCTCATCATCTTCTTCCTTTTCTGCTTTCTCATCTTATTCGTCTTGTTCAACTTGTTGTTGTTCTCCTTTTTCTCTACTTCCTCTTCTTCTCATTTCTTCTTTTCCTGCATCGTATTCTTCCAACTAGCATAATATTAATAGGCAAATGGTTCAATTTTTGGAGTTACACGGGTTGGCTTCACTATCCATCAAAACTGTGCATGATCTATGCTATTAATACTGTACATTACGATAGGTACTGTACTACAATACTATAGAAGGTTTGAACTATTCCATGTGTCGAGTGCTCAATACCTTAACCATACTGTTACAATACTTATTCATGGCAGCAAATTTAGTAATTTAGAAATTTAGTGAGCTTAACATAGAAGGTTTAATACAATACTGGAGTGAGAATAGACAAAGACAGAAGTATTCCAAGATAGAAGGTGACAGCAACAGGCAAGAAGTGACGTCAGTGAGTGCTATCTTCAAGTGCCAGTGAGTGAGTGAGTGAGTGATTGTAAAATGAGTAAATCTTGTCTTACTGAATGCTGATGATGAGGATGAGGAGGCTGAGGCAGATTGAGATGAGTTTGAGTGGGTGGGAACTCTGAGGTAGCGCTTACTGAGTGGCAGATGGCGGCATTCCGAGTAGAGTGCATAGCAGGTGCCCAGCGCCAACACTAGCAGAGTGCCCATCACCACCGCAACCGCAGCCACCCACACGCGCGTGTCAAACGTTTCGGCGCCCTCAAGCAAATGGCGGCCCAGTTCTGTGATGGGAGAAAGCACACATAGCAGAATATTATTTATTTTAATGAATAACTTGACTATTGAGAATGAGGGATTGGAGGAAGAGGAGGAGGAGTTGAGGTGAAGGAGGAGGGGAAGATGGAGGAAGGAAGAGGAGGAGGAAGAAGAAGAGAAGGAAAAGAAAAGATGATAAAACAAAAAAGTTGATGAATAATTTAATGATTGAGAATAAGGGATTGGATGAGGAAGAGCAGTAGGAGGGGAGGAAGAGGAGGAGGAGGAAGAGGAGGAGGAGGAAGAGGAGGAGAAGATGAAGAAGCAAAAGAAGAATACAAAGACGAAGAAATACATTCACAGTAATACAGTAATACACTACTAAATCGAACATAAAACTACGTGTAAAATCAGGAGGAGGATGATAAGGAAGAGAAGGAGATGAGAAGGAGAGAAAGAAGTAGGAGAAGAAGCTGGAAGAAGAAGAACGAGAGAGAAGATCAAGTAAAGGACAGAGGGAGAAGAAAAAGCAAAAGGAGATGAAGAGGAAGACAGCAAAAAAGAAGAGAAAGAAGAAGAAAAGGCAAAAGAAGCTGGAAGAAGAAGAAGAAGACAGGAGAAAAGAAAGGAAGACGACAAATGAGAAAAAGAAGAGGGAGAAGAAGAAGAACAAGCAGAAGAAAACAAGAAGAAGAAACGATAAGAAGCAAGGAGAAGAAGAGCAGTAGGAGGAGGTGAGGAAGAGGAGAAGGGGAGGAAGAGAAGAGAAGGAGGTGGAGAAGATGACGAGAGAGAAGAGGTGGAGGAGGGAAGGAAGAGGGATGAGGAGAAAAATAAAAAAGTAGGAGGATATAATAGAATTGGAGGAGGAGGAGGAGGAGGAGAAAAGAAGAAAGTAGAAGAAATGTAGAAAAAAATTATAACATAATTATTAAGGCTGTGCAATAGGGTTTTGGTCATATTTTTTTTTCAAAGTCTCTTTGACTGGAGATTATTAGGCTACTGAAATGTAGTCTATTGCAATAAATAAAAAAAAAATTCATCAATTATTTTCTGAGATATGAGCACTTAAAGTTAATTTTTGGGGGCAACCAGTATCATGAACGGTTGTGAATAGAAAAGTGTAATTTCCAGGATCAATGTAACAAATTATTGTTTTTGTAATGAGGTATTTCATTTTTCAAAATTTTCATTTTAAAAAAAATCATTTTTTTGAAACCTTAATTACAGAAAAACTTTATTCCCGATTGAAATACAAAATATGTCATTGAAATCCCTGATATCCCTTCTAGTAATAGAGAAATTATTGTAAATCCAAATTGAATCGTTGGGTAGCTACGTTGCCCCAAAGTTTTCTTGGATTCTCTTCAGTTTTACAGAGTCAACTTCCTCATGCGAATGCGCAAGCACGTTCACTCACACATATGCAAGGACTTGCTATGTTGCCAGTTTGAATCATATTCGTTCATCACTCACTCGCCCTTATCAATGCTCCCTCACGCGCAACACCGGCACTCGCCTGTCTACCGGATGGATTTTATTTGCAGTTCTTAAATAATTATGCGATCGACAAAAATAATTGCTTTGAATGACACGTCTCCAGTAGCACTCACATTTCCTTTCCGCTATCACTCTCTTTCACCCTCATTCTTCTTCTCTCAAACAAACATATGCCAAATTGTGTCCGAAGGAAGGAACCGAATTTTTCTTTATTTATAAGATTTTTGCGATTGTTCCATATATTGTACCTTACTCTTGTGATTTACATTATGGTTTATTGGGTAATTTACATAGTGAATGGGATTATAATAATATTGTAGGACTTCTTTGATAGATAATAAATAGGCTTCCAACGAAAACTGTAGTAGAAGTGTAATTGAAAAAGTTGCTCTACAAACAGAAATTTACTACAAATGATGAGATGAAATACTAAAAAAAGAAAATATAAATATTACAATTGAGTAGTATATTATTATACTCAATATTATAATTGTGTTATATTATTTAACACAAAAATTAGGCAATGAAGAAAAAACATTTTTCATTTCAGTCTTAGATGTAAAATTTTATTAGCATCTAAGCTGTTTTACCTGCATCTGGGTGGTGTAACCATAGCGGATTTCAACTTCACATCTTGAAATAACGTCCGCGTAAATATTAATTACCTATTGCCACAGACGAACATTCAATGTCATCGTCTTTGGTAACTTGCTGTGATTATTATACAATTCATCAATCAACTTATCACATACATACCTTCACATTTTAAAATCAGTTTCAACAAAACAATATGTGAACATATTATACCGTACTATAAAATAAAATACAATTTCATAACGAAATGATCTTAGTATAAAAGTATAAAATAAAAATGAGAAAAAAAGCAAAATAATAATTATCATTTTGTTTCCATCAATTTTAGCTTTTTTTTATCTTGGTGCACTTTGAAAGACACATAATTGCACTTATTTGGCGGGCCACTTAGCGCAGTTGATTGGTGCGTCGCAACTTCAGCTTGCTGTCGTTCAGCGGTCGTGGGTTCGAATCCCGCTCCTCCATCTGGCATTTATGTGTTATCATTCACCTCATTTTCCACGCACAAGTCTCGGACTCATGTGTGCATCATCAGCTATAAAACGAATATGCACTTTTAACATTTACTATCGATTTGTGTTACCTACTCTACATTTGTCTGACTGACTATAATTTATCTGACAATACTGACTTCTTCAGCAAATTCGTTCTCTGACTGAATAAATACACTTTATCTTAATTATTCTATAATCACCAACTACATTTTTGAATTCGTTGAGAAAATAACTACTAAATGTTTTTCCTGATATCACTTGCTTATGAAACTTGGTTACTGTCCTAATTGATTCAGGTTTGATATACAGTGATTCAGGTTTCTACTTATCGACAAATTGGCCAAATTTTCAAATTGAGAACTCTTCTGAAAGTAAATTCAATGATCTAAAACTTCTTACCTCTAACTTTTTATGTGTTGGAGTGAGCATTTACATGATAAATGCAACGAAAAATTAGGTGACTTATTTTTCACAAAGGAGATAAAAATACCTGATTTTTGAAAATTGATTGTGAATGAACAATTGAACGGATATATTTTTATACATCAATCGACGTAGAATTTCATATTCTTCAATTCCAACTTTTGATAACTCAGAGAACTCTCTTTTAGAATACTTAGAGTGGATTAAAAGAACTTCCAGCTTTGTACCAATTTTTGTCCATCAAAAGAGTGGACAAAATTTGAGAGGGCTCTAGTGTCAAACGAAGGAAACAAATTTTTCTTTATAGAAAATTCTTGCGATTGTTCCATATACTGCATCTTAATCATAAAATATGATTACATTATTGGAGAGCTTACATTGTGACTGGAATTATATTATAGGACTTCTTTGATAGATAACAGAGAGCCTTTCAATAAAAACTGTAGTGGAACTGTAAAAGGTTGGGGGTTTTCAGTTTTCAAGCAAGGAATAGTAACCCCCCCCCCCCCCCCCCCCCAACAACCGAATAGTGGGTCCAGGAGCCCGGGGAAATTATTACATTAAAACTTCACTATACAGGGGATGATACCTACTCACAACACACGCACAAGAAATAACTTGATTTACAATTATTCAAACACACAAAAGACTTTTCTTTTTAGAAGTGTAAAACTGTTCAATGCCATTCCAGAGAGCTTCAAAAATCTGCCATATCCAATTTTTAAGCATAGACTGAAACTTTTTTTGATGGATAATCCATTATTATATAGGTTTGAGGATTTTTATGAAAGGGCCAAGACTTTGTAGACAATTTATAGACAGCTTTAAATGACACACTGCTATAGATAGGTAGGCTAATTTTGAATGTGATTTTGTGTTTTTATCTGTTTTAACGTTCTAGCAATGTTGTATGAGACAAAATTATTTTGATGTTAAATATGACAATTTGCAATGCTTTTGACGAACTCAGGAGTTGCTGCAATAAAGGTTCATCAGAAACTATTTCAATCAGAAACTATTTTTTATAATCATGAAATTATTAGGTGTATTTTTACTGAATTTTACTTTACTTTACTTTACTTTAAAAAATTGAGACATAAGTGAAAGACATACAAAAATTGAAAGATATACGCTATTCTTTGGAAATAAATGGAGAGTATAATTGCAAAAAAATAACTAAAATTATTTCAACTTAAGAAGATAATTAAGGAAATTAGAAAGGATATGATTGAATTAGGAGTAACCCTGGGTGAATTAATAAAAAACAAAATATTGAAAGTCATGACCCAACTAATGCTTTGCTTTGCCAATTGGCTTTGAAAATTACAAAAAATATTATAGTATGTTTTGAATATGAGGTAATAAAGTGTTATTTGTAAAACAGCCTTCTCCAAATAATAATAATCAATTTTATTCTTATATTTTATTAGTTATTTTTCCAAATTTAATAAATTTCCCCAAAATCTAAGATATTTGCCTCGGGCGCCAAAAACTCACGCTATGGCCCCCGTTTTTACTCAATCAGAAACTATTTTTTATAATCATGAAATTATTAGGTGTATCTTTACTGTATGTCTTACAATTTTACTCTTAATATGAACACTTATTATGGTTGGCTAAAAAATCATAAAAACCTAAGAAAAGCATGTATACATTGAGTGTCGAAAGCTACAGAATAATAACGTTATACTTACAACACTATTAAATTTAATAGGCAAAAAATAATAAATTTTCAAAATAAATCAGCTAACAAAAAATTGGCTATATAGTCAGCTAATTTTAACTGACTAATGAGCGAATAGTTTTTTTTTTTTTAAGAGCGTGAAGCGCGACTTTATCGCTCGAGCCAAAACATTGGCGAGAAACTATTGCGAGAGCGATAAAGAAGCTTCACGCGCGAATTGCATACAATATTTCTCCTAAAACTGCAGTTCTGGATTCCAACACAATAAAAGCTTGTAGATTGTAACATCACAGACCATGCGCGGATTTGGTTAGCGTTCGCCATTGTTGAAGTTATGTGAATTTCATGGATTCCGTGATCCACCAGAAGGCATCAAAATCAAAATAGAAGCGTAAAGAAAACAGCTGGCGAGCATAAAGTACTTTTCCTACAACTGCTCGTAAAGTAGTTCTTTACGTACTGAAAACTAATTGTAAAATGCCTCTTTACTGCTCAGCAAGCGGTAAAGTACTTTACGCTCGCCAGCTGTTTTCTTTACGCTTCTGTTTTGATTTTGATGTCTTCTCATTGGTGGATCGCGGAATCCGTGAATTCACATAACCTCAAAATGGCGCACGCTAACCAAATCCGCGCACGGTCTGTGATGTTACAAACTACAAGTTTTTATTGTGTTGTAATCCAGAACTGCAGTTGTAGGAAAAATATTGTATGCAATTCGCGCGTGAAGCTTCTTTATCGCTCTCGCAAAATTACTGCGCTCCGCTATGCGTCGCGCAGTAAATGTTTTGGCTCGAGCGATAAAGTCGCGCTTCACGCTCTTAATACATAAATAACTATTACCGGTTGCGGAGCAGTAAAGAGGTATTTTACAATTAGTTTTCAGTACGTTAAGAACTACTTTACGAGCAGTTTTAGGAAAAATATTTTTAATGTTGCATTGTCCACATTAAATGTTGGTGGTTTTCAAGTAAGGAATAGTAACCCCCCCCCCCCCCCCACCATAATCGAATAGTGGGTCCAGGGACCCGGGGAAATTATTATATTTCCACATGGACTGCTTCAAATTTTGACCCTACCTTCCCTCTTTGTTTTACAATGTTTGATCTATGTGAAAAAATTTTTGGAAAACTTCACTATATAGGGGGTGATACATACTCACAACACAAGAAATAACTTGATTACTCACCGTTACAATTATTCAAACACACAAAAGACTTTTCTTTTTAGAAGTGTAAAACTGTTCAATGCCATTCCAGAGAGCTTCAAAAATCTGCCATATCCAATTTTTAAGCATAGACTGAAACTTCTTTTGATGAATAATCCATTATTATATAGGTTTGAGGATTTTTATGAAAGGGCCAAGACTTTGTAGACAATTTATAGACAGCTTTAAATGACACACTGCTATAGATAGGTAGGCTAATTTTGAATGTGATTTTGTGTTTTTATCTGTTTTAACGTTCTAGCAATGTTGTATGAGACAAAAAGGAAATTAGAAAGGATATGACTGAATTAGGAGTAACCCTGGGTGAATTGAAAAATAAAAAACAAAATATTGAAAGTCATGACCCAACTAATGCTTTGCTTTGCCATTATCAACACAAGAAAAAACTCCTTACATTAATGTCATAAAACAAAAATTAGTTTTATTATTGTAGAATTCTGTACAATATTAGGTTAAAAATAAAACACTGCACAAAACAATGTACAAACTACTCATGCCACCCGAAGTGAACAGAGGTCTCAAACTGACCAGGCTATCTAGCCGTCAGACATATCAGATTATTTTTGTGAATGAAAGCTCAGGTATTAGAATAACTGTGGCTTGGAAACTAAATTTGCTTTACTAGATTATGAGTAGTAGAACGACTCTGCCTCCCTCCCAAGAAGGCCTAGTCAGACCTGGCGAAGAGGGGAGTAGTCGTGAGCCGAGAGATCTGGCAACGTTTCAGGGATATGGAAAGCTAGTTACAAACTAATCCACCAGAGTGATTCAAAACCGGACCAAACTCGATTCGACTCGATTGTAGACTCGTTTGTTTGTTGCCTTGAGTCGGGACTCGAGACTTGATCAGAGTCATGGTAGCTGGCGCACAGCCTTAACTAAAATTTATTGAAGTGCTTTGTTTAAAACTGATAAAAATGAGAAGAAATATTGTAAATAAAATGAATCAAAGTGCTTCGTTTGTAATTATTAAAATGAGAAGAGTTCAATTGAATTAAAAAATTATAGAAAGGATTATCTGTTATTTAAATTACTGTAAGAGAAATTAATGTATTAATTACAAAGCCTAACTAAACACAGAAAAGGATCTCTATTCTATTTGCTGGTGATGCCATAAATGCATAAAAGATTTTTATGTTTCTGTATCATTTATACTGTTAGTTTATATTTATGATTGTTATGTATTTGATTTCTTTCATTATTTCACGATTTATGATTGTTTGTATTTTTCATGGCGAATAAATAAATAAATAAAAATAAAAAAATAAATAAATAAAATATACACGACTTCATGCTGATCCGATCGGACAAATTCCAACATTTTCGCTATAGTCACCGTAGGTGGTTTTTGGGCGAAAATATAACTTTGATTCGTTTCGCTGTCTCAATTATTCAATCAAAACATTATAAGTTAAAGCAATCTAGGTTCAATTTCTGCGTGGGATTCGACAAGTAAATAATCTTATTACAACACAGATTATCAGAACCACAAGACTTTTAATTATGAGACCTACCTACAAATCTTGCGTTATATAACAAATTATTATCAGAGAATAAAACTATCTATCTATCTCATTTTTCTCCTCTTCAATTATCTATCTATCTAATTTTTCTCCTCTTCAATTATCTATCTATCTATCTCATTTTTCTCCTCTTCAATTATCTATCTATCTATCTATCTATCTCATTTTTCTCCTCTTCAATTATCTGTCTAATCTATCTATCTATCTATCAGTGGCGGTCGCAGGATTTCATTTCGGGGGGGGGGGGATGACCACCGGGGGTCTGGATTCCCCCCTCCGGAAAAAAATGTGGAATTTAAAGTCTAAAAACGTATTTTTATACTTTTTTGAGCTCTAAAATATGCTCAAGCTAATAGTATTATTTATAACTAGCTACTTAAAACATTAAGCTACATAAGACACTAGCTACTAGTTACATTATTTACTAGCTAATAAAATAGTTTTTCATTTAAAGTTTAATGTACCTAGGTGAAATAGAACCCAACCATAGTATGTGTTTTTCCTTTGATTTCCATTAGCTACACAAAGAAAATTGATCAAAAGTTAATGTGATTATTTAATGAGCTAATGAGCATGATGACAAAGTTCAGTTAAATAAACGTATAATGAAATCAAAAATAAATCAAGTGTTCACTGCGAATTTTTTTTTATGGTTAGGCCCTATTTTTAACATGTAAGTTACGAAGGAATAGCCAAAAAATACTCAGATTGTTACACAACAATGTAATGTAAATTTATTAAGTTTACAAGAAAGAATATCACAAATAAAAAATTAAGAATAATACAAAAACTATTAAAAAAAATAATAATATCGTGTGACCTGGCTGGCTCAGGTCTGGTGTCAGTGTTATCAGGTCGCACCTGAATAAGTTCAGGGCCTCTGACGTGACTTAACGACTGTTTTTAGGCAGCCGGGACCGACAGCTTAACGTGTCCTCCGAAACAAAACTATTGTAACTTGTAGTAAAACAAGAATTCGTACAAGAATTTTACACATTGGTTGGGTGTTTATTCTTCTAGCTAACAAGTAACAATGACACAGATTAAATTTATTTCTCGCAAAAACTATACAATACATAATTATGAATAAATTATTTTTTAGGGGGGGGGATCCATCTTGATATTTCGGGGGGGGGGGGGATATCCCTCCCATTCCCCCCCCCCCTGGGACCGCTACTGCTATCTATCTATCTAAAATGACGTTGGGCTGATCGTTCTTACGGCCGAAGCAACCAACGAAGTGACATAGGAAAAAAATGCAATGAAACAATTGTAATGGATGTGAAAAATTAATTTAGAAACGACGAATAATTGTGAAAGATGTGAAAATGACCACTCACCGATTTCCTGATTGTCGTGGTGGGTGCACCCTTCCAGCATGACGACCTCTCCCTCGCCGAGCTTATTGTTCGCCCACACTTGAAACTGATATGTAGAATTCGGCTCCAATTGGTAAATATCTATCTGCGTCTGCAACACACAAGTACATCAATTAAAAACCAAATATCTGATAAAAAACAATAGGATTTTCAGGTCAATTAGAATAGAAAAATGTTTGAAAATTATCTGATAGTGGATCAATCTATTGAAAAAATATGCTTTTGTCAATGGAATGGTCCTCAATATCAATTTGAAATCTGAATGAGACATCAATTCGACGAAAAAAGTGAACTAAATAGCCGCGAGCAGTAGCAGGTATCTGTTCAATCAGAGAGATGAGCTGCGTTCTCGTAGGTCCTGTTTGTAACGATGACCGATTAGATCGGCCAGCAAAAAAGACACTGTTCTCGGCTATAAAATCACTTCCCGGTGGTTCGGAACCCACCTAAAACTGTAGGTCCAACTCATTAATCACCATCATTCAACTCATTACCCACGCACAGGTCTCAGACCTATGTGGGCTTCATCCTCAAAAAAAGACAGAAAAAAGACAAAACAATAAAACTAGTACACAAAAATAACAAACAATGGGTGATGTGAATAAAGTTGAGTCAGCTGGGAATCTCATATTTATGACTCACCGCTAGGGATTATTGTCATTTGATGTGAATGAGAATTGAGTCAACCACAGCTGTCAACTCACGCCTTCCTATCGGACTCCCGTCGACTCAACAGATCAACAGTCGACTCCAGTCACTCAACTGAGTCCACTCATTCAACTTACCCAACGGGTGGTGTGAATAAAATTGAGTCATATTTTTGACTCGGTAATTGGGATTCTTGTTAGAATTGAGTCAATCACAGCTGTTTCTCACGCCTTCCTATCGGACTCCCGTCGACTCAACATATCAACAGTCGACTCCAGTCACTCAACTTCATTCACACCATTCATTACTAGAGGTACTATGGCTCCTGACTGAGAGAAGAGACCTGTTATTGAACAATAATTCATTTTAATTGAAAGGGATGATAGAGGGACTCAGCAAAACGTCGCTAATTCATATTTAGACGTCGAAATTTAAAATCAACAAGGGACAGATGACACTGTCATTAGACATCAATGAATTGTCCAATTGTGCTTAAAATATCAGAAGTCACTTTAATCAAATCAATTTATTGTTAGTCAGATGACGACCACATACGTGTTGAGTCTTGTGCATGGGTAATGAAATGAAATATTACCCAAATCTACAAGACAGAACGTGAATCGAACTCGTGACCACGTAGTAGCAGCCAGCCAGAGTGCTACAGATTAATCTATCATGGCTGCCAATCCATCTTTGTGCTTTACTATCTAAGTAGAAATGTACTTTGAAATATATAAAATATAGCTTTATTCACAAAATTACAAAGAAAAAATGTATACACAATTTTTGAACAATATCAGTCTTGTGCCCGGTTTCTGAGTTGTTCATTAACTTAATGGACCATTACCTGAATGCTGGAGTTAATGATCCGTTAAACTTAATGAACAACTCAGAAACCGGGCTTTAATCATTACATTAATACTAAATAGTCTATTTGTAATGTTGAATACTGTTATTGTGAATAAAACCAAGTAAGACTCACTTCACTCACAAGTTAGATTGAAATAACTGATATTTTAACAAACTAACAAAAGATATACAGAAACATAATTTATTAATTCAATATTCGCTGTTGCGGAAGTCTTCAGTATAAATTAATAGCACTTTGAAGAATTCAAAATTAATAAATTCTGTTTCTGTACTCTGTTCTTATAGTACGCTATGTATTTTGTACGTGGCTATCACTCTATTTTTGTAGGCTACTTCAGTGAGTTGAATAAATAAGTATTTCATTTGATTCTGTTGTCTCTTTCTAAATAAGCAAGTATTTTGTTCTAATAATTGACTAATTTGAAAAATGCATTTTTGTAACCATTTAACCCAATCCCAAGTCGTACATTAAAGTCTAGATGCTGTCTTCTCTTGACGAAACTCTACCACTGAAGAATAAAGGATGGAAGGAGAAAAGAAGATGATGGAGATGCAAAAAAAAAACAACAAAATAAAAAGAAGAATTTAGAAAGAAGTAGGAATGAGAAGAAGAAAGTAAAAAGGAGAAGACGTAGCAGAAACAAAAAGAAGAAAGCAGAAAAATAAAAAGAAGGGGAAGAAGCAGCATGAGAAATAAGAGGATAGCAGGAGAATAAGAAGAAAGCAGGAAAAAGGAGAGTAAGAAAGAGACGGAGCAGGAGCAGGAAGAAGAACGGTTAAGAGAAAGTAAACTATTAAATTTGTAATCAGGCTGTTACGTTCAATAGATCCAGGTTCATTTGAATCGAACAACCGGCTAGTAAATTATGTTTAACTACTTACCGCAGTGGAACTGATGCGTGGCGGTTTGACGGGATGCCACGGATCGGGCGGGTGACCGGGAGTGGTGTGCGCCAGCCGGTATTTGGCAGTGAAGTGCGTGATGGGGTAGCCACCCGTGTCGGCCACGTCCCAGCGCAGCAGAGCCAGAATGGTCGACGGGTGCACAGTCACGTTGACCAGCGGCGGGGGGGCACCTGCAAGGAACAGCGGAGCAGGTTATAACACACATTGATGAGGTGAAAAGAAAACTAGATTGTATGACAGTGAGGAAGAGGAGGAGGAAGGAAGAATTGGAGATGATGGGGAGTAGGAGCAGGAGAAAGAGGGGGATGAACAGGAGAGGAGAAGGAGAAGAAGCAGGACGAGGATGAGGAACAGAAGAGAAGGAGGAGGATGAGGAGAAGAAGCAGGACGAGGAGGAGGGGGAACAGGAGGAGAAGAAACAGGACGAGAATGCGAAACAGGTGAGAAGAAGGAGGAGGATGAGGAGAAGAAGCAGGACGAGAAGGAAAAGATGAAAGAGGAAGTGAAGGAGGATAAGGAGGTGGAAGAGGAAAAGTAAAGTAAAGTAAAGTAATTCTTTATTGCCACAAAACAAAACATAACATTTCAAAGATACTGTTCAAGAAGTAAAGTGAAATTCTATAGTATATAATAAATAGGCCTTAAATTTAGAATACAAACTTCACAATACAAACCTACACAATACATTATTATTATATTAATATTCAATAATATTATTTAATATTTAATAATATTATTTAATATTATTAAAGGAATGGGCTCTCCCAGAAAAGCAAAGCTTGTGCTCTGGAAGAGAGTTCAAAATAATGTAGAAGGTAATTTGGATGGATGTATATAAGATAATTTAATCAGTACTACAAGAAAACAATAGGCAATATATAAACACTAGAATATAAATGTATATACAAAATAACAATATAAGCACTAGAAGGTACAAGCCACTCAATCATCTGAAATCTCAAGTCTGAGGTAAACTTTTCTACAAAAGGGTAAGGAAGAGAAGAAGACAGATGAGAAGGACAAGGAAGAAAAGGGGCTGAATGGAAGAAGGAGGAGAAAGTGAAGGAGGATGAGGAAAAAAGGAAGAGGTGGAGGAGGATTTGGAGGTGGAAGAGGAGAAGATGGATGAGGAGTAAAGGGAAGTAGGAAGCGAGAATGGGAGGAGGAGAATGTGAAGGAGGATGAGGAGGTGGAATAGGAAAAGGGTAAGGATGAAAAGAAGAAGGGGAGGAGGAGGATGAGAAGGTTGATGAGGGAAAAAAGGAAGAGGTGGAGGAGGATAAGGTGGTGGAAGAGGAAAAGAAGATGGATGAGAAGGAGGAATGGAGAATGAGAATGTGAAGGAAAAGGATGAGGAGAAAAATGAGGTGAAAGAGGAAAAGGTAGAGAAGGGGCGAGGAAGAGTGAATGGAAGAGGAGAGGAGGAGGAGGTGGAGGATGAGGTAAAGAAGAAGGATGAGTAGGAGAAGGATGTTAAGGGGGAAAAGGTTAATGAAGGAAGGAGGAAGAAAAGAACGAAAGAGACGTTCTAAGTTGAAAAAAACAACAAAAACAAACTGGAAGACACTGACGAGGGTGAGGATGAGGAAAGGGAGGAAGATGAGGAAAAGAAAGAGGACGAGAAGGGGTAAGGAGAGAAGGATAAGATGGGAGATAAGGAGACTGACAAGGAGAAGAGCAAAACAGAGACGTCTTAAAAGAAGAGAAAGAGTTTGTTTGAGATTGATAATGGTGTAACAACTGAAACTAATATCTCACTATTTTTAATAAATGTGGTTATAACAACTTCGTATTACTATTCATTATGAAAATCTTCCACAATATCACCTTCGCCACTACAGAGAGAGATATTAGCAAGTGACTACTAGAATGATAATCACACAAATTTGATTGATATTGTTTCAAAAATTCATTCATCAGACATATGAAATCTGATCTGATTTGAGCAATCAGAGTGAAAAATAGAAACACATCCTTGGTGATGTACTACAGACTGAAATTGTGGAAAACAGACATGATAGATAGATAGATAGATAAAAGAATTTATTATTTTCTTTATACGGCAAACCGTACAATCGTTTGATAAAAAACCTTAAAAATCGTTCTACCTCCTCCCTCTCTTGATAACCCCATACTTGACCTGCATAGGTTATTGCCGCCCTACTAACCGCGTTAAAGACTTGCCACTTAGTTGAAAACAGACATGAAATAGACTACGCCAATCGAATCAAGGGATAGGTGAGACGATTGTGTTCAATTTTGCGATGGTGATTATTATTGAGTACATCGAGCGTTCATCATTTATTAAAAATAGTGAAATACTAGTTTCGGTTGTTCGGCTCTTTGCAAGCACCCCGATTCTTTAGCGTGAGATCTACTGATTGCAGAACTAGTATATTTTGGCATTTTACTAAACATTTACTAAACAATTTGTTGTAACATAATTTGTACTTGTGAAGAAAATTTAATTTGATTTGATCACACAATATTTAGAATATAGAATCATTGTAACGCTGTGGATTGAAATAAATCAATTGATGGATGTACTCACTCCTAACATGCAGCATAATCTTGTGATGCAGCCGGACCGAGTTGTCCTGGCCATCGATGACGTAGCAGTTGTAGACACCCGAGTCGCGTCGCTTCAGGTTGTCCAACTGCAACGTACCGTCAGGTCTTGTCGTCATGTGCTCGTTGCGCGCCTCCCTGATCCACTCCACTATGCTATCTGTCGACGTCTCCCCGCCTGGACATCGTAGCGTCAGGTTGCCACCTTCGTCAATGCTCTCCTCCTGGATATCACTGCTGCTATCCTCGTCCTGGGTGTCGGTGGCATAGCAGCCTTCTGTAGAAAAAAAAATAATTAGATTAATTTAGAGCTCCAGGTACTCTTTGGGTGAAGTGAAAAAAACACTGTGATTACCTAGTAGGCTCCACTGTGTAGCCTACTGTTATCTCAAAGTTGAGTAAATAAAGAGCAACTAGAAAGAGTTACAACTTATGTTACTTACGTATTATATGGAGGCCACTATTTAACAGCGCTGCGGCGGAACAACCTTAACCTAATCTCGCTAGATTGTGGGTTCCTAGATACTGAATTCGTGGTACCAAGTACCCCAATAAAAAGAAGTGTCGCAAATACCGGGAGTTAGGCAAAAAAGGGGCTCTCTCAAATTCTGGCGTCGTTAGCCATCAAGAAAGGTTAGATTAGTTAAACATCACCTCTGTGATCATCGACCATTAAAATATCGGTATCTCGGAATTGAAGATCTAGCGAGGTTAGGTTAAGCTTGTTCTGCCGCAGCGAGATTTCAAATATTGACCACCGCGTAATACGTGAGTACCCAACTTGTTTTAGCACTCCTCACTTCAGCATAATTATGTCTATGTTGCCCTAGCAATATACAACTTAGTTGGAAACCTAGTGTTAGCGTTTTATTCACAGCTTAGCACTGGGAATTTTCAAATTCCAAAAGCTAACCCACCAGTGAATAAGAAGTTGACATTCGGCAACTCACTTCCAATAACTTACATGGATCTTCATGTTGAACGATGGGAAAACCCGTCAAATTAACCTCAAATTGAAGGTATTTTAAATCAGTTTATTAATTGAGGTGAGCGCCAAAAAATATTTTTGTTTATAATCAGAATAACATGAAAAATCAATTAAAACCACAAATTTGAAGAAAACTAACCTGGCATTTGATGTAAACTCACACCCAAGTTTCATGCGAAACATTCAGTGGTTCGATCACATTAAGAAAAAATAGGAGAACATCGATTGTCATTGTAAATTTGAATATTGAATAAAGTTAATGAGATCAGAAAAGAATAATTTAATTTAGGATTAGAAGAACAAGATCCAATCGTATTGTCACTTGTCAAGGTTACGATGTGTAGGCGAGAGATGATTTCAACAATGATATGCGTTATATTAGTGAGACTGACATAGTTATAAAATGGAAAATGCAATCAAAATGTAATTGAAAAATCAAAACAAAAGCTGTGAAAATTCAAAGAAAAATAACCGTACTTACTCTCAATCAGAAATGAAACAAACAAGAAATTAAGAATAATTCTAGCAGCCATGTTTTCATTGATGCCAGTCTTTCACTGCTGAGGGTCTCTCGAGCATATTTGATAAAAGTAAAAAACCAATTATTTCCTAATTAATCATTTTTCACGCACACCCATCGCCATAAACAACAAATCGAACACTTTGACAAACACCACCATGTTGAAATTGAAATGGTTATGATTGGAATGGGAATTTATTGCGTTACGTCCAGGTCTACCAACGTAAAAAAATATCCGTCTGAACACCATGAGTTCATAGAATTACAATTAAAATATTGTCCTAATTTATTATGGTTCATGAAAAAATAATTTAATGCAAATACATTATTCAATAGAATCAAGTTCATCATAGGTTTTATGTAACTTCTCAGACATGATATATGATATGAAACGACAATAGTGACGACGTGATACCAAAGGTAGTGAGCGACTTTTCAGGAACAGGGATTCTGGGATAAAATCAGCTGTTCGCTTGTCATCGTCGTCATAATAATCATCCATGTACGATGGTTGTGAATATTGTGTCTTGCGTACAGTATAAATTGTAATTATGTAAAAATTATTGTTTTTTTCTTGCAAACATTCATATTTCTACAGAATCTGCACATTTCGGCATTGATAATCTAAATCTAACAATAGTTCTGCTACAGTGTTCTAACCAAGTGATCAACTGTACAAAGTGAGTTTTGAATTTCATTTGTAATTTCTTGTCAATAGGCTTTCCAAATAATGCTTACTGAGTAATTAGATGTAAATTTGGTGTTATCCTTTCAATATTCATGTAAATTAGTACGTTATTCATCAGTTTCCAGTTATAGATTTTATGAGAATGAACTCTCGTTCAGCTTTCACGTTACCCATTGTCTTTTTCAAGTTGAATGGCTCCACTAATCAAATTAGAACATTTCCATTATATAATATTTTCATAACATTCTTTCCAACAAAAATTATTTGCAGTTGGGCGTTATTCCAAAATAGATGTTTACTAGTTGATGTGGAAATTCAAAATCCACATCTTTTCCTGATTGAATTGTTATGTATCTCAAGTGTATCTCGTTCAAGAGATAACGATTCAGTTTCCACTGCTACAGTATCAAAACTGTGAGATTTTTTCATTCTTTATAAAAGATTGAACGACAGTTTTGTTGATTATCATAGAACTCGATTTATTTTGACATAACTTGATCTTATGTTTTGTGGAATTAGCCACGGTGTTAAGAATAGTTTTAGAATGAGCGTCCACAAACTGATACTCCATAAGTCATCCCTGTTGGTTGGTGTTTTCATGGAGGAAGGTCTGATGGAATAGTGAGATTCTTCTAATCTTTTTCAGTTTTCTCTTTGTACGTGAATTTATTGTAACTCTTATATGTCAATGCTGATATTATCTTTATTTTTAAAGCAGCTTGTCAATTAGTTGTTGTTATTTAGCAATGTTTTGATCATCATGCTTTCAAAAGCCTATTGGACTTTGATCTATCATGACTATGATCCAAAGACCTAAGCTTATTTGGCTAGTATTTTTAGCTATGGATTGTTATTGATAGAACAATGTTAATAATCATGACTTATGCCACCTTTACTACTTGCATACTGATTATTAATAATTATTGATGTCAATTTGTCTCATTACTCTTCCACTATTTTTATCTTTATTCTTGGATGCAATAAATCATACTTTTAGATCAACGCGTTGTAGGACACCGTACTTCAAAATTAGTGTAGATCTTTAGTGGTCCTACTCATTCTGATATTGCTTGATATTTATTTGTTCTATTGCAATATTAATGACGCGTAATCAAACATTTCTATTGTTATTTCGAATTTCCTTTGTATAGCATTAATACATCTCGTTGTAGACCTCAACTAGTGCGGAAATAGACAAATATATTAATTAGCTAAATGAAATCGATGATTCCCATTGTACAAAACTATTCAGTCTATACCGGAATTTGAACCAGGAATCTCTTAGTTGCGGTTCAGGCGCGCTAACCACTAGACCGTACTGACAACTTTTAAATAGTAGCATAATTTGAGATTAGCCATGCCAGCCAGTATTTTCTTCTACATAATTTATGAAATTAAAAAGGGAATGCAAATCAGTTACGCTGTGAACATTTGGCAATCCAATAAACCGTAAAAATCCAATAAAACCATCTTCCCCCATATCTACACATATTTCTATCCTTTTGTTGAAAGCGTACATTTGATATTATTTTAATTTAAATCAATAGAATTCGAAATTAATAGATTCCTTTCTGATATTATTGATGAAGTATAGCTTAGATTACATCAGGTTGGCCTTATTTTTATGCTAAATTACAATCAAGTTTCTAAAGATAGCTTCTAGAACAAAATATTAGCATCACAAGATGATATAACAAGCATATACAAATGAAATATCAATAGGTTTCTTGAATTTGTACACTATTCTGCGATAATAAAGCGATCGTTGAAGGATAGATAGTTATCTATGAGTCAGACATTTATCGTTATTTAATGATTTATTTCAAGTCAACAGTGGTCAAAATATGTAATCATTATTTAATGATTTATTTCAAGTCAACAGTGGTCAAAATATGTAAAATCGTATTTAATGATTTATTTCAAGTCAACAGTGGTCAAAATATGTAAAATCATGTTTAAATTGAAAAGATTCACTTCTAAAGAGTGTATAAACATTTTTTTTTTTTACCACTCTGTATTGTATTTATTTAATAAGGTTAAAAAATTAAATTTGGTGTTTAATTAAGCTTTAATAGGGTTGAAATTAAATTTTACTGATACCAATGCTAAATATCTCTCAATCTTTGATTAAATTATCTTATTTTAACTATTTTTTGCTTGTCAACTGTTATAAATTACTATTCTTTGATTATTGCAGTTTGCTGTCCATTTGTGTCAAACAACGATGTGCTATTCCTACCTCTGACTGCAGTTTACTGGAGAAAGATGATTGGTTATCACTACTAGAACATCGTAATCAACATATTAAAAGGTAAGAATGTGTCCCGCTTATTACGAGTGATGTTTTTAGTGTAATAAGTTCCTGGTAGTAAAAGTGCGTCTCCTACTGTGATAGAAGTGTCGTGATAGATACATCTCAAAAAATATCTTGAGAGAAAAGTGTCATAGCAGATGACAAAGATATTATTTCTTATGATAATAGAGCATTCTGAGATTCTCAAAAGGTGACTTTTTCACCTGTAATTCAAGTCATATATTTGTTGTAGTTAAATTTATATATTTGTTATTATTCAAGTATGATGAAGTGTTGCTTTCATACAATTCAATTAGTTATTAATTTATTTTTCAATGTTATAACTTGACATTTTTCTCTGATGATGCCCACTCGAGTCTGAGACTTGTGCGTGGGTAGCGAGGTTATGCCTTATTGTGGCTTGAGTTGGATTGAGTTCTGTTCATCTCAAATACAAAAAAGGCTAGGCGACATCAATTGTGCTACTTTTCAAACGTCTCTGTCGAATGATGGCGTGGACGCAGTAAGTAGCTGAGAGGTGTGCTGGATAGTATACACACTCTCCTATGCAGACAGGCCTGTGTAAAGGTGGGAGTGGACTGTTAAGCATAGAGCTTCACAATTTGTTTCTATGGGCTTGGCATTGATACAACTCTGTTAGCTCAGTGAGGAAATTAATCGCAACCTACCTCACTCCTCGTTTGCGTAGTAAGCTCTTTGGATCAAAATACAATGTTTAGGTCTGAAGAGTCACCTACAGTCGAAATCGGCTATGCTACTATTCATAATATACTTTTTTAATGCTATATTCTGTGATGAAGACCTCTTCTACTGTGGACATTGACAACTCTATAAAATAGTCAATTGGTAAATGCCACTACACAAAAATATTCACTCAACGTCGGGAATCGACCCACGGATCTCCTAATAGACGGTCAGGCCTCTTGTGTATCATGAGATCTGTGGTTCGATTTATGGCACTGAGTGATCCCATGTAGTGCCATTTTGTGGTGTGTTTTTGTGTACTCAGCACCGGTAATCGAACCACGGATCTCCTGATACACAGGACGTCTGATCCGTGGTTCGATTCCGGGCATTAGCTGAGTATTTTTTGGGTTGTGGCATTCATCGATTCCCATCAGCTATTTAATGCAGTTGTCAATTCCTGCAGTAACACAGGTCTTAATTAATTTAATTTATAGATTGATTCCCGTTCAGCCTTGTATATTTTGTGTGATCATTCACCTCATTAAAAATCCGTGACTCATGTGAGCATCACCAGAAAAAATGTCTGCAGTAGCAGAAGTCTCCCGTATGTAAAGTGAAATAATCGATAGTAGTCGATTGTCGGTCGATATCTGTACCGAACCCAAAGCTAAACATGACCTATCGACTATCGATTCTCTCAGTCGATTATTCCACTGGACTACATTCGGAATTGCAGCCGAATTCTTTAGCATAATTTATAGCATTGGATTTTTTTTTTAAATTAATTATTATCTTTTTAATTAAAACTTATGCTAGTTATTTTATTAAATCTTCCAAAAATTCCCGCTTTCTTTCATACATTTGTGTGTAATTTTGAAAAAAGTTGAACACTTCTATTATACACGGACACGCACCTTTAAGGCTCATCAAATGGATACACTTGGTACAATAGAGCACTCTCCTAGAGCAGTCTAGACTCTTGTTACACCAGTAAAGACTCGTCTAGATTCTTGTCACACCAGTGAACTGCTCTGGTAGCGTAGTTGGTTGGAGCGCTTGTCTGTGATAAGATAAGGGGCTCTGGCTTGCTTCGTTTCCTACAGCCTTGGATTCGAATCTCTTTCAGCCATGGATGTTTCTCATCATTCACCTCATTACCCACGCACAAGTCTCCGGACTCATGTGGGCATCGTCCGCAATAAAAAGAACTCATCTAGATTCTTGTCACACCAGTAAAGACTCGTCAAGACTCTTGTTGCATGAGTCTAGACTCGTCGTCCAGGCTCTTTGATACACGAGTAAAGACTCGTTTAGACTCTATTCGTGACTATAGTCTCAAAGAGTCTAGATTGTTCTAGATATTTATATATTGTTTCTACTCTTAAGCTTGAGTGCTCTAGACCTACTCTAGAGTCTACACTCGTGTTGCAAGACTCTACTGTAGTACAGTCCATTTCAAGAATTCAGTATTGTTCAAATGGAGATTATTGTTGACGATTCTATGTGTTGTAGCTAAACAGAAACCAACACAGATTATCAATTGCTGGTACTGAACCGAACTTCAGCTTTCTTGATTAGGCTTCAGTTTGTTATTGCCAAGTGTTTTGATTTTTTAAAAAGGAATTAAAAAAATTGCTAAACTTCATTTTTTCAGTTTTGTTGTGGAGACGGACAGTATGTCTCACCGTTTGTTTATTGCTGCTCATTTATTGTTAGTTTATCAGTAGTACAAGAAGGTTTTTGTTAGAATAATCTTTTTTGTAGACCTTTACCACATTTTATTATTATTAGTAGAGTCGATACCGAAATTCTCTAGCATAGGAAGTGCTACAGCGTTGATCAGTGCAAGTAGGACAGAGTCTTTGGCAACGGCCTTGTGATTAACATAGATAGAGAGCTTTTATTTAAACAATACTGAATTCTTGAAGTAAACTGCTCTATAGAGCAGTCTAAAGCAATAAGACATCATCTAGCTCTAGAGCTATTGTAGTTCAAGACAACTATTTACTTATAAAGAGCCTGGATTTAAAGTAAATGAACAATTACAACATTTTTAAACCATTTAGAAACATAAATGAAAATTTGAAAAAATCATGGAAATATCGCTGTAGGAGAGTGGCTCTAACGCAATAAGTGTCTTCATATGATCAGCCTTTGCATGCATTATATGCCCAATCACTTAGCATAGCTGTTTGTTGCTTTAGTTACAAAAGGTTAAGAACCCCCACATTTTAAAAACTATTCTATGAAACGTGTAGCACGATTAAACACTCCCTCTTTCAAGTGTTCAATGTAATCAGTCGTAGGTTTTTGTTGAGTAAAAGTTTTTGAAGTACAGGTTATATTAATAAGTATAAAAGTAAATCATTTTTGTAGTACAATATGGTGATAAACATAAAAAAGTAAATATTTTTGGAGTACAATATAGTGATAAACATAAAAAAGTAAACATTTTTGGAGTACAATATAGTGATAAACATAAAAAAGTAAACATTTTTGGAGTACAATATAGTGATAAACATAAAAAAGTAAACATTTTTGGAGTACAATATAGTGATAAACATAAAAAAGTAAACATTTTTGGAGTACAATATAGTGATAAACATAAATAAGTAAACATTTTTGGAGTACAATATAGTGATAAACATAAAAAAGTAAATATTTTTGGAGTATAGTAGTTTATTACTTGAGTAACAATAAATCAAAACTCCCATATTATTAAAAAGCATTCAATGAAATGATTAAAACACTGCGTTTTTCTACTATTCTATTTCAACTTTTCAACTATTAAATGGCGCTGTCTTATTGTGGCTTGAGGTGAATTAAGTTTTGTTCATCTCGGATACTAGTAAGGCTACATCAATTGTGTTGCTTTCCAAACGTCTCTGTCGAATGATGGCTTGGACGCAGGAAGTAGCTCAAAGGTGTGCTAGTTAGTCTGTGCAGCCAGACCCTGAGTAAAGGTGGGAGTGGACTGTTAGGGGTACAGTTTCAGAATTTGTTTCGGTGAGCTGATAGATTAAAAGTAAGGAATTGAATGATGCAAAGATACAACTCTGTTAGCTCAGTGAGGAAATTAATTGCAACCTAACTCACTCCTCGTTTTCGTAGTTCGCTCTTTAGGGCTAAAGAGTCTGAGTTGAGGTTTAAAGAGTCACCTACATTCGAAATCGGCTATGGCACTATTATACATACATACATAACTCAATGGTTTAAATAGGGTAGTTGTTTTTTATAAGTAATGAATTTATTAATTTGCTGCTTTCCTTGCAATGGATAAATAAAACAAAACCCCCAATTCAATATACAGAGTGTTTCGGAACTCTCTACCAATACTTCTAGGCAGTGTTTCTGGACCACTAACAAAAGTAAATATCATAATAAAAATTTTCTAAAATCCCCAGTTAGGAGATTTTTAGCAGTTTTTCGCTTTTAACCACTTCACACCCTAAAAAATCTCTGTTAATTGTTGGCCAATCTTGGAAAATGAGGTATCGTTGGATTTGCAATAAAAATATCTAAAAAACGTTATTCTAGTCAAATTTTGATATCATCAGCCGTTATTAATTTAATCCTGTTCAAAGATTTTAAATGGCCGCCATTTTGTTTTTTGATGTCGGAAAATTTTGATTGATTTTTTAAAGATTGTTTTCATTGTTATAAAGCTGTTTGCAAAATTTCAAAATTATACATTCAGAGGTGTTCGAATAAAAAAATAATGAGTGAAAAAAACAAAATGGCGGCTGTGTGAGTACCTGGGGATTTTAGAAAATTTTTATTACGATATTTACTTTTGTTTGTGGTCCAGAAACACTGCCTTGAAGTATTGGTAGAGTTCCGAAACACCCTGTATAAATAGAATAAGTTAGTTTGAAGTAACTGACAATTTAACAAAATGACAAATATACAGAAACAGAATTTATTAATTTCGAATTAGAAATTAATAAATTCTAATTAGAATTACCCCAAACTTTCAGGAACATTCAATAAAATGTTTGAAACTAGGTATTTCTACTATTTAATGTTACAAAAACAGTAGTTCATTTTTGACAAGTCACAATTTTTTGTTTGCTGCTTCTTTTATAATTGATAAATAAAATTATACTCCAAAGGAATATAAAAAACTAACGTTTTTAAAAGATTTGTAATAAAATGTTCAAAACAATACATTTTTCCAATGTTTAATGATATGTATAGTTGACTTCTGATTAGTAACTAATTTATTTATTTGCTGATTTAGTTGCATTGGATGAATTAATTATAATCACCAAATTAATAAATAATTAAAATAAAAATCTCATGTTTTTAAACATTTGTAATGAAATGTTTAAATACTACATTTTTTCAACTATTTAATGGTATGAACTATATGGTTATTAATATGTAGAATCTACATATTTTAATTTATGAACAAAATGGTTATTAATATGTAGAATCTACATTATCTTCATATATAACATATCTTCAATATATGGTATTGAATGGTATGGTTTTCAATAATTAAGAAAAAAGAGAATGAGAAAAAAGAAGAAGAAAGAAAAGGAGAAAGTAAAAGAAGCAAAAGAAGGAGGGAAAAGAAAAACGAGAAGAAGAAGAGGGATAAGAAAAAACTTAAATTTGTAGATAGGCTTTACACGTTGTAGAAGTCGAAATTCAATTAAATCGGGCCACCTGCTAGTACGATACAATATATTAATTGAGTTCAACTCTAACATTTTCTGCCGTTATTTTACCGTGTCGGCGGAAACTGAAAATCAAAGAGAATTTCCAGAGGAAAGGAAAAATTTATTTGTTTCTTTCACTCTCTTTTTCGCACTTCACTTATTTTATAATGTGCATCGGTGTATGCTTTTATAAAAGAAAGGTCAAATATTATATTTTACAGCTAGATATATATATCCATGTACAGCTGCAGAAACATATATAATTATATATATATATACATGGATATATAAAGCAACTACACAAAGCTAAACTTTTCTAGCAACGTATTCTGCTAATCAATTATTTCTTGATTGTGTTAGTGTCCCTGCAACTTCGCCAGTGTGATCCATGAACTTTTACTGCCCTTTAACCCTTTTAAAACCCTTTCTAGGGCCCTCGCTTGCCCTTTTGTTTGACATTCAATAGTTACTTAATGCACGCTTTCTGTTGGTTTCTGCTTATTCATGGTTTTATTCGTTCTTGTGTGAAGATTGAATATTCGAGATTAAGTCAGGTTAGGTTAGGTTAGTTATTAAGTTATTAGATTAAGTTATTCCACTATTAGATTACATAAGTGACAGGCATTTGATTATTTACGAAATGATATAGCAGTGGAGACATGGATATTGGAAATTAGACTGCAGTTCCTTGTCTTTCCCAGGAAAAAATCGACTGATAGAAGTCGATATGTAAAAATCGATTGATAGAAGTCGATATGAAAAAATCGACTGATAGAAGTCGATATGAAAAAATCGACTGATAAAAGTCGGTATGAAAAAATTGACTAATAGAAGTCGATATGAAAAAATGGATTGATACAAGTCAATATGGAAAAATCGACTGATAGAAGTCTATATGAAAAGATCGACTGATAGAAGTCGATATGAAAAAATCGACTGATAGAAGTCGGTATGAAAAAATTGACTGATAGAAGTCGATATGAAAAAATGGATTGATAGAAGTCAATATGAAAAAATCGACTGATAGAAGTCGATATGAAAAGATCGACTGATAGAAGTCGATATGAAAAAATCGACTGATAGAAGTCGGTATGAAAAAATTGACTGATAGAAGTCGATATGAAAAAATGGATTGATAGAAGTCAATATGAAAAAATCGACTGATAGAAGTCGATATGAAAAGATCGACTGATAGAAGTCGATATGAAAAAATCGACTGATAGAAGTCGGTATGAAAAAATCGACTGATAGAAGTCGATATGAAAAGACCCTTTTAACCCTTTTAAAACCCTTTCTAGGGCCCTCGCTTGCCCTTTTGTTTGACATTCAATAGTTACTTAATGCACGCTTTCTGTTGGTTTCTGCTTATTCATGGTTTTATTCGTTCTTGTGTGAAGATTGAATATTCGAGATTAAGTCAGGTTAGGTTAGGTTAGTTATTAAGTTATTAGATTAAGTTATTCCACTATTAGATTACATAAGTGACAGGCATTTGATTATTTACGAAATGATATAGCAGTGTAGACATGGATATTGGAAATTAGACTGCAGTTCCTTGTCTTCCCCAGGAAAAAATCGACTGATAGAAGTCGATATGAAAAAATCGACTGATAGTAGTCGATATGGAAAAATCGACTGATAGAAGTCGGTATGAAAAAATTGACTAATAGAAGTCGATATGAAAAAATGGATTGATACAAGTCAATATGGAAAAATCGACTGATAGAAGTCGATATGAAAAGATCGACTGATAGAAGTCGATATGAAAAAATCGACTGATAGAAGTCGGTATGAAAAAATTGACTAATAGAAGTCGATATGAAAAAATGGATTGATACAAGTCAATATGGAAAAATCGACTGATAGAAGTCTATATGAAAAGATCGACTGATAGAAGTCGATATGAAAAAATCGACTGATAGAAGTCGGTATGAAAAAATTGACTGATAGAAGTCGATATGAAAAAATCGACTGATAGAAGTCGGTATGAAAAAATTGACTGATAGAAGTCGGTATGAAAAAATGGATTGATAGAAGTCAATATGAAAAAATCGACTGATAGAAGTCGATATGTAAAGATCGACTGATAGAAGTCGATATGAAAAAATCGACTGATAGAAGTCGGTATGAAAAAATTGACTGATAGAAGTCGGTATGAAAAAATGGATTGATAGAAGTCAATATGAAAAAATCGACTGATAGAAGTCGATATGTAAAGATCGACTGATAGAAGTCGATATGTAAAGATCGACTGATAGAAGTCGATATGAAAAACTCGACTGATAGAAGTCGATATGAAACGAACGTTTAGCTTTGGGCTTCATACAGATATCAATTGACACAATTTACAGGGGAGTGATAGCCATGAGCCGTAGGTAGCATGTATCTATTCAATCAGATAGAGATAAGCTGCGTTTTCCTGGGCACTCTCTGTAAGGGTGACCGATTAGATTGGCCAGTTTTTGAAGAGTCTCGAAAATATAGAAATATTTAAAAAACAATTGAAGATATATTTAGTTGATAAAGCTTTTTATAGTGTACAAGAGTTCCTTTCACATCAAAATTAAGCCTCACCTCAACTAATTGAAGTAATTATGGTATCTAGTGTATAATATTGTTGATCTGACTTGTCTTATACCCCTTAACTGGAGTCTCCAAGACGTAATCTACAAAAAAAGACAGTGTTTTCTGCTGTAAAATCACTTCCCGGTGGTTCGGAACCCACCTAAAACTGTATGACCAGCTCATCAATCGCCATCATCCAATTCATTACCCACGCACAGGTTTAAGACCTATGTGGGCTTCATCCTTCAAAAAAATGTATAAATATTGAACTATATAGTATCTTATGTGTGTTTACTGTATAAATATATTTGTAAGACGATTGTGTAGCAAAGCTACATTAAAATATACATGCAAGGAGAATAATGTTGAAATTTAAATGAAAAATATAAACAGTACAATTCGATTACACCTGCCACTATGAATCTGCACTTACAAAAAAATCATTGAACATAAATTATAAAAAAAATACAACTATGAGTTGTAGATTGTTGTTTGTTCACTGAAGTTTTTGTTTTTATGCTGGAAAACGGCCATTGAGGTTACCTATTTCCGGTACATGAAAGTCGAACAAAAATCATATCAACAAAAATTAATGTCCTGGATTGTTTGTTCCATGACGATCTGCGTTGTTAATATTAACTTTTCATGTGAAATTTAACGACATGCAGTCAAATATTTGTTAAGAATAAGTATAATAACTCACTTAATCTGGCCGAGTACTTTCGAATCTATGAGATCTGAAGATGGATCTCATAGATTCGAAAGTACTCGGCCAGATTAAGTGAGTT
This sequence comes from Conomelus anceps, assembly GCA_948455865.1. Taxonomy (NCBI): domain Eukaryota; kingdom Metazoa; phylum Arthropoda; class Insecta; order Hemiptera; family Delphacidae; genus Conomelus; species Conomelus anceps. Next base: position 66,183,930 of record OX418221.1, read on the forward strand.
ATTATACTTATTCTTAACAAATATTTGACTGCATGTCGTTAAATTTCACATGAAAAGTTAAAAATTAATGAACGATGAAATGAATACATTTTTATCACAGTGAAGCAAATTACAGATTTTTTCAAAGGTTAAGAATTCCCCAATTTTATAGAAAGCATTACGTTTTAAATGAGAAGAGATAATTTTTTTAGAATTATGCAGAAGCAGATCTGGAAGACGGCTCTGGTAGTAGCGCAGTTGGTTGGAGAGCTGTGTTAAGATAAGGGGCTCTGGCTGGCTTCGTTTCATACAGCCTTTGGTTCGAATTTCATTCACCTGATTACCCACGCACAAGTCTCCGGACTCATGTGGGCATCATCCGTCATAAAAAATGTAGATCTTTGATTGGAACAATTTATTGTATAAAATGTACTACTATTGGGTGTGACCGTGTGACATTAGACGTAGAAAAAAGACTATAAAATTAAATTTGTAAATAGGATTATTTTAGAAATTCAAAATAAATATTTTCTATTTGCGGAAGATGCCGACTTGTGATTGGGTAATCAGGTGAATGATGAGAAACGTGGCTGTATGAGATTCGAACCCAGGCTGCAAAAAACTAAGCCTGCCAGAGTCTTATCTAATCACAGGCAACCCTCCAATCAGCAGCAGAGCCGCCAAATTGAATCGGGCAACCTGTTGTTAAAGAATATTTGAATTGGAAAACCGTACCATACAATTATTATAGTCGCAAATACTTGGTGTGGCCTGGAGGCACGACCTCAAGGCACGCTCTGGCTGCCTTCAGGCGCGCGAATAGTGTGGTAATTATTCGCGGGGTTGTCATAGCAACGTGCGCCAAGCGTCACTAGGACGCTCGTGATGACGTTGCAAAAGGAGGCTGTGACGCACTTGGAGCAACCTTGCTTGCTTGCCTTGTGTGTGCTCCCAGCGGAATCATCAACAGGGTTTATCCAGTGGGTTGGGGGGGGGGGGGGGGGTGAGTTTTGGGTGGTGGGGTTGTTGTTGTGGGGGGGGGTTAAGGGTAGGTAGAAGGCTCTAGAAAAACAAAAAATGCCCCTGGCTGTTGTTATTGCAGGCTCATTGCAACTGCTCCTTGATTAGAGCTAGATGGATTTCTGTGTAGCCGAAGAGTAGCTATTGCGTTTTTTTTCATTTATTTATTTAATTTTTAATTAAAAAAACACAATCAAGCAAAGATGCAACAGGGTATTACCCACAATTGCTTCCTTCACAAATTTTCAACACTGAATGATCTAAATTTTAGTTTTGTCCGAGGTTAACAAGAAATTTTACTTTCAAGTATAAGGTTGATGTGAATAAAGTTGAGTGAGTGATTTGATTTAATTTGATATTTATTTTAACTTACGTTGACAGGTCTTGAAAGAGGCAGGTATTATTATTATCATATTAAGATAATAATAGTTAAAACGGAAATGAACACCAACTACTAAAAGTATATAAAACTATATGAAAATAAAACATAACAATGTCTTCAAGGGAACTTACTAATAAAATTACTAAAAAACGTTGAGAAATGTATGTGTACATGAACTGATTGATATCAATGTGAGAGATTAAAATCTATGTATGGAATGCAATATTATTTTTGAAAATAATATAGAATAAGATATATAGGTAAAATAGGTAAGTAAGTAATATAGAAGGGAATAATACATATTAAAATGAAGATAATAATACAGTGTGTTAAGAAAATCTTCCGTGTTGCACAAACTCATTGAATCTTTTGCAGTTTGTCTTCAAGAATTAAGATATTTATTCACCGTTGAACATTTCACTTGTGTAGGCATCGTTAATAATTTTATCTACGACCATGTCATAATGTATACATTACATTTTCACAATTGATGCCAAAACAGCTGTCTTTTCGAAATGCTTTTTGAAACCCGTTGCATAATGAGCTCATTATAGTACAGGTTCTACATTATAACACGGGTTCTGGACCAATCAGAAGCATTTTTGATGGAATCAATATCGTAATTCAATATTGTGAAACTATCAGCTGATTTGATCAAACTGCTGCTAACTAAGCTGCTAACCTAACAATCTACTATAACTTCTCATTTTTGAGATGAGAGGTTAGGTATCTCTGACAGTCACAGGTAAAATGAAATTGTTTTAATTAAATGTATACTAGTGGTCGTAGATAAAATAGTGTATGCAACGATTTTATTTGGCCATTAAGGCACTCGTGAGATATTTACATCTAACTCGTGCCTTAATAAGGGTGAAAATAAAATCGTTGCATAAGCTACTATTCAATTCTATTTAAGAAGTCATAAAAGTTGATAAACAGAAAATTATACTAATTAATTCTAAAAATAATACTCTGAATGCTCAAATACATAAATAAATTTGAGATGGCTATTCAAAAGTTGACCGGTGATGGAGTTTTTACTTTAGAGCAGACACAACTGTATTGAGATTTCTTGCTGGCAATTATCTTAAATTTTTATGGTTATTATCATATTATGTTGGTAACAGTGGCTCAACAGATTTATTCATAAAAACTTAGAAAACACATTGGAAATTATGACTCACGTTATGGCGTGACGGCCGCTTTACTCTGTTGTCAAGAGCATCGTCAGACGACCCACAGTACACTGATTTAAGGTATGAGTTTGAGGGTTATGGATGTTAGAAGGGTGGAGAGGTGGGGGGATGAGTAGGCGGGAGGTTTGAAATTGGGATTATTTTGTCAAATAGGGTATGTGAGAAGAAGTGGAGTTGATTTAATAAATTATTATATTAAAATTATCATTTTGTAGTAACTGATTTGGAAGCACAAAATACATCTGGACAAATTTTCTAATCATACCATGGATAAAAAGATGATATTAATTATTCTAACAATTGTTGAATTGGTTAACATCACCCAAACCATCAACAAACAGGATGACAACTCCCATACATTCATCACACTTACATACCTCAACAACAAAACTCACAAATTAGCAGCATCATTCAGGAAACTCAAATATAAAATAGCTTACAGAACAGCTAACTCACTCAAAAAACACCTGCATTCTCAGACAACATCTCAAAACAAGTACAACAGATCTGGAATTTACAAATTGAAATGCAATGACTGCAACATGTTCTACATAGGACAGACTGGCAGGACATTCACCACTAGATTCAAAGAACACACAAGAGCCATCTCACACCCAAACGCACATTCCACTTTTGCTGAACACATAATTTCAACAGGCCACAGTTATACCAACATTGACACTAATTTAGACACACTTCACTTCACTCCCAAAAGCCAGAAATTCAATGTTTTAGAACAATATGAGATTTACGAACACACAAAGTAACAACCTGACAACTTTTTAAATGATAAATAAATAAATAAATAAATAATTTTATTAATGGAGACAACAGGTGTAACCCCATTTTGCCTCCTTCACACAATACAATAATTTCAACACTATGCAATTTGAAATAATTATAAATGAAAATGAAAACAGAAGAAAATTCAATCAATAATAAAGAAAACAAGCAAGTAAAGTCATTATGATGACAATAATAAATAACTCAATGAATACAATAATAGATCAAGAGTATGAAAAATAATAAAATTAACAAAATTTTAATTATAAAAATTCAAACTACTAAAATAATATGATGGATGAGAAGAATGAAATGTCTGTGTAATACTTACAAAAGTTATATGATCAACTCCACTTCTTCTCACATACCCTCTTTGACAAAATAATCCCAATTTCAAACCTCCCGCCTACTCATCCCCCACCTCTCCACCCTTCCAACATCCATAACCCTCAAACTCATACCTTAAATCAGTGTACTGTGGGTCGTCTGACGATGCTCTTGACAACAGAGTGAAACGGCCGTCACGCCATAACGTGAGTCATAATTTCCACTTGAAAGTGTTTTCTAAGTTTTTATTATATGAGTGGAAACAAGATGGATCCTCAAAATCACAGATTTATTCAGTTTAACACTAGGTCTAGCAATGCTATTTCTCTGCCTTGTGTTATTACAGTCTATTGCTGAACTCTTGTTAAAGAGATGGATGTTTCTCTATTCTAAAAATAAATTGTACATTGTAAACAAGCATGGCATGGTCATTATTATGAATATATCTCTGCATGATTCATTGTAGTTTAGGCCAAAAATGTCGCCTAGTTCTTTTGTCCAATAAAGGCTTTATTTGCAGAGGGAGAATCCACTCCGTAACTGATACGCGACCGGAACCGTTGGGTCATGATCATGATTACAATTTTAAACCAACACGTGCTTTTATTTTTTTAATAAACACCCACTTAAAAAATCAAACTTTTAAAAATCTGGAAAAAATCAGTTTTTTTTAATTTTCAGTATATTGAAAAAACGAATTGTTTGATCGAAATTGAATTTTTTTTATCTTGTTCCTCAAGGTGTCTAAAAAACTATCAAAAGTTCAAAATAAATCGTAGGTGAGATTAATTGCCCCTCAAACTTAACTTTGAATCCCCATATTTCACAAAATATTTATGAATTTTTTCTCATGACAAAGATAACATTTTAATACCTTAATGCGTGATGTTTTCAATGGCGAAATACTGATGAACAATCTAATATCCAAACTGACACTGTATTTCTTTATAAATTATGATTTCTACTCACTTATACTGAAGGGATGCATTTCGCTTCTAAAGAGAAGCTTCTCTTGTCAGTTTTGATACTAGATCTTGATAATACTCGGGAAGTGATAGCCGAGTGCCGTAGCAGGTATTTGTTCAATCAGAGATAAGCTACGAAACTCTAGGCGCTCTTTGCAAGGGCGATCGATTGGATTGGCCAGCAAAAATGACACTGTTCTCTGCTGTAAAATCACTTCCCGGTGGTTCGGAACCAACCTTAAACTGTAGGGCCTATTCATCAATCACCATCATCCAATTCATTACCCACGCACAGGTCTCAAACCTATGTGGACTTCATCCTCTGAAAAAAAATAATATCCAAGAAACTTTGAAAAAAAATATTACTAAAAACCTTCCACACAGCCTTAATAATATCCAATACAAGAAACGTCGAAAAATAATTATGACCAAAAACCCCTGGCTCATCCTTAGTAACTAAAATACTTTTTTATTAACTTGGTAACGAGCTGGCAAGCCTTGGTCTGCTCACTAAATTGGCAACCCAGTAACCGATTTCTAGTGGGCCAAGCTTTTGAACCCTTTCAAGTGGAGTGAGTAAGATCGTGTGACATCTGGCTTTTCAGTTAGCTTTGCCGCTTTTCAAAGGCGCTTTTCCATTTTCCTCTGGGCTTATGACGTCATACCGATGACGTCTGTTAGCTGTTTGATGACGTAAGCAAGCGAATCGATCGATTGACAGCAAGCTGCTGGGTATTTACTCACACAGTCGCCGCCAAAAAGCAAGAACTACCACTCTATAGATTGATTATTGCTATTTACTGCTTTCTAAACTTCTCTTTTTCCTCTTCCTTGTTCCCTCTTTTTCTTCTACTCCTTCCCCTTCTTGTCTTCTTCGACCTCCTCGTCATCCTCCTGATCCTCCTCCTCCTCCTTCTGCACCTCTTCCTCCTGGTATTGATGCGTTTCCCCACTTCTTTATCTCCTTTTCTTCCTCCTTATCCTCCTCTTCCTCTTGCACTTGTTCTTCCTCCTCCTCCTCATCCTCCTCCCTATCCTCCTTCTCTTTCTCTTAGTCCCACTCCTTCTCCTCCTCCGCCTCCTCCTCATGCTATTTACTGCGTTCTAATCTTCTGTTCTTTCTTCTCCTTATTCCCATATTTTCTTCTTCTTCTACATTATTTTTTATTTTTTTCTCTTATTCTAATCGTCCTTCTTCCATTTCATCCTGCTTCTACTTCTTCCCACTTATTTTTCTCCTTATTCTCCTCCTTCCCATCCTCCTCTTCCTCTTCATCCTCCTCATACTCCTTCTCCTACTCCTCCTTTAGAGTTGAGTGGTAGAGAGGGCCAAGAGTCCTAACTCCGTTCTTAATGAAGACAATCAATCAATTTTCTTCTCCTTCTCCTCCTCTTTCTTCTTCCTCCTACTCCTTCTCCTTCCTGTCTTTGTTTTCCTTATCCTCCTCCTTCTGCTATTTACAGCTTTCTAATATTCTGCTCTTCCTCTTCCTCATTCCCTTATTTGCTTTCTTCTTCTCCTCCATCCTTTTTCTCTTCTGCTCCTGCTCCTACCACTCTTTTTCCTGCACCTCCTCTTCCTCACCACCTGATATGTACTGCGTTCTAATTGTCTGTTTGTCCTCTTCCTAATTCAATTTTTCCTCTCTACTCCTCCTTCTCCTTCCTGTTATTCTTCTCCTACTTCACCTCCTTCTATAATGCCTTCTTCTTATCTTCCTTCCTCACCTTCTTACTCTGCTCTTTCTCTTTTTTCTTCTTCACATTTTTATTTTTTTTTATTTTTTTCGGAGGATGAAGCCCACATAATTCTGAGACCTGTGCGTGGGTAATGAATTGGATGATGGTGATTTATGAGCCGGGCCTACAGTTTTAGGTGGGTTCCGAACCACCGGGGAAGTGATTTTACAGCAGAGAACAGAGTCTTTTTGTTCTCCTCGCGCTCCTCCTCTACATCCTACGCTTCCACCTCCTCCTCTTCCCCCTCCCCCTCCTTCATCTCCTTCTCATGTTCTCCCGCCTCTCCTTCATCAACATCCTCCTCTTCTTCCTCCTCCTCCTCCTCCTCCTCCTCCTCCTCCTCTTCCTCTTCCTCCACTTCCTCTGTAAAAGGTGCACCAACATGGGATTGTTTAGCTCTGTAACCGCCACCCATATAATAAAATAATAATCTTTTGTGCATATAATAATAACAATTCTTGTAATTTCAATACTTCAACCATATTAATCCTTACATTTATGCCTCATTAACTTTGCATTCTCATGTGCGCGGTCAGTGTTTGTAGTTCATTAATTTTACATTAAATCTAACATTGAGTAGACAGTTACTGGTTTTCGAAGGCTGTATGAGTTTTGAAGCATGATTATGTTGATAATATCAATAATTGTTATTGCAAGGGAGATGATTATGATTATGATGAAGATGATGATTATGTTGTTGATGATGACGATGATGATGTTGACGACAACGATAACGATGATTTCGAGAATAGCCAGAGTCGGTGACCGATAATTGGGTTATGAAGAAAACTCGATCGACTGATTTTCCAGATAATTAATTTTTCCTCCAAGTGCGCTGTCAATTACAGGGCAGCTGTGAAATTGACGTTGAAAATGTCGGCTTTTTATTGCACCTAATCTCTGCAATGATTTCAGCAGAAATTAGAAATCCATAGATTCATTGCAAGGTTGATTTGTTGATTTGTAAATTCCACCTTGAGTCAGATCTCTAGTTAATGGTCATTATATGAGACTAGCAGGTTGCCCGATTCAATTGAATCTGGATTTCTAGAATTTGTAATATCTACAAATTTAATTTGATGATTTCTTTGTTTTATCCCACTCCTTTTTCTTATTTTCCTCATACACCTCCTCCTACTCCCTCTCATCCTCCTTCTCGTACTTATCCCTCTCCTCCTAATCGTTCTTCTCCTACTCCTCCTCCTTCTTCTTCCTTCTCTCCCTCAATTCCTAATCCTCCTCCTCATTTCCTATTCTTCTACACCTCCTTCAACCTCTCCTCATCATCCTCCTCCTACTACTTGTACCCTCTCGCCCACTCCTCCTCCTTCTACTCCTCCCCCTTCTCCTTCGCCTTTTCTTTTCCACCCCTCCTCATCCTTTCACTTCTCCCCCTTCTCCATCCCCTCCTCCCTGCTACTCCTCACCCTTTCATTCTCCCCCTCCCACTCCTTCTCGTCCCTCTCTCCCTCTCCACCACATCCTCCTTACATTTCTCCCTCTCCTCCTCCTGATCATCCTCTTTGTCCTCCTTCTGCACCTTCTCCTCCTTCTCCTTTTCTTCTAGAGTTACGTGTTAGAGAGGACAATGAGTACTAATTCTGCCTTCAATAAATGCAATTTATCAGTCTTCTCCTCCTACTCTTGTCCCTTTTTCTTCTTCTCCTCTTCCTCCTTCTTCTCCTTCTCCTCTTTTTCTTCTAGAATTGAGTGGTAGAAAGGACAATGAGTCCCAACTCTGTCCTTAATAAAGGCAATTAATGCTCCTCCTCCCCTTCACTTTCCCCTCCACTTTCTCTTTCACATTCTCCTCCTCCTCCTTCTTCTCCTCTTCTTCCTCCTCCTCCTCCTTCCTCTCCTTCTCCTCCACCTCCTCCTCCTCTTCCTCCTCCTTCTCCTCCTTCTTCTTTTCCTTCTTCCTCGCGTCCTTTATCGTCTTCCACTCCCCCTTCACCTTCTCCTTCTTCTTCCTCATTCGTCTTCCTCTCTTTCTTCAATCCCTCATTCTCCATCGTCGAAGCTTCGTCGACAGATAACAGCAAGTAGCTGTTTATTATATTAGGTTGTATTTCTACTAGGTGTAACTTTTTAAAGGTCTTGCTGAATCCAATAAATTCAGCCCTCGTCTCTCAATTAAAATGGTGATTGATAATGGTTTAACCTAAACAGTATCTCACGGTTTTCAATAAATTTAGTTGTGACAACTTCAGTCTTATTATTCATTATTGATATCTTCCTCAATATCACCTTGGCCACTACAAAGAAACAGTTCTTAATAAATTTAACAGTTCCTATTAATTTTGAAGCTGGGCATTCACGTTCCAACTTGCAGTACTGCTAGTAGTACTGCTAGATGGATAGTCGACTCCACTCACGCTCCTACTTGCAATCCAACTTTATTCCTAATCAGCTGTGAACGTCGCTCTCGAGCCGAAAAATGTAACCGAAGTTGCCCGAACTTGCCCGAAGGTCATGCACTGATTGAGATAGGTTGGACGACTTTGATCCAACGCCCCCACACACGTTCCAACACCGTCGACATTCGGAAGTTGTCCCTCTAGTCGTCCGTCTAGTCGTCCATCTACAATTCCAACCATCCAACAAGCCCATTCACGTTCCGTTTTCGGATCCAACCTTGGAGGTTGGACTGCAAGTGGTACTGCAAATCGGAACGTGAATGCCCAGCTTTACAGTTCCTATTAATAAATTTTTAAATTTGAATTTCATATAGGCTTGCTGTAGTTTAGTTTCTCCAGTATTTCATCCAATGGCAGCAACTCGTAATAATTTCCATTGCCTTGATTGGATGTTACCCTTCAATGAAAATTTGAAACTTTAATATGAATGATTAGCATGGATCTGTTCATTCAGATTATATTAGAAACGCTCTCCGAGGCCCTCTTTGTAAGGGTGACCGATTGAATTGGCCAGCAATAAGATTCTTCTCTGCCGTAAAATCACTTCCCGGTGGTTCGGAACCCGTCTAAAACTGTAGGTTCCACTCATCAATTACCATCATACAACTCATTACCCACGCACAAGTCTCAAACCTATGTGGGCTTCATCCTTAAAAATAAATTCGTCATGAATTTGCATTACATATATCTCTCAATATTTCCAGTATTCCATTCAATGGCTAGAACCCTTAATAATGTCAGTGTTTTGCGTGGATGTTACCCTTGATTGAAATTTTGAAACTTTGAGTGCTTGTGAATGAGCTTGCCGCCTACACCATCAATCTGTCAACGCTTTGATTCAGTGACGTCATATCGAGTCGCCGCCATTTCAAAAGCGAAACAATAGAATCAAGTTAATCGATTTTCTATCTTTGTCTTCATCCCTTGTGTCTCTTGTCTGGTCTGTTTCGTATTGATTGACATTTTTGGAATAGACATGGTCGATAAATCAAGAAAGAAATACAAGTTGAATGTGTAACTAGGGAAGTGATAGCCGCGAGCCGTAGCAGGTATCTGTTCAATCAGATAGATAAGCTGCGTTCTCGTAGGCCCTGTTCGTAACGGTGATCGATTAGATTGGCCAGCAAAAAAGACACTGTTCTTTGCTGAAAATCACTTCCCGGTGGTTTGGAACCCACCTAAAACTGTAGGTCCAACTCATAAATCACCATCATCCAACTCATTACCCACGCACAGGTCTCAGACCTTTAAGGGCTTCATCCTCCAAAAAAAAAAAAAAAACTACAACAAGCTACCGCAGTTTTAGTCTCCAAAATATAGAAATATTTAAAAAACAATTGAAAAATTATTCAGTTGAAGCTTTTTATAGGGTACTAGCGGTCCACCCATGCGTTGCAACGGTATCTTAGTTATAATAGAAAGTGCTACCTGGCGAATTCCCAAGAGCCTAGCACAAACCGCACCTTCCTAAAATGTTAATTTTTTTTGGATAAATTGAAATAAAAAAAATTTTGTTTTTTTTTTCACCAAAGAAATAATGGATGAAACATAAGCTTAGCTTTGATTCACCAGTCATATGTTTCCTACATGACTGCAATGCTCCGACTACACAAGTCTGCAGACAGCGTAAATAACGCCGCCAAGGGCCCACCATATGATTAAAAACAGTTGATTTCTATCAGCTGTTCCTTTAAGGATAGATTTCTCCTTTTTGTGTCCTTCAGCGAGGACTTTTGAACTCCCAACCTTCACAGGAACCATCTCGGGACTATTCTACATTATGCCTGAAAATTTCAATACTGTTAAATAACTTAAATCCCGATCGATGCTCTCGGTAATAAAACGTGGTAATAAAACGAAGAAGAAATGTATCCAAAATCGCACAATACTTGGTTTTTAAACGTTTATTATTCTGTTAAAAAAAAGTTAATTTAGTTTTTTATAGCTAAAGACATTGTCAAAATAGTTTTCAATACTGTTAAATAATCTAAATCCCGATCGATGCTCTCGTTTTTCAGGAGAAGGCCGCGTAAAATGCCTTCGGGGCCGTGACAGACAGACAGAAATTGAGATAAGACTTGTTTCGGCTTCTTTAATGTATAAAACGTAAAAATAACCAAAAAGTACATAATTCAGATAAATGTACAGACAAAACTCTAATTTTATTTATATAGACAAGAGTTTCTTTCTCATCAAAATTAAACCTCACCTTAACTAATTGATATAGTAATTATGGTAACTAGTGTATAAGATAGTATAATTGTTGATCTGACTTGTCTTATACTTCTTAACTGGATTTTCAAAAGACGTAATCTACACAAAAAAAATAATAATAATTTAATTGAGACGACTTTATATTGTCACTACCATATTTATTTTGAACAGAACTAGATACTATAAAAGCTAGTAATTCTGTAAACAGTAGACCTTACATCTAAGATTAAGGGTGCTTGCACATAGGAACATACTCCATGTACTCAATGATAATCACCTTCGCAAAATTAAACACACTCATCAGACCTAACCCTTGATTTAATTTGTGTCTTCTATATCATGTCTGTTCTCCACAAAAAGTCACTCTGTATCACATAACCTAGGCTGTGTTTCTATTTTCTAGATAACTGTTAGCTTAAATCAGATCAGATTTCACATATATCTAATGAATGATTTTATAGAACAATATTCATTAAATTTGTGTAATTATCACTTAACAATACTTAGAGTCACTTGTTAATATACTTGATTGAAATATTAGGAAGTATTTGTTTCTCTCAAACAAATATGTTTTTCTTATGAATAATAAATTAATTCATATGAGGGAAGTATAACTTAACTCATATAAGGGGAGTGACAGCCGTGAGCTGTAGCAGGTATCTGTTCAGTCAGATAAAGATAAGCTACGAAGTACTGGGCCCTCTTTGTAAGGGTGACCGAATGGATTAGCCAACAAAAAAGACTGTTCTCTACTGAAAAACTCACTTTTCGGTGGTTTGGAACCCACCTAATGATCTAGGTTCTTCTCATTAATCACTATCATCCAACTCATCACCCACGCACAGGTCTTAAACCTATGCGGGCTTCATACTACAAAAAAATAAATAAATGAAGGTTCACCCAGATGAATAAGAAGGCCTGAGGGTTATCTGGTTTTAATTGTATATGATTAAAAAGCTCATCTTGAAAATCAGTTGCTTCCTATAGCAGAAGGTCTGAGTGCCTCTCCTTTTTTCCTTTCAAATATCCTTTAAATGCAAGCAAATTTTGAAAATTGTGAAAAAGTTTCCTTAAAAGGAACATCTATGCAGAATTACATAGAATTTGGGCCACGCGTTTAGCCAACAATGCTTGTCATACAAATTCAAAACGGTCGACTTGAATCGGAGATCTCACTTCGCACGGTCAATTAATAATCAACTTGAAGCCTATAGTGGATTAAACGTGAAAGCCCAAAATCAGTTCCAATTTCAAAAATTCAATCAATCAAAACATTGAAAAATTGTTCTAATAATGATAAGATTTATTTCCCAATTAAACAAAATTACATCAATTTAAATAATAAGAAATAAACTAAGATTCTAGACTATTTAGTTACCCATATTTCGACCCAGCAAAGCATAGCTTGAGCGCCAGACCATCCAACGAAACATAACATAGAAATCACTACGGCTACGATTTAATATATAATAAAATAAGCATAAGTAACAAATAAGGACAAATAATAAATAAAAATACTGTAAAACATAAAAGATCAAGAAACTAGATTAATTTACCTATTTTAAAGAAGATATTTTCTTCTGCCAATTCTAAAACAAGAATAATTCTAAATAATTCTAATTTTTCTACTAATAATATAATTCTGAAATCTTCTAAAATTTTAAAACTAGATGATCTTTATTATTAAATGATATCAGTTCAGTTGGTAAGATGTTGAATAGTTTACAGCAAATATGATGTGTTTGGTGCCTGCATGATGTTACTTAATCAATAGTAAGACTCATTTCACCAGTGTAGCATGTCGCATGCTGCATGTGGCAACCCCTTTTTTAATCGACTATAGTCGCAAGGGATGTGTCATTGACAGTTGGTAGATTGGAACCCTTGGTGGGGGGGGGGGGGGGGGTGTAGGGGACAGCTGGAAAAACAAACAAAACACACAATAACATGAAAACAAAAGAAAACTGATTAGCGCTCCCCATTTTCATTCTATCGCCCTTTCCAATGTTGCTACGTCAATGATGTGCTGCTCAAAGAGCTGAAGGGATGTTGATGACGTCAATGGGTATGACGTCACAACTGTGACGTCATAGCTATGACGCAAACAGTGGCCGCGCGATGTGATCAATGCCAAGTGATGGTTTTCGTCTTTGTGTTCCTTCGTTTTTCTTCCTTCCAACTTCTATTAACCTACTACTACTTTGTTCGTTCTTTTTCTTTCTATTTCTTCCCCCTTAGAATTGCAGGGTAGGAGAGGGCCGGCTGGCCTCAACTTCGCCCTCCCAGGAAAAATAAAGGCATCAAATCAAATATACTTTTTCTACTAACCTACTACCACTACTTCTTCGTTTGTTCTTGTTTTCTGCCTTCTAGTTCTCCTTCTCCTCCTCAATCACCTCCTCATCACCATACTCCTCCACACCATAATCCTCCTCCTTCTCTTTTTCTACTACTACTACTACTACATTCGTTTTTTTTTTCTCTTCTTTTTCTTTTTTCTTTCCTTCTTTACTTTTTCTAATACTACTACCCCTTCAATCTTCTCCATCTTCTTCTTATTCTACTTCTTCCTCTCTTCCTCGTCCTTCTTCTTATTCTACTCTTCTCTTCCTCTTATTCTCTTCCTCTTCCTCTTATTCCTCTCTTCCTCCTCCTTCTTCTTATTTTCTTTTTCTTCTTCCTATTTTCCCCCGCTTATTCTTCAGCTTTGTGTCTTCTAATTGCTGAATATACTGCTTCGCGTGTAGATGTGTAAAATACTGTTCTCTGCTGTAAAATCACTTCCCGGTGGTTCGGAACCCACCTAAAACTGTAGGTCCAACTCATCAATCACCATCATCCAACTCATTACCCACGCACAGGTCTCAGACCTATGTGGGCTTTATCCTCCAAGAATATCACAATCTTCAGTCATTCTTTTACTTCATCTTACTTCGCATTAAATTTTTTTCCTTTCTATATTCATTTTTCTATCTGTATTGTTCGTGTTGCTTTTTCACATCCTTCTTTCTCCTCGACCTCTTTTTCACCACTCCATCTTTGTAGTCCTCCAACGTTCTCTTCTTCTTTTTCTTCTTCCTTTTGTGCCCTTCTTTTGCTTGTTTGTACTCTTCACCTTTCCAGTAGTAGATTTTTATTAGAATGCAGAATGCAGTATTTTAGGAAGGATGATGGCAAGTTAGATTAGATTAGGCCGAAGAAGAAGATGAAGAAGGTGGAAGGTGGTGAAAGAAGAACAAGACCCTCTACCCTCCTTCAAGTAGTCCACCGATGTGTGATCGCCCCTGCAATAAGAAATACAATACATAAATTAAAAAATCGTAAATAAATAAAAATACGGAACATAAACACAAAGAGACAAATGTGTGTAGAAATCAACTAGAATAGAATATAGAATGTGAAAAAAATGTATGAAGTCCACATTAGTTCAGACCTGTGCGTGGGTAATGAGTGGATAATGGTGATGAGTTGAAGGAGGAAAAGGACGAGAAGGATGATAAGTAGGAGGAGGAAGAGGAGGTAGAGGGGGATGAGGAGGAGAAGGAGGTGGAGGTGGAGATGGAGGAGGGGAGGGAGGAGGAGAAGGAGGGGTTGGACCTACAGTTTTAGGTAGTTTTGAAACCAACCAGATATTGGTAATAGAATAGAAATAGGAATATAAATGGGAAGATGGGAATCTAAAGTAACGTAACTAAGAGGGGAAGAGTGAATATAAAAAGGGAATTGAAGGAAAAGAAGAAACATAGAACATTATGAATTATAAGACTTGAAGTTGTCAAAACCACATTTATTGAAAACAGTGAGATACTTGTTTCGGTTGTTACACCATTATCAATCTCAAACAAACTTAAACTAAAGTACAGAGTAGCTTAATAGATACTAAACACGGAATTATACTATTAGCTAAGGGCGAAAGTGTCTCTCATATGCTGAACTTCATTGGAGGTCTGTGATTGGCTGAAGGTCATAAGTCACGCCCACTGGTGAGAGGAGCAACCAGGATAAATCAGTAACAAAGTCAGGATCCAAAAAGTAACAAACAAGAACAATACACAAGTAGGCTGGAATTAAACAATAAAATAAAATGGAAAATAGAACCCTCAGCCAACAGTATAATTGTGTGTTTAGTATTTTATATTAAGCTACTCTGTGGAGTCGGCGTAGCCGAGTTGGCTTATCGCTGGTCTGATAAGCCAAAGGTCCTGGGTTCGATCCCAGTTGAGTACAAGATATTTTTCTCGAGCCACTCCCGTGTTTCGGAGGACACGTTAAGCCGTCGGTCCCGGTTGCATATAAAAAAAAGCGGTCGTTAAAAAAAGCGGCGAGGTGGAACTACCCGTAAGGGTCTCCCCACCACGAAAAGCCATACGAATTTACTTTAGTAGTACATAGAAGGAAGAGAAGTAGTACATAGAAGAAAGAAAAGAGAAGAAGGAGGAGATGATGAAAAAGAAAAACGAATGAGTTCCAGAAGGTTGAAAATGAGTAGAGGCAGTTGATTTCATAGTGGAAGGTGGGATAAGTTTGTTGCAAGAGAAGGGGAGTGGAGGGGATCACCCAATGTGTGTCAATAGAATTCCCCCTTCCCCCTCACCTTTCCCCTAAGACTTCTTACCATCTCTTGTCTTTAACCACTTATCATGGGGTAAGGGATTGTGATGGGGAGGGGGTGTTTTTCCCTCCGCCAGTATAAACATATGCGTTTCCTGCCTTGTATTCCTGAAGCCTTCCCCCCTTGGTTCCCTTCCTTGCCGTTGTGTGCGCGTGCGAGTGTTGGAGATTTTCTTCTTCGATTGCTATGTTGTTGCTTGATGACTGCTTTTTGTTGCCTCACATCAAAGCTATTGTTAAATTTGGGTAGAGTTTATCTCTCCATTACGGACCCGAAAGAGCCTTATCGAAATCATGCCGTTGTCCGTCCGTCCGTTCGTCTGTGCTAGCGCTTGAAGATTCTAGACTCTTGAAACTTGGTGTATAGCTTCCTCATAGTCCAAGTGGGATCGCTAATGATTCTGGAGTTTGGGGTCGAATTAAAAAAAAAATATGGTTTTAAACTGATTTCCACCAAAGGCTAGTTTTGGCTAGTGAAAATTAAAACATTTGACAGCTGGTTCATTTGGAATAAATAGATAAACAAATTTGGTTCATTTAAAATAAAAAAATAGTTTATAAATGAACAATTTTGGTTCAGTTGGTTCATTTGGAATAAATGAACTAACAAAAATTTGAAGAGTATTACGAAGCCTGATCCACTGAACCTTTCCACTGTAACATTATCAAGTCTTACTTATAATTATGCAAATCTTACACCATAATACAACTACCAATGTAAATAAGGTTCCCATAAAAAACCTATTAAAAGGTTTTTTTAATAATTTGGGGATCAGAGTAAGGTATCACTCTGAATCGAGGCATTTGTTACTCTTTTTAAATTTATTATTTTGAAATTTATTTTTGTATAGGATTTATAATTCTGAATCTTTGCCTATCAGTTTTTCCACTATTAAAAATGAAACCAATTCAACAATAAAGTGGAGCTATCATGGATTTGATAATCTTTAAACGTTTTTTTTTTTTAATTAGTCATATAGGCGGGCCGCTTAGGGCAGTTGGTAGGGCGTCGCAACTTCAGCTTGCTGTCGATAAAGCGGTCGTGGGTTCGAATCCCGCTCCTCCGTCTGGCATCTATGTGTAATCATTCACCTCATTACCGACGCACAAGTCTCGTACTCACGTAGGCATCATCATCAGCAATAAACTTGACTTAAGCTTTTGACAATCTCTTTCCACGGACTAAATGGTTGAATAGGTCTTCTGATATTTGTGAAATTTTTTAGACTTGAAGTATTTCTATTAATATTAGTATGCAGATCGGTTTTATTTGTCTATTATGATTATTATTGATGCATTTAAGTCGTTTCAATTTGATTAACATGATGGTCATTAGTGCTGTTGAAATTGTTTTCGGAAATTTAAAATATAAATGTTTTCGTTATGGTGATTCGCTAATAGCTGCTTGTACAACTGTTAATGACTTAATTACAACTTAATGAAGCTTACTATCATAAGCAATTAATAACGAATAATATCTACAAACGTACAAATTAACTATGTAACTTTCTATTCTATTTTTGTTTACAAAAAGGTGTCCAATATTTTATTTGTAGCGACCAAACTTCAATTATTACAGTCAGTAAAACTATAGTTTAATCATCAAGGTTTTAATAATAAATATATGCAAGTTGATGTAGTCCCATGTAATTCTCCATCGTTATAATTGAACTAACTTGAGATTGGGTTTCAAAATGAATTGAACATTTGTGTTTATTTGAAAGAGTTAAGGGTCGTATTTATGAACTTTCCTTAAGGGTCTCTTGACTCGAGGGACTCTTGAAATGCCTCTTATAAATTTAAAGAGTCCCTTGAGTCAAGAGAAACTGAAGGAACGTTCATAAATGCGGTCCTAAGTGTTTATTCCCACTCAAGGTTAATTTCAGTTCCTTCAGTATCTCTTGACTCGAGGGACACTTGTAATGCTTCTTCATTAGAGCTAAATACATTTCAAGATTCCCTTTCGGTCCTAAGAGTCTAATGTGGCCCTACATGCTTATTTCTACTCAAAGTTAATATCATTTTAGTTTTATAAAAGTGTTTCATTTGAGGTGACCAACGGTTAACTATTATAATTAGTTGAAAAACAGTTTATTTATCCAGATTTTATTATTTAAGATATTTTAATTATTAAAATCCTACAATAGTTATAGAATTATTCACCAGTAATAATTAATTATTAAAAAATCAATCAATATCAGAAACTGAAACTTGGTTACTCGGCACACAGGGAGACGACAAGGCGACAGAGAGAGAAGAAAAAGAGTGAGAGACATCGACGATCGACGAAGAAGCCGAACAACAGAAGAAGATAAGAAGAACACCAAAAAACAATGGCGGCTCGCCGGGAGAAGTCCATCACAAAATCCTCATCAGCTGATGGCAGTAGTGACGAATCAGGAGGCGTGATCCACTTTGTGTCAGGCAATCCTTTTGTGGAGGTCACCAAAGGCGTTCTTCATCTCTACAAGGAAGATGAGGAGGCCTATTTTGGGAAATCGGGAGGGGGCAGGGGACCGGCACCCCCTCGCAAGAAAAGCAACACCCTGTGTATACTTGCTGTACCCGCTTCATTAAGTTGCCATGACTTGATGAACTTTGTTGCAGCATTTTTGCAAGACATCAAACATGTGCGGATTATCAGGGATGGGTCACCCAATCAGTATATGTCGTTGATAACATTCAGATCTGAAGAAGCAGCTACTGCATTTTATTCAAATTTCCAGGGTACAGCTTTCAATTCCTTGGAACCTGACACAAGGTGTCATCTAGTGTTTGTGTCAAGGGTTGAAACAGTGGGTGAAGAACCTACAATGGTACCTCCTCCTGCTCACAACGAATTACCAACTTGTGCTGTGTGTTTGGAGCGGATGGATGAAAGTTTGGATGTGATTTTGGCCATACTTTGTAACCATGCCTTCCATGGAGGATGTCTAGCCAAATGGCGTGACTCTATATGTCCAGTTTGTCGCTTTGTTCAAACTCCTGAAGCAGTTGCAGATAACCGGTGCATGGAATGCCATTCCCAGGAATCTTTGTGGATTTGTTTACTATGTGGACATGTAGGTTGTGGAAGATATGTTGGTGGACACGCATATCAGCATTACTTGGAGACTGAACATTGTTATTGTATGGAATTGGGGAATAATCGTGTGTGGGATTATGTGGGGGATAATTTTGTGCATCGTTTGCTGCAGAATAAAGGTGATGGGAAACTTGTGGAAGGTCCTGCTCCTGAAAAGGAGGATGAAGAAAAAATGGACTCCATGCAGATGGAGTTTACGTACCTCTTGTCATGTCAATTAGATTCCCAGAGAAGGATGTATGAAGATAGGATAAACCATCTGGAGAAACAGCGGAGTGAGGAAATTTGTGACCTAAAGGAAAAGACGGATGCTTTGATTGATAGTGTGAAACAACTTCAAAAAACGATTTCAGTGTTGTCAAGGGAAAAATCTGCTTCTGAAAAAAAGGTACAAAATCTATCAGCAAAAGTTGCCTCCCTACAATCAGATTTAGCCGAAGAAAAGGAGTTGAATAAGGCCCTGCAAAGCAATCACAATGCACGCCAAGATAAGATTAAGGTACAAGAGGGAGAAATTGTAGAGTTGAGGGAACAAGTGAGGGATTTGATGTTTGCTCTTGAGGCAGGAAGGCAGATTGCGGCATCGGATGTGAGGGAGGAGATCGCCGAGGGACAGATTGTGATGGGGGAGAGCTCCTCATCGAGTAAGGGTCGGAATAGAAGGAGGCAGAAACACTAGGTGTTAGGGTGATCACCAAGTGCCGTATTTGTGGAATTG
Source organism: Conomelus anceps (assembly GCA_948455865.1). Classification (NCBI taxonomy): domain Eukaryota; kingdom Metazoa; phylum Arthropoda; class Insecta; order Hemiptera; family Delphacidae; genus Conomelus; species Conomelus anceps. Next base: position 66,203,367 of record OX418221.1, read on the forward strand.
AGGCTTGTAGAACTCGAGTTTTACTTGAAAAAGGTTCCTTTAACTCAAGAGAACTTGAAAATACCTTTCACCAAGTGTTTGGGTGGTCACCGAGTCCCATATTTGTGAAATTGAGGCTTGTTGAACTCAAGTATGACTTGAAAAAGGTTTCCTTGAGTTAAGGGAAGTTTGAAAATTCCTTCCTTGACATAAGGGATACTTGAAAAGCCTCTTATGAACTTGATGCCTCTTCAACTCTAAAAACTTTTCAACTCTGGTGAGGACTCAACAACTTTTCTTAACTCCCTTGAGTTGAGAAAACCCTTTTTCAAGTCAATCTTGAGTTAAGGAAACTTTTTTCAAGTCTCCAATAAGTAGAGGAAAACTCAAGGTGATCTCATAAATACGAGCCTAAGCTAATATCTAGTGCCCGGTTTCTCAGTTGTGCAGTAAATCAATCATTCAGTAGCTATTGATTCAACAGCGGCCCTAAGGCTTGTTTCACACATACCTGGCAATTTTAGGTAACCGTTGTTGCTCACCCAGCTGTAGGGACATTGTATCATATGGAGCGCTTTACACTTACACGATTATTAAATTCATATGATACAATGTAATTGTGCTGGGTGAACAACACCGGTTACCCGACTGCTGGATATGTGTGAAACAAGGCTTAGGGCCGCCTTTGAATCCATAGCTACTGAATGATTTACTGAACGTCTGAGAAATAGTGCCTAGGACTCGTATTTTTTTAACCTAAATTGTGGTTTACTTGTGTTAAAAGATACTCAAAAACCTTTTTTCCAATCTTTCCATCACTTGAGGATGCTTCAAGGCCAATTTATTAATACAGGCCTAATTGTAGGACTCGTTACTGGGGCCCGTATTTATAAGCCTACCTTAAGTCAAGGCGGACTTGAAAAAGGCTTTTTAAGTTGCCCTTGAGTTAGAGAAGTTACGAGGTAAGCTCTTTACAGGCATAATGCTCGTATTTATGAACGTCACTTCAGTGGCACTTGGAATGTTTATTTTTAAATACATTACATTTCAAGAGTCCCTCGAGTCAAGAGTACCTCGAGTCAATAGTCCCTCGAGTTAAGAGTACCTCGAGTCAAGATTCCCTCGAGTCAAGAGTCCCTTGAGTCAAGAGTCCTTCGAGTAAAGAACCCCTTGAGTCAAGATTCCCTCGAGTTAAGAGTCCCTCGAGTTAAGAGTACCTCGAGTCAAGAGTCCCTTGAGTCAAGAGTCCTTCGAGTAAAGAACCCCTTGAGTCAAGATTCCCTCGAGTTAAGAGTCCCTTGAGTTAAGAGTCCCTCGAGTTGAGAGTACCTCGAGTCAAGATTCCCTCGAGTCAAGAGACACTGAAGGAACGTTCATAAATACGGCCTATGCTCTTGAAATATGCCAAAACCATGACTGCATTATTAGAAAAAGTTCAATATTGAGCTTTGTGATGTTCCTTAATCTTGTAATAGATTTTGTGTTTATCATTGTTATTGATTTCTTTTGTAAAATTATTTGTCATTTGATGTAAAAGAATGTTTATTTCATTTAAATTATTATAAGTATAAATACAATAAGTTGAGCTAGATTTAGAATAAATTGCGGTACATTATACTTGCATGTTTCAACTACATCAAAAACAAGGAATTTGATTTCGAAACATAAAATACAAATTTTAAATCAAATTTGATCAGATATATGGAATTCTTTTCAAATCAGTGTAATAAAATTGAATAATTATTGTTTTATCAGAAGGTGTTTATTTCATTGAAATTTTGGTTGAGAGAGAACAATACGTTTAGCAGAATTAAGTATGAATCGCTATATTGTACCCTTTTCTTATTTCAACTACAATAATAAGGAATTTGAATTTAATTTGTGAAATATAAATTTTAAAAGACCAGATAAAAAATTATTTTTCAAATCAGAAATAAATGCTGATAAAATATCGAAAATTGAATAAATATTGCTTTATCAGAAGGTGTTCATTTTATTTAAATTATTATTTTACGTAGAAAGAATGCAATACGTTTAGCAGAATTCAGTGTAAATTGTCATAGAGTATTTTCTATTTCAACAAAAATAACAAGGAATTAAACTTATAATGGTATACAAATTCTAAGGATCAGTTATTAGACAATTTAATTTTATTATTTAAATCAGACATAACTGTCGAAATAATGTTTACAAATTATAAAGCCGCGTCTCCACCAACCGAACATGCTCGGCGAACAGTGTTCGCTTGAATCAGCTGATGTCGCCGAACATTTTTTGGAGTTGGTTTGATGTGGACGCCTTCTCGAACATTATGATCGGTGTGGTGGGAATAGTGGCGGGAACCTGTTGTTGGTCGTCACTGTTCGCTCACAGACCGAACATTTCAATTGAACTCACGAACATGTTCGGTGACCCATATGTTTAATGTTTGCACGTTTTTTGTATTTGCCAACAATGTTCGGCCGACATGTTTGGTTGGTGGAGACGCGGCTTTAGTTATTCATTGTTTTATAAGCAGACTATATATGCAATCATTTATTATACTAGCCTATTGTAAATAAATGAGGATTCGTTTGTTGGATAAAGAATCTTCTAGCCTACTTCTTTTTTTCTTATTTTTTCTGCTTTTTCTCCTTCTTTTTCGTCTTCTCCTTCTTCTTGATATGTAGGGGGAATCTGCAAATTACTAGCAATTTTTTTTTGTAAATCAATCAACAGTATTATAATTATCAAGATTTAACTCAGGAAAAATAGAACTGAAAAATTGCAGTATTTGATGTCATTGTTCTAATTGGAAAAAATCGTATCACTAATTGAAAAAACTATTATCGAATCCATTATTTAAAGTTCTAAACGATTATCAAATCCATTATAGCTTCACTTTATTGTTCAATGAATTTGAATTTTAATAGTGGGAGAACAGATGGGCAAAGATTCAGAATTATAAATTTTATACAAAAATAGATTTCAAAATAATACATTTAAAAAAAAAGAAACAAAGGCCTCGATTCAGATTGATTCATCCAATTAAATAAAAGATTTCAAGATAATAAATTCATTATAATTAGAAACAAATATAGAGATAGTTCTACTTCCTTATGGTATTTGTTCAAAGTATTATTGAATAAAATACCTGGATTTCTTGTTCCATGACGAACTGCGTTGTTAATATTAACTTTTCAAGTGAATTCAACGACTTGCAGTCAAATTTTTATTAAAAATAAGTAGTATTTCACTTACTTTGTAGGCCAAACGTTTTCGAGTTGTTGAAACCCATCTTCAAGGCCGTCTTCAAGGTTTCAACAACTCGAAAACGTTTGTTCTACAAAGTAAGTGAAATACTACTTATTTTTAATAAAATTTGACTGCGAATCGTTGAATTCACTTGAAAAGTTAATGAATAAAATAATTTCAAAATCTGAAAGCTTGACTGAAAAATAGACGTCTTCATGGCTTTGGGAATAATTCTTTTGTTTATTCATGACTAATATTTTATTGAAGAAAAGACCTGTAATAATTTATTACTATTATTATTATTATATCCGTAATGTCAAATAAAATTGATAGCTTGATTCATCATAAAATAGGTTTAAATGTATAGTTGGAAGATGTAATAATGATTTGATTTGGTTTACAAAGTACTGAGGTAATTGTTTATAATCTAATTGTTAAAATCTAATTTGAGGTGTGATTTGATATGGTACTTGCAAACTTTAATCTCATCAATCACCATCATCCAACTCTTCACCCACGCACAGGTCTCAGACCTATGTGGGCTTTATCCTCCGAAAAAAAAAATTGTTTATAATCTAATTTACAAAGTAATGAGGTAATTGTTTATAATCTAATTTGAGGTGTGATTTGATATGGTACTTGCAAACTTTCAAGGTGTTTTTTATAAGATATTCTGCCAATTATAGTAGTTGAGACATATCAGAAAATATCATCAGTGTTTACTGTAGCAGTGTAGTGATTCATACTATTAAATGAACAATCATTGACTCTAGTTTTAGGATACGTGATGATGAATAAGAAAAACTAATTGAAAAATAATATTTTTGTAAACGTTAGCCTAGACCGACTGTTCTAGAAACTAAAGTGTATTGATATTGTTTGTGAAAATCGATTGTAATCAATTTTGTGTTGTTTTATTTGAATAAATTGTTATAATGTGATGATTTGTCTAGTGTTTTATCGCTTTATATGTGAATGTATTTTAGATAACGTGGAATTGAATCAGTAAAATTCCAATCGTTACCCAGCTTTTTTTTTATTAGCACTTCATTATGATTTTATAATTTACATTTGTTCATAATTAGTTGTATTGTACAGTAGAAACAATTAGTCTGGGCGCATGGCTCTGGTTTCACTACTAGCCGTCATGTAAAAGTAGACTAGTTGACCTTGAAGACATCTGCAGCGTCGCACGGGCCACATGTTTTTAGAAATGAGCGATAAACACTCCCCTCGCCATTGCTGACTACCAAACGGCTGTGCGCCCAGACTAATTTATTGTTTCTACTGTACTCAGTTGGCTAAAAAATAGTAGTGTTGTCAATCAGAATTATTATCACTCACCTGGTGTCTCGGAACTCACCCAAAACTGTAGGTCTGCTACTTACCTCATTACATCAACATTAAACCCCACCTCAACTAATAGTTATACTATAGTAATTGTGGTAACTAGTGTATAATATTGTATAATATTGTATAATATTGTAAAATTGTTGATCTGACTTGTCTTAAACTCCTTAACTGGAGTCTCCAAGACGTAATCTACAAAAACAAAAAAATAAATAAAAATAATCAATGTTCCGGTTATTCAAACAAACACCTACAACAAGGAAACTTTACAACACGCTACCTCAGTTTTTAAAGAGTCTTGAAAATATAGAAATATTTAAAAACAATTAAAAAAATATTTTTTTTTTTTTTTATAGTGTACAAGTAACTTTCACATCAAAATTGGGGAAGTGATAGCCGCGAGCCGTAGCAGGTATCTGTTCAATCAGATAGAAATAAGCTGCGTTCTCGTAGGTCCTGTTTGTAACGGTGACCGATTAGATTGGCCAGCAAAAATGACACTGTTCTCTGCTGTAAAATCACTTCCCGGTAGTTCGGAACCCACCTAAAACTGTAGGTCCAACTCATCAATCACCATCATCCAACTCATTACCCACGCACAGGTCTCAGACCTATGTGGGCTTCATCCTCTAAATAAAACTTAAGCCTCACCTCAACTAATTGATATAGTAATTATGATATCTAGTGTATAATTGTTGATCTGTCTTGTCTTATACTACTTAACTGGGGTCTCCAAGACGTAATCTACAAAACAAAATTACCCACTTATAAGTATGGACTTTATTAGCAAGGAAACCCCAAACAAACAGGTTAGTTTTTTGGAAGGTTTGTGCCACCCTGAATTATTAGAAGCTATGGACAAGTCTGTTACACAGAAACGACTGAAATCAGCTGTTTTAGCCAAGGAAATAGTCAGCTGTTCCAGTCATTTGTGTGAAACAAACTAAATTGGTCACCAAGCACCTAGCTGAGTGTGGCGCACCGGCCTAACTAATTTACTAATAATCTACACTAGAGTCCAATAGGAATGCTTGTTTTTACAAAATGAATGATTTTACCTCGGGCCACTCCCGTGTTTCGGAGGCCACGTTAAGCTGTCGGTCCCGGCTGCCTAAAAGCAGTCGTTAAGTCACGTCAGAGGCCCTGAACTTATTCAGGTGCGACCTGATAACTCTGACACCAGACCTGAGCCAGCCAGGTCACACGATATTATTATTATTAATAGGAATGCAGGTTCAGTGACTTGATGGAGGGTGACTTTTTGTGCAACATAGAAATAAATTAGACCTCACCTCGCTTCTGTTTGTGCGGTCCAACTTATTTGTATGTTTCACAAAAAGTCATCCTGTGTCACGTCATTATAAGCTTGCGTTCCTCTTGCACAGAATTGGTGACGGATGAGATGTCGAGTTTGGTATACCTAGATACACTATACAGACGTTATAAATATATATATTTTTCAGTTGTTTTTTTAAATATTTCTATATTTTCAAGACTTTAAAAACTGTGGTAGGTTGTTGTAGAGTTTCCTTGTTGTAGGTGTTTGTTTGAATAACCTGAACATTGTTTTTTTTTTGTTTTTGTAGATTACGTCTTGGAGACTCCAGTTGAGGAGTATAAGACAAGTCAGATCAACAATTATACAATCTTATACACTAGTTACCAATATATATATATATATATATATATATATATATATATATATATATATATATATATATATATATATATACGTTTTTGTTTGAATAAGCTACTATTGTGACTCACCAAGTGATAATCTACTCGGCTTCTTGTATTATAATCGTGTATGTCAAAATTTTGAATATCAGTCTTTTCTACATATAAAGTAGCTTCATACACATATAAGCGAGGTACAGTTAGGAGACCAAGTTTCTTGAACAACGGCCTACATGAATCTAATCCATTTACCCTTTCCAAACACCTAACTTTTCTTTTGGATCTCAATCATCCTATCAAGGTTTTGTTTTGATGAATTCCTACTTGAATGTAGGTGAACCAATTTTGAGATCCTTCTGAACAGTATTGTATCATTTCCATGATCATTGAATGACAAGTATAATTGAATCGACTGAAACAGTAGAAGAGAAACACTTTTTTTTGCTTAATAGAATGCGAGCCTCTGATAATTGTGTTCTTTTGAGATGCATGTGTTGTTTCTCTGCCAAAACTAGTTTTTCTCTCATAATTGCTCATCAAATTCAAGAATTTATTGTTGGTTCCAGCATAGAAGTTCTTTACCTCCTGACAAAAGCGACAAAAAACTTCTTATTTATTATTTATTAATTGCACAAAACAATCAAATAAAGATACAACAGGCACAGCCCACTAATGCTTTCTTTACAAATTTCTAACTGAAGAATCGAAGTTTTCCAAGTTAAACTAGAAATTTTACTTTGAAGTACAGTACAATATTACTGATTGTATCTTGTTTCAATTATAATTATTAGCGTACGAATTTTGAAGGTGGGTCTATATTATAGCTCTGTGATGTTTTCCATGACGAAATACTTAATGAACAATCTAATATTAAAACTGACACTGTATTTCACTTTTAAATAATGTTTTACTCACATATATTGGAGATGCTTGAGGAATGCATTTCACTTCTGAAAAGAAGGCTGACGAAGCTTCTTTCCAGAAGTGAAATGCATTCCTAAAGCATCTCCAATATATGTGAGTAAAAAATTATTTAAAAGTGAAATACAGTGTCAGTTTTAATATTAGATTGTATGTTATAGCTTTCAGAAGATATACTTTATCTTGAATGCTTGATTTTAGGGTACATACAAAACTTGCCCATCACTGGTTTAAACTAATAGAATTTTGAGTAGACTGTTAATAACTAAGTGCTTGGCATTAAGCTGATCTACTTGAAATTTAGTTAGTTGAAATTCTTGTTGAGGTAGATCATACTACTTGTATTACTATGTCAAGGTCCACATCAGTCCAGTCCTAGATGTAGACCGAACACAAGACATAATTATTGTCATATTTCAAATTCTCTGCATTAGGTATGCGTAGGATACTCATTGATACGTATCTTTTGCATTCACATTTTTTATTCTCTGATTAGCAAGACATTAGATTACTGTATTCATGTAAATTATTTACACATTTGCATGTGATTGCAAATAAAATTATTAATATCTCATAGGCTGTAGACTTGGATGTTGTAATTTTTAACTTAGTTTATCAAAACAAGACTGTTATCTTCTGTACAAACATTTTCCGGTGGTTCGGAACCCACCTAAAACTGTAGGTCCAACTCATCAATCACTATCATCCAACTCATTACCCACGCACAGGTATCAGACATATTAGATAATTATCATAGTGAGGTATCATAATTAGGAATAAAATTATATTTAGTAGCAATTTTAAGAGTCGGGATTCTCTTTAATATCTGTATGTTCGTTTTTTTGAATAAACTCCTCTGGATGTTTCGTAGTATCATCCAGAGAAATTATTATTATTATTATTATTATTATTATTATTATTATTAATATTAATATTATATAGAGATAAGCTGCGTTCTCCTGGGCATTCTTCGTAAGGTTGACCGATTAGATTGGCCAGCAAAAAAGACACTGTTCTCTGCTGAAAAATCACTTCCCGGTGGTTCGGAACCCACCTAAAACTGTAGGTCCAACTCATCAATCACCATCATTCAACTCATTGCCCACGCACAGGTCTCAGACCTATGTGGGCTTCATCCTCAAAAAAAAATTATATATGGGCTTGATCCTCCTAAAAAAAACGGCAAAGCAAATTATGTTAAATAATAAGAATCTTTGCTATTTATTCATATAAAACGGCGAAGTTTGGACAAGAAAACCGTCCATTTTTGAAACGTTAAACCAGAGATACAGAGATATGAATAATTGTACTCAATATGGAAAGATTGACTCTTTTTAAATTCAAAAAAGTAGAATCATCCCATAGTCAAACATTGCAAACAAAATCAGAGAAGTTTTTTTTAATTTCCTACTATTAATATATTACTTTTATATTTTTTTTACTGATTGTTTATTTGTTTTTGTAAACTTATTAATTCTTTGAAACGTTTACAAAATATCAGTTATTCTTAACACGTTTTGTGAGCTATCTACCTCCAAATAAAATAATAACTTTTTTTTCTGTCTGAATGCCAGAGTTACTTTCTATTTGTTAGTTTTTGATATAAGTTTACTTTCTAACTGTTACTTTTGTTATCAGTTAATAATTAAATAACTGTCGAGAAACATCTAGTTGACACCAGCATTGTCAGTTACTTATCTTCCAAAAAATAACGTCTTCCTAAAAAATTCTATCTTTCAACAGCTACTTTGTAACTGTTACTAACGGTTATCAGGTACTAATTAAACAACTGTCAAGAAGCATAAAGTTGATACCAGCATATTGTCAGCCACTTATCTCCTATAATAAAACTTCTGCTATTTTCTGTCTCTAACTGCTACTCTGTAACTGTTACGCCTTCATTCAAGTAACTGTTACTAACGGTTATCAGTAACTAATTACGTAGCTGTCAAGGAACACTGTCTGTCAGTTACCGTCTAATAAAATAATCATGCCGCTGATAACTGAATTGAAACTTTTCAGCCAACTTGTAACGAGTAAAGTTGGCAACAATGAATTTCCTAGGGCTGTGTTTCCATTTGCGTCCGTAGGATTGTAAGTCTTCTGTGACGACTGAATTCGGGGAAATTGTGTGCTGGTGATATTTCACTCGAATGAATCAATTGAATTCACTCGAATGAATCGAGTGAATTACATTTGTTTGTTCTATTCATCAATGGGGTTCTCTTGGAGACAATGGAGCTAACAGTTGGTTGTGATTGGTTGTTTTGAATGAACACACCTGCCATAACTTCAATGACTTGATGTTATAAGCTTTATTATTACTTACCTGGTGGTTCGGAACCCACCTAAAATCGTAGGTCCAACATGCGAGATGAAAGGAAAAAAATTGAAACTTATGAACAGAACATATACATGAAAATTCAAAGTATTGTTCTTTGGGTCTCTTTAGAGTCCTCCCCACTAACAAGTGAGCTTTAATGACTTGATGTTATCAGCTTTACCTATCATCACTTACCCGGTGGTCCGGAACCCACCTAAAATAGTAAGTCAAACATGTTCCCCATAATACTACTCAAACGTCGAGGTGGAACTATCCATAAGGGTCTCGCTACCGCGATAGAAGCCATACACTTGTTATCTTTAGTTTTATAATATATTGATGTACATGTGTGTCATGATCTCTGAAACTGTTTAATAATAGTAGTTTATGCAACGATTTTATTTTGACCCTTATTAAAGCACGAGTTAGATGTAAGTTATAACACGAGCGAATGCGAGTGTTATAAATATCTCACGAGTGCTTTAATGGCCAAATAAAATCGTTGCATACACTATTTTATCTACGACCACTAGTATACATTTAATTAAAACAATTTCATTTTACCTGTGACTGTCAGAGATACCTATAACCTCTCATCTCAAATACGAAAAGTTATAGTAGATTGTTAGGTTAGCAGCTTAGTTAGCAATTTGATCAAATCAGCTGATAGTTTCACAATATTGAATTGCGATATTGATTCCATCAAAAATGCTTCTGATTGGTCCAGAACCCGTGTTATAATGTAGAGCCTGTACTATAATGAGCTCTTTATGCAACGTGTTTCAAAAAGCATTTCGAAAAGACAGCTGTTTTGGCATCAATTGTGAAACTGTAGTGTATACATTATGACATGGTCGTAGATAAACATTTTATAAGATGAATACAGATACTGCTCATATAGCCTACAGATACACCTTAGTGTGTTAAGAGTCATTGTGGGCTTTCATTGTTTCTTTTAGAATAAAATGGAATTTTATTGATCAATAAGTAAAATTGGAAAATGTATGAACCTTTTCAGACATTAATAACAGACCATTAAAAATAACAATACTTTGAATTTTCATGTATATGTTCGGTTTATAAGTTTTAAGTTTTTTTCAGAACAATACATTGCTAATATTAAAACTGACACTGTATTCACTTTTAAATAATGTTTTACTCACATTTTTTTAAGATGCTTGAGGAATGCATTTCACTTCTGAAAAGAAGCTTCGTCAGCCTGCCGCCAGGGGTCATGCTTTGTTGAGGTTAGGATGAGCAGCCATTATGTAGTTGAAAATTGCGTTTGATTTGAATTGTATTTGGTCATTGAGTACGTTGGTTCTATCTTGTTTATGGTGTTTGAATATTTCATATCGCTCCAGTGTATTTAGTTTGTGGCTTTTTTGGAATGTATGTAGAATTTCTAAGTCAGTTTGGATGTTATTGTGTGAGTGTCCAGTGTTGATTAAGTGATCTGCAAATGTTGAGTCAGTGTTTTCGTCATGGTCATTATTTCGTCATGGAAAACATCACAGACAATACATTGCATTTTCATAAATGTTTTCATAAGTTTTAATCTCAACTCAATAATAATATTTGTCTAAATTTATTGAACAATTAATAAAAGAATTAATTTATTTCTTTAAACTGTTAGATATTTACTAGGATGCTATAATTTTACTTGTTGTCACAAAAGCTCAACGTTCATTAACATATCGAATTTTTTGATTAGACCTATTTGAGGAGTAGATTGCCTGATTCAATTGAAGTGTGATATCGAGAATGTTATGCATCCTGTAATCAGAAGTTTCTTCCTTTTCTTGAACTCCTCTCTTCTTTTCTCCTTCTACACTTTCTCCTCCTCTTTCTCCCCGACCACTTGCTCCTCCTTTTCCTTCTCCACTTCATCCTCGTCCTTCTCCTTTTCTCCTCCTTTACCTTCTTCCGAACTAGTTTCTGCGATAGAGGGACGTATGAAGTCGCCAATTATATATCAGATTTAGCTCAAAACCTCGTAAAAAATAGAAATTGTGGCAAAGTACCCTACACTGTTAATAGACTATATAATAATACATTTTTTATAATATTATGGGAAGTGATATCCATGAGCCGTAGCAGTTACCTGTTCAATCAGATGAAGATAAGCAACGAGCTCCTGGGCCCTAATAGTTGTAGTGACCGATTGGATTGGCTAGCAAAAACGATTCTGTTCTCTGCTGTGCAATCACTTTCCGGTGATTCGGATACCACCTGAAACTGTAAGCAGGGGTGCCCACCCCCCTAAGCCTCATGATGCACCCCCCCCCCTAAATTTAGCACCAACCCGCCCCCCATAAATTAGCCCCCCCCCCCAAAAATGCGAAAAAAGCCCCCGTATTCTTTCTAAAACTAAAAGAAGATTTTTATAACTATTGGAAAGATTCAAACCCAGTCAATAATATACAAAATGTATGTATATTTCTTGAGATTCTTTACATAGGTAACATATTTTTGTAAAGGTGAAAAAGAAATATCAATGAAATGAATATTTGAACTTCTGCTCAATAAACTTAATTGCAAAATAGCTAAATAAGAATTTGAACCTGAATGGTTTTTAAACAATAAAATATTATTACAAATACACAATGTTCAATAAAAATGAAATACCTATAAGTTTATGTTCGGTGTACCAATTACATTAAGGTTAAATAACTCTACAAAGTTGTTCCTTTAAAGGAAGTGGAAACAATGAGTTAATAACTTCATTTGTAAAACACAAAAATTCAAAATACTAAGTCATTTATTGGACAGTAGTTAAACAACAGGTTATTTACTTAGTGTAGTATCTTGGGAGAATTTATGTATGGATGAAGTACATAAAAGGCACACATTTCATGTATAGTTATTTACAACACACAATCGAAAGAAGTGTCTTTCAAAAACAAAATAAAGACATAGTTATGAAAAATTACTGATTTTTTAGTATTTAGTAAGTTTTGCTATAGCAGTTCTTACTTATTAGTAAGTAGTTATCGTAAAATACATGAAAAACATCAACAGTTTGAAGTCAAACATTTTAAATTTGTAGGCTGTGACCATCTACAAGTTGGCTAGGCACCTTCTAAGCTTGTTAAATCTTTCTCTCTAAACCCCACATAGAAGTTTTTGTCTTTGGGATGAGGAAACAGAAAACCTTTCAATTATTTCTTCGTTAGAAATAGACTCAAGTACATCTTTTTCTGCAGCTAGAACCATTAGATTGGACAACCATGAGTCTCCCATAGCTGATCTGAGTCTGTTTTTGATAATTTTAAATCGACTTATTGCTCTTTCTGCTGATTAACTAGTAACTGTTAAGGAGAGTAAAGTTGTATAAACCACTTTTAGAGCACTCGCTTAGCGTCTTGCTAAGTTTGAATAATAACTTCCTGCACAAATCCTAAACATAACTATTTTAGCGAATTCATATTCAATTGTATAATAATAATTATAAATATATTTTCATTAATTGACATTCTATCTGGTGACCTCGTAGTATACTTTTGAATGTTGTCACCTTAAACACGGTTTCAATCAACTTTACGCCCCCCCCCCCAAACGTTTTTTGGAACCCCCCCAAGAATTTCAATAACGCAGTCTGCGTCATAGCCCCCCCCCCCCCCCCTGTGGGCACCCCTGCTGTAAGTCCAACTCATCGACCACCATCTATTTATTTTCTTTGTCTTGTAACCCAAGAACTGAGGCAAAAAATTTCAAGTGAATTAAACGACTTGCAGTCAAATTTTTATTAAGAATAAGTAGAATTGACGAACTCTGTAGACAGAACGTTTTCGAATCTTGGAGATCCATTTTAAGAGGCTCTGAAAATGGATCTCCAAGATTCGAAAACGTTCGGCCTACAGAGAGTAAGTAAATTCTACTTATTCCTAATGAATATGTGACTGCAAGTCGTTGAATTCACATAAAAAGTTAATAAAAACAACGCAGTTCGTCATGGAACAAGAAATTCAGGAACAAAAATAAAATATAATTGAAAAATATATTCAATACAACTAAATCCAGCTTATTACTCACGCACAGGTCTCAGAATCAAGTGGGCTTCATCCTCTAAAAATATATATATATAGGACGTAATAATACATCTCCTTCAATACAACAGAAATACTCTTTTCCTGAAGCTTTAGGGGTAATATTGGTGTTTTGAATTTTGGAATGTGCGTCCCGGAAACCCCGGGAGGGGGCATTTTTTGGGGACATGGTACGAGGGGGGCACACCAGGGGGCCCCCTATTGTGTTGTTCTCGGGGGGAGCCCTATCCCTATGGTGCTGGCCTTTCCTGGGCGAACGCGCCTTTACCTTTGACATTTTCCCCGAAAGCGACTCCCCCTCACTATTATCCACCCCTCCCCCTCAAAACATGGGTTCACCACCGTTGCCGATCGCTGCTTATACGATCCGGGACCAACTCTTCCTGTGGACAGGATGCTCCCAAGATACGGGTTGTTGTGGGGATGATACGCGCCGATTTTTATTCGAACTGAATGTTATGCTGTCATTGGGCCAGGTCAGGGGGAATTGGGGATGTATCCCTCCCCCTAAAATTCTCAAATAACTCTGAAAAAAGATGGGGTTGTGTCTTAATTGAACGAATTGATTTGTAAATAACAATTTTCAATAAAATAATCCATAATTTAAAATGAACTTTTATTAATAACAACAAAAAAACATTTTATTCCAAAAGCCTCACATTCCTAACTTGTAATGTTTATCCTCAAATTTGTCTAAATTTATCCTCATTAAAACCACAGAAATATAGACACTTTTTCTCTTTCTCTTTTCCTTTTTTTCTGTCTCTCTTTCAGTGCTCTGTGCTGTAACGAAATATAGTCTACTCTTTAAAGTAAGTTTGTTTTGAAAGCTATTCATTTTTGTTCAATTTTCTTTCTATTCCCTTCCTTGTCAGATGCTGTTCTGAGTCATATCACGGTGGTTCGGAACTCACCTAAAACTTAAGATTCAACTCATCAATCATCCTGCTTGTGTGTATGAAGCTACTCTATACGTAAAAAAGAGTGGTATTAACCAAAATCTTACACATACACGATTATAATACATGAAGCCGAGGAGATTATCACTTGGTAGTCACAATATTGGCTTATTCAAACAAAAACCTAGTTAAATTGGTAGGAAATTCTACCACTTTAAAGAATCTTTAGAATATAGAAATATTTAAAAAAAAAAATTTAGTTGAAGCTTTTTATAGTGTAGAAGAGTTCATTTCACATCAAAATTAAGCCTCACCTCAACTAATTGATATATTAATTATTGTAACTAGTGTATAAGATTTTATATATTGTTGATCTGACTTGTCTTATACTCATCAACTGGAGTCTTCAAGACGTTATCTATAAAAAGCAAAATTATTATATTTCTCATCACCTTGATGAAGCTTTTTATAGTGTACAAGAGTTCATTTCACATCAAAATTAAGCCTCACCTCAACTAATTGATATATTAATTATTGTAACTAGTGTATAAGATTTTATATATTGTTGATCTGACTTGTCTTATACTCATCAACTGGAGTCTTCAAGACGTTATCTATAAAAAACAAAATTATTATATTTCTCATCACCTTGATGAAGCTTTTTATAGTGTACAAGAGTTCATTTCACATCAAAATTAAGCCTCACCTCAACTAATTGATATGGTAATTTATTATGGTAACTAGTGTATAAGATTGTACAATTGTTCATCTGACTTGTCTAATACTCCTTAACTGAAGCAATTCCTTAATCTGAGACTGAAGTCTCCAAGATGTAAGTTAATCTACAAAAAACAAAATCATTATTGTCCATGAGGACAGATCATGAGATCCATGAGGGTTTCATCCTGCGAGAAAAAATCCAAATTCTCTGATAACAGCTCCCATTTTAAAATGATAGTTGTAAAAATATAAATATTTTTGAAGAAACCTGCTCACATTTTGATACGCAACCTGCACCACCCGTATCACGTGACCAAACACCTGCTCCAACTTTGATACGCAACCAACACCTTCCGTATCATATGAGCTTCCTCTCTATAAGCAGGCAGCCCTTGACCGAGTCTGCGCTCGCCTACCCGGTCAGCCTCAGCCTCTACCAGGAACTGAGTGTCTGTTATCCTCTCCAGTTGGTCATAAACCACCGTCAGTATCGCGCGTGGTGTTCCTTAGTAGAACCCCAGGGGTTTGGTCATGGAAATTGTGAAATCCGTGGGTGAAATTACAACGTGTGTCAGAAAATAAAGCTATCTTTTACAATAACTGGTTAAAAATCTAAATAACAGCTACTTAGAACGAAAGTGATAACGGTTATCTAGGGTTCATTCATAGTGACAGTAGTGGACAATACGTTACTTTAATCAAGGTATTATAGATATACATTTTTTAATATCTCCTCCAATTTTAAACCTTCTATTATCTTATAATACTGAATTTAAATCAGTTTTAAACAGTTAAATTATTAGCAGTGACCTAGGTCTCATTCATAGAAACGGTAGTGAAAAATATATTACTTTGTTCAAGGTAATTATATATTTTTTAATATGTCCTCCAATTTTGAATGTTTATCATCTTATAATAATGAATTTAAATAACTTTTAAATAGTTTTATTATTAGCAGTGACCTAGGTCTCATTCATAGAAACGTTAGCGAAAAATGCATTACTTTGTTCTGGGTAATTATATATTTTTTAATATGTCCTCCAATTTTGAATGTTTATCATCTTATAATAATGAATTTAAATCACTTTAAAATAGTTTTATTATTAGCAGTGACCTAGGTATCATTTATAGAAACGGTAGTGAAAAATACATTACTTTGTTCAAGGTAATTATATATTTTTTAATATGTCCTCCAATTTTGAATGTTTATTATCTTATAATAATGAATTTAAATCACTTTTAAAAGTTAAATTATTAGCAGTGACCTAGGTATCAATCATAGAAACTTTAGTGAAAAATACTTTACTTTGTTGAAGGTAATTATATACTTTTCAATATGTCCTCTCATTTTAAATGTTTATTATCTTATAATAGTGGATTTAAATCAGTTTATAAGCTGTTTTCTAGGTTCCATTTATAGAGAACTTAGTGAAAAATACTCTATTTTGTTCAAGGTAATATAGGTATATAATTTTTAATATATCCTCCAATTTTGCACCTTTCATTTTCTTATAATAGTAAATTTAAAACATTTTGAAAAATACATTACTTTGTTCAAGGTAATATAGGAAATATTTTAAATATATTCTCCAAGTTTGAACCTTCCATTGTCTTATAATAGTAAATTTAAAACATTTTCAAAACGTTTAATTATTAACTGGTATTAAGTTTTCATTTATAGAGAAAGTACTGGAGAATGCTATACTTTAATCAAGGTAATATAGGTAATTTTTTACATGTCCTCCAATTTCAAACGTTTTGTTTTATATTAGTGAATCCAAATAGTTCCATTATAAGCTGTTATCTAGATTTTATTCATTAGATTACCTGTTTTAAGCTATGTTACCTGTTTAATTACCTAATTGACCGAACGAAGAGAGGTCTCTGTTTCAAGTCGACCAATTTGCATTATTTGTCTGTCTGTCTGTTTATAACACATTTAGATCAAATTCTATGAAAGTATGCATGGATCTTCCTTTAAGGAATGCCCAGCGATGTATGTGTAAGGATTTTCATAATTTGCTTGCATTTAAAGGATATTTAAAAGGAAAAAAGAAAGGCACTCAGGCCTTTCTCTATAGGGAAGATATGACTTTTTAATGAGCTTCACCATCATATGCGATTGGAATCAGATTTAAAGATAGCCCTCGGGTCCTCTTATTCATCTGGTTGAGCCTTCATATCTATATGTCAATATGAATTAAGTTATCATTCTTAAGAATAAAATATATTTGTTTGAGAGAAGAAAATCATTACGGCCGCGAGCCGTAACAGGTATCTGTTCAATCAGAGAGATAAGCTGCGTTCTCGTAGGTCCCGTTTGTAACGGTGACCGATTAGATTGGCCAGCAAAAAAGACACTGTTCTCTGCTGTAAAATCACTTCCCGGTAGTTCGGAACCCACCTTAAACTGTAGGTCCAACTCATCAATCACCATCATCCAACCATGACCCACGCACAGGTCTCAGACCTATGTGGGCTTCATCCTCAAAAAAAAAAAATTATGTATAAACTAGTGAGCCCAACGGGCTGGAGAACTCGCTTGCAAACAATTAATTTTTGAAAGGGAGACTCATTTGGAAAGCTTATCGTAGGGGTAAGGTAGTAACGAAAAACGGTTTCTTTGAAGATACTTATTTAGATAAAATTCAGAAGACATATCATGTTCAAGTTCATCGTTGCTCTGATACACAGATTTATTTTCCACAAAAAAGACCTACCGTAATCATATACCTATATATCAGGGCAATGGAATATATTTAGTAGATATATTTACCACATAGAAAACAGCTGTTCATAATTATATCCAAATATCAGGGCAATGAAATTAGTATATCAGCTGATAGAGATTCTACAAAAAACCTGATCACATTTATATTCACCTACAGCTATAACCTATACCTATAACATATAAGCTATTCACCTATAACTCATTGAAATCTTTTGCAAATGCCATCATATGGTAGAATCGTAGAAACAACTATTTTCTATATATTTATCAATGTAGGGCCTATTTGATTCGCCTCAAAAAGGATGAAGGAGTAGGTTAATTTTATTGGCCAACGAACTTGACCTGTCTAAAGATACCAAGAATCTGTGTTTCAAATTTGCAGTTGATTGATAAAGGCGTTCGAAAGTTATCGTGGAACATACCCACAAACACACAACGCCTCGAGCCTCAAGTCAAAAGGAAGAACTCGCTTCGCTCGTTCAAAAAGTGATTAAAGTGAATGATAATATTATACAAATTTGATGAATATTGTTTCATGAATTCATTCATCAGATATGTGAAATCTGATCGGATTTTATCAATCAGCTGTCTGGAAAATAGAAACACAGCCTTGTTGATGTGATACAGAGCGACCTTATGTGAAAAACAGACATGAAATAGACTACGCAAATTTAATCAATGGTTAGATCTGATGATTGTGTTCAATTTTGCGATGGTGATTATCATTGAGTACCTGGAGTATGTTCCTCTGTGCAAGCACCCTTATTCTTGGCCATGAGGTCTACTGTTCACAGAACTGCTAGTAATTTTTAATTTAATATCAAAATTTATTTCAGAGTTTTATTAAAAATATCCAATGGTAATTTTTTTTTTAGGATGGAGCCCACATAGGTCTGAGACCTGTGCGTTGGTAATGAGTTGGATGATGGTGATTGATGAGTTGGACCTTCAGTTTTAGGTGGGTTCCGAACCACCGGGAAGTGATTTTACAGCAGAGAACGTGTCTTTTTAGCTGGCCAATCTAATCGGTCACCGTTACAAACAGGACCAACGAGAACGCAGCTTATCTCTATCTGATTGAACAGATACCTGCTACGGCTCGCGGCTGATTCATTCATGCATGGTGGCAGGGGGGCATTAAGTTATCAGTGTGTTCTATCATTCATTTATTTATTAAATGACACAATGCCTCCTTGATTCTTCCACAATATTCGTTGTGATCTTTTTCCCTCACAGCAATCCAATTTGAAATTCCAACTCAATAAATCATTGAGCTCCTGGTTGACTGTGACTTCAAAGGCTGTCAACAATAATAAACCTACCCTCTCTCTTCTACTTCACTTCTTCATCATCACCTCCTTCTTCTTATCTCGCTTTTTATTCTTCTTTTACTTCTCTTTTTTTCTTCTTCTTTTTTCCCTGTTCCTCCTCCTTTTTCGTTTTCTTCTTCTCCTCTCTCTTCTTATTCTTCTCTCCCTTTTTCTTCTACTTTCCTCCCTTTTTTCTTCTCTCCCTTTTTAATTTTTTCTTCTCTCTTTTTCTTTTTAATTTTTCCTCTCTCTTGTTCTTCTTCTCTCCCTTTTTATCTTTCTCCTCTCCCTTCTTCTTTTTTCCCCCTCTTCCTTCTTCTTCTTTCTCCCCTCCATTCATTTCTCATCCTCAAAAAACACTCATCATCTTCTCCTCCTCCTTCTTTCCTTCCTACTCCTACAGTACTCTTCTACTTCGCCTCTTCCTCCTCAACCTCTCATCTTCCTCTCCTCCTCCTATTGCAACTCTCATCTTCTCTTGCTCCTCCTCCTGCTTCAACTTCTTTTTATCTCCTCCCCATTCTTCTTCTTATTTTTCTCCTGTTCCTCCTCCTCCTTCTTTTTCTTCTTCTCCCCCATCTTCTTCTGGCTCTCCTACTCCTCCTTCTTCTCTTTCTCCTTGTTGTTCTTTCCCTTTTTCTTTTTCTCCTCTCCCTTCTTATTCTTCCCCTATTCCTACTCCTCCTTCACAACCACTCATCACCTCCTTCTCCTCGTTCTTCTTCCCTTCCTCCTCCTACAATACTCTGCTCATTCTCCTCTTTTTCCTCCACCTCTCATCATCCCCTCCTCCTTCACTTCCAACTTTCTTCTTCTCTTCCTCCTTGTTCTTTTTTCCTTCTCCTTCTTCTTCTTCTTCCTCACCTCCTCCTTATTATTTTTTCCTCCTCCTTCTTCTCCTCCTCCTTGTTCTTTTTTCCTTCTTCTCCTCCTTGTTCTATTTTCCTTCTCCTCCTTCATCTTCTCCTCTTCTTCCTTGTTCTTTTTTCTTCCTCCTCCTTCTTGTTCTTTTATTCCTTCTCCTTCTTCTTGTACCCTTCTCTTTCTTCTTCTACCTTTCTCCTTCTTCTTCTACCCTCCTTCTTCATCTTCTCCTCTTCCTTTTTTTCCTTCTTCTCCTCCTCCTTGTTCTTTTTCCTTTTCCTTTTTCTTCAACCCTTCTCATTCGCTCTTTCCCTCTTCCACTTCTGCACTAATCCAGAAACATTTCCTCCTCAAATAGCAAAAGCAGAAGAGTTTTCAAAGTTGTCTGCTTCTTCACCCTTCTTCACCCTCTGCCCCTGACTCCACGAGGTAGGAAATGACGATTTCAACTTGAATTTCCAGCACAATTTCATCATTGCATTGACGTCAGTCGCAGACAAATCATTGCGCTTCATCTGCAGCTGATGTGATGGCACTCTCTGTCTGTCTGTCTGTCTGTCTATTCCTACAATTTTCTTTATAACTATTTTTCTCCTTCAACACATTCATCTCCTCTTTCTCCTCCTCCTCCTTCTTCTCCTTCTGCATCTACTCCTCCTTCTATATCTTCTTTCTCCTTCATTCTTTTTTTCATCCTCTTTTTCACCTGGCTGCACTCTAATGCATTCTGTCTTATTCCTTCAATCTTCTCTATAAATATTTTTCTCCTTCTACATCCTCTTCTTCTCTTCCTCCTTCTTTTCTTCTTCTTTTTATGTTCTTCGTTTGTTGTATTAGTGATTTTTTATAGTACGTATAGTACACGTGCTTTTTTCACGTATAGTTAAGATCCTCCTCCTTCTCCTTCTCTTTCACCACCTACTCTTATTTCCACTTATTCTGTCGTCTCCTGTATTCTCCTTCTTTTTCTTCTCGTTCTTCTCCTCCTTCTTTTCCTTCTCTTCCACCTCATCCTCCATCTTCTTCGTCTTCTCCTCCTTCTACATATTCTCTTCTTCCTCCTTCTTTTTCTTATGTTCTTCGTTTGTTGTATCAGTGATTCTTTGTATTACACTGACTGCACTACTGGTAAGCTTCTCCTTCTCATTTTCTTTCTCCACCTGCTCTTATTCCCACTTATTCAATCGTCTCCTGTATTCTTTTTCTTTTCTTTCTCCTCAACCTTCTCCTCCTCCTCCTTCTTCTCTATCTCTTCTCCTACTTCTTTTTCGTCTTATCCTCCTTCTTCTTCGTCTTTTCCTCATTTCACATCTTTTTATCCTCCTTCTATATTTTCCTCTCCTACTCCTCCTCCTTCTTCGTCTTTCCTTCATCTACATCTTCTTTTTCATTGTCTGATTTATTCTCCTAACCTCTTTTTCTTCTTTTATTTTTCATCATCATCTTCTTCTCCTCCTTCTTATTCTTCTTCATTCTTTTTCCCATTCTCTTTCTTTCTCTTCCTTTCTTTCCATCATCATCTTCTTCTATGTGACCTTTTTCACATCTCACTACCCATTCTCAGTTCTCCGTCTTCCCATTTCTTTTTTCTTTTTCTACTTGGTTTTATTGTTCTTCTTCTCCTGTTACCTTCATGGTTAGCTTCTCTTTTTTTCTACTTCTTCCTCCTCTTCTTCTTCCTCTTCTTCTTCCTCTTCCTCCTCCTCTTCCTCTTCCTCATCCTCTTACTCCTCCTCCTCCTCCTCCTCCTCCTCCTCTTTTTCTTCTTCTTCTTCGTCTTTTCCTCATTTCACATCTTCTTATCCTCCTTCCACATGTTCTTCGCCTCCTCCTTTAACCTCCTAGTTATCACTTACCTCCTTCCGCAATCTTTAGTCCAACCTTTCTATCAGTAGCCTGGTTATTGAATATTTCAAACCTACTGTAGTTATTGAAAGTTCCATCAGCCTCTCAATCTTAAATATTATCAAATTTCCTTTTTCCATCTCATCTTCATCCTCCTCCTCTTTTTTCTTCTTATTCTGTCATCTCCTGTCTTCTTCTCCATCTTCTTCTCTCTTCCTCACTGCAAAACTAACATTAAAGTGAGATAGATCGAGCAATCACTGGATGTGAATCGTCATCCTTTCATCATATTTGTCCGGAAATTGAATTTCTCGGTTTTGAAAACATCCGCACCCGCACACACGTTCACGCGCGCACAAATACAGAAATATGATGAAGTTGGTCTGCATTTAAAATAAAGATACTTTTCAACGGTGGGGCACTTTTGGCCAGGCAATAGCGACTTCTCACATGGCCCAAGATTCTTTCTTTTCTGAGATTCATTTCTTCGTGCATAAGATAGCAGTCCATATTTAGATTTTTACTTTGAAACACAATGGCAGTGTTCCATTGAACGATTTCTAAAAATAGAATCTATTTATACCATTTCTATGAAGCCTAATATTTTGTTTAATAATAGATCTATAATCTCAGCTTGTCAGTTTATATATAATGGAAAATTTCTAGACAGGTAGGTCTTGTCCGTTCCGGCGTTCTAAAAACGGTCTCAGGTCATATCAGAGACCTTGAACCTTCAGGTGTGAGCTGACAACTTCGAGATCACAATAATAATAAATCTGAATATTATATATAATTAAATATATATTCTTTTGTAGTGACGAAGTTGATATTGTGGAAGATATTCATAATGAATAATAAGACTTGAAGTTGTCACAACCGCATTTATTGAAAACTGTGAGAAACTAGTTTAAGTTGTTACACCCAAGGGTGGTGCTTTGGGTGCTCAAGCACCCCCTCCCCCCTGAAGCCAACTTCTATACAAAGATTTAAATAAAATTCTTAAAAAAACTCAAAGTTTAAAAAAAATAGAAAGTTGAGTGATTTTCAACTTTAATTTAAAATTCAAAATATATTCTTTAATCTGATTCACGAATTCAGTATTGTTCAAATGGAGGCTTGCTATCCTATTAACCGCAAGGCTGTTGCCAATCACACTATTAAAGAAAACAGACTGAATGAAATAGCAAGTTTAAAATATATCCATAGAGAAAAAGAAGTTGACCTGGAGCAGGTTATCAACGTTCTCTTAATCAAAAGATCAGGAAAATTGAATTTAGTTTTGTGAAAACTCATCATAGCAATCTTCACAATGCAGCAATGCAAGTAATTTCCAATACATGCATGAAATTCATAATTCATACAATTCAACATTTATTATTTTATTAATCAGCTCTGTTATTACTTTAACCTTGCCAAAGAGCTCGAATAACTTCGTTTTAAGGGGATTATGTTTTAAGGATTTTTGAGGGAGTAGGACTCAAGGGGACTATTTTATAATGGACTTCCTGACAAACTACTTGCAGCACCCCCCTGCAGCTACCCTTGTAGCACTTTGCAGTAACTACAAGTACGGTACTCATATTATTGTGAGGTGGAACTTACCCGTAAGGATCTTCCCACTAATAAAAGTAATACGCTTGTTATTATTTTTAATATTAATTTGAACTTTGTTAGGAAACATGTCCCACGACTCCCCTCTTCTGGGGGAAAACACTCTATTAGTTTATAGGGGCCCAATAGTTTTCACTTACAGCCCCCCCCCCCCCCCACCCGGGTCATCTTTGGGTGCTCCACTGGTTATACCATTATTAATTTTAAACAAACCAAGACAATATAGCTCAATATATAGTTATATACTAATCACAGAATGTCACTATGGGCTGATAATTTGGACACCGAATGGCGGATCAGAAGCGAGACGTCCAATGGCCACACTTTCTCTATGAAAAGTCACTGTAGTTTCCTACAGTGAAAGTCGGTAAAAGTCACCGTGTACGAAATCTGACGCTCCGACGTACGCCGGAGTTTTTATCGCTAGTGTACGTCGGGGAGCTGCTTGCGTGACCCCTCACAATGATTATAGTGCAGCTAATGGTTCATTGGACAGTGCAGAGTGGATCAGTGGCTCACGTTGCGTGTGGTGAGCTGAACTTGATATCGATCTCAGTGGCTGGAAGTGGAAGTTGGTTCTTGAAAACGTTTCCTGGACTCAATTTAGATATTGGGTGATTTACTTATTACAGTAACAATGAATGGGAATGAATTGAACTCATTCGTGATGTCTGTCATTCACTATTGTATAATTCGTTTCATTTCCTGGACAAATATTTGTTTTCCTTTGTTTATTTATATTTTTTAAATGATTACAGTCCTGAAAAATGTGGGATGGGATTAGATCAATTAAATTATAAACTATGCAAGAAAGCCAACAGGTCTTTTCAACTCCACAACCAGGGCAATCACAGATTTAAGAAAAATAAAATTTAAAAATTCTTTACTATAGGCCACATTTACAAGATGCAATTTTGTTACGAATATATGTTGCTCTGTAATCTCTTTTGTACAATATCTATTTGACAAAGATATTCAAATGTGTAACGGGCATCTGTTTTGAACGATTTATGTACCCACCTGAATTGGTATAGGTTCACCATGTTCCCCATGACTTGTCTTATACTCCTTAACTGGAGTCTCCAAGACTTAATCTACAAAAAAATGACATGGCACCAACGGCAAGGTAAAACCCGTAAGGGTCTCCCCACCAATAAAAGCCATACGTTTATTATTATTTATTATGTTCGGTACTGTGTTTATGGCGACATTATGATTGTAAGACTTCTAAAATAGTTTATAAAAGATGAAACTGTCATTATTATAGAAGTCATTTCGATGTAATTTGAACTGTACAAAGAAAGCATTAGCATCTTAGTGCCTCAATTAAGTGTCGTGTCAAGTCATCTAAAAGAAGAGCAGTAGCCTAATGAGTGAAACCCAGCTAAGTACAGTCAAGATAATACATACTGTTACGGGCTCTAATGGCTAAAAAGGCTGGCAACACCAAAGTTCACACTTGCACTTTATTTACACAAATTAGTCTATTCACACACACTAATTGCAAGTTCAATTAATAAAGAAAAACAGATCAACAAAATGGCAAGCTAATACTTATTTTCAGTAATTATTTACAAGAATTAATGAATAATTCATTACAGGCTGATCAATAACAGATTTACATAATGCTAATCGAATGTATGTAATAATGTGGTGGGTACTACTGTTTATATATATATATATATATATATATATGTAACGTAAAGAATCCTAAGGAAGACTTCTTCAGTTGGAGTATATCACAATTGGGATTAGATTCATAGATAGCCCTCGGGTTTTCATATGAATAAAGTTATCATTCATAAGAATAACATATTTATTTGAGAGAAACAACTTATTTCTAATACAGTATTTCAATTAAGTATTACAAATCGTTACTAAGTAAATGATGGTTATACAGATTTAATTAATATTGTTTTTTAAACTCATTCATCAGAATCTGAAATCTAATTTGAGCAATCAGCTGTCTCGCAAATAAAAAACACAGACATGTAGATGTGATACAGAGTGACATTTGTGAAAAAGAGACATGAAATAGACTAGGCAAATTGAATCAAGTGTGATGATTGTGTTTAATTTGGCGATGGCGATTATCATTGAGTGTGTTCCTCTGTGCAAGCACCCTCATTCTTGGGCGTAAGGTCTACTGTTCACAAAACTCGTTCTAGTTTATTTAGAAATTTCATGCAAACAGAGCTGTCTCACGACCAAAATCTTGGCCAATTGGATCAGATAGATGGATAAATTGTCCAAAATTAACCAAAATGGACAAAGTGTTCGAAATCGTCCAAAGTGGCCGATAGGCCTTGTTTTGCAATTGTAGGCCAACAGAATCCAGTAGTCAGCAGTCACTATCGATCAGCTGCTGAATAATTTCAGTCAACTTCTCATCGAATTCCATTATTCAGCGATTTGTGAATTATTTACAGCTCATAGGCAGCCACTCTCGGTGTCGCACTGCTTAAATGCATAAGTGATTGAGCGAGTTAACAAGCAACTCGCCAGAGAATTTGTTATCCGATTGGAAACTTCCTCAGTGTAATCAAATTTACTCGCCTGACACGATTACACTGGGCGAGTTTACAATCGGATAATAGTAATAAACGTACGGCTTTCATTGTCTTACAAGATTTCACTGGAAAAATTTACAAGCGTCGATTGCATTGGGCGAGTTTACAAGCCACTCACCAAATAATTTATTTTCCGATTGTTAACTCGCTCAGTGTAAACGTGTTTACTAGCTTTCTGGAAGAGTATCTGACACGATTACACTGCTCAAGTCCAAAATCAGATAATAATAAGATGGATTTTATTAGTGGGGAGACCCTTACGGGTAGTTTCACCTCGCCCTTTGAGCCATGTTATGGGAAAAACGGTGGACCTACTATTTTAGGTGGGTTCCGAACCACCGGGTAAGTGATAATAAAGCTTCCTTTGTAGTGGTGGAGGTGATGTTGTGGAACATATCCATAATAAATAATAATACTTGAAGTCTTCACAACCCCATTTATTGAAAACAGTGACATACTAGTTCCGGTTGTTACACCACTATCAATCATAATGGTGTAACAACGGAAACTAGTATCTCACTGTTTTCAATAAATGTGGGTGTGACAACTTCCAGTCGTATAATTTATTATTGATAATAGGACTTTCAACATCAAGTCATTGAAGCACGGTCATCCATCCAAGCGCAGTCTTCAGCGCTCGTGACTGAACATCACGATAATACTATTGTATGATCTTGCTATGTATCATTCCTTGGGTGCATCGTACCTACATTTATGTACTATGTCATTGAGAGAAAAATACGTTATCACTCAATTTTGTAGAAAGGTAAAAAAATTGTCGTTCTTTTCTGATGTATTTTTGATTGAATTTAAATTCTAATTTTGTTTTTGTGTTTCTAGGTGTGTCAGCTGATGGTGTGATGTACAAAGCAGGATCTTTTGGAGTGTTTTCTTTTTGTGGAAGATGATGATGAATGCGGCAACACATCTGTTATTAGGAATGATAAATTATAGGTGAGTTCTAATTACAATAATATAGTTTTCTTCTCAGATTCATAGATTTTGTCAAAAAATGTTCTCCTTTCAAACACAGATAGGTGAATGGTTCAGTTGAGTACAAGAAACATCAAGAATCCTTATTAAACTCAGTTCAATTATTTCAAATACATCACATCCAGTAGGCTACATAATACCTTGAAATTTTGTGAAGAAACGTTTTTTGACAAAAGCCTGTTGTATTCACATTGATTGTATGTTAGTTTAAAGAATAAATAAATAATGAATAAAAAGTTAAAGAGTAAATAAATAATGAATAGTAAGTTTAAAGAATAAATAAATAATTAATAATAAGGCATGAAGTTTTCACAACCATATTTAATGAGAGCCGTGAGATACTAGTTATGATTGTTACACCATTATCAATCTCAAATAAAATCTTAAGTATAGAGTAGCTTAAAATATATACTAAACACAGAAAAAAACGATTGGCTGAGGGAGAAAGTGTCTCTGATAGGCTGACCTTCATTGAAGGTCTGTGATTGGCTGAAGGTCATAACAAGTCACGCCCACTGGTGGGAGGAGCAACAAGTAAATATAAGTGTCAAATCAAGAACTAAAACCGTAAACACATGAAAAGCAACAAACAAAAACAATATTTCAGTAGGCTAGAATTAAGAAAAAATTTGAAGCTCACTGAAATGCAGTCAAGGTCAACCGAGGAAAACACGAAAGTCTAGATATTGGAAAACCCGAAAAGCAGACTCTAATTTTGCAGAGCATCTTATTACCAATGAACACAATTTCCAGGCCAAAGAAAATGTTGAATTTCTGCATTTGATTGGCAATGGCAGACAATTGAAAATTTTAGAAACTTTGGAGATAAATAGGTTGCTGAAACGATTCCAATACTTGTTAAAACCATCAAACTTATTTCAATACAACTTACTTGGTTTCATCATAATTCTCCCCTACATTTTAATAACGGTACTTTCGGGTCTTTCTCAATTTTGGGGGCAATTAATCTCACCTACAAGTTATTTTTAACTTTTGAAAAATTTTCTGTAACTAAAAGACACTTCAAGTAATAAAATCACATAGTTTTTACTCCAATCAAGTATTTGGTTTTCTCAAAATAGATTTTTTTAAATCTGTAAAAAATTCAATTTAAAAAAATTATTTTATAAAAACTATTTGTTAGATTGAAATAAAAAATATGTTATTTCATTCCTCAATGTGTCTTTTAGTTATGGGAAGTTTATCAAATGTTTGAGATCACATATGTGAGATCAATTGCCCCCAAAAACCGAATAGTTTCAACTTTGAACCCCCATATTTCACAAAATAATTGAAGAAAAAAACTTTCTCACAGCAATAGATAACATTTCAAAGCCCTAATAATATTCAATACAAATAACTTTAAAAAATTATGACCAAAAACACTGCGCACTGTCTTGAGTTAAACCTGATATGGGAATAGAATGAATGATATTCATTTATCAATTAATTCATTCATTCCTGTAGCCTAGATGTCTAGAATATCAATTTAGGGGTTTACTGATCGAAAATCGTCTCTTCTTGCTAAGTGGTCTATTACTATTGATCATATCATCTTTCTACTCATTTCTTTCTCTCTCATACACATTCTTTCTCTCATTCTTTTCTCTCTTTTTCTCATTGGAAATGAACCGGCCTTGGTAGCAATTATCCGCCTAATACAGAGCAGACTAAGAGGCGCCATTGAAGTTTTCCAATAACTTGGCCACTTTTCCCCTTCCTTAATCCAATAGTAACCATTTCCACCCCTTTTCCCTCCATTTTCAACCTCTTTTCTCCTCCCTTTGTTAACCCCCTTCCCCATATTGCATCCCCCTAGGTGCTCATAAGGAAACCACCCCTACCGCCGTAGAAGTGTAATCTTATAACCGTTCCAATCGTTGCCTTTTCATGGAAATAGATATTTTTGTAGTGAACTTGTACAAATTTTACTTGTTCTATAATGAGAATCTTCAAGTAGAATGTAAACTGGCACTGTATTTATATTTATTAATAGGAATACAGTGTCAGTTCTATAAAGAAAATCTTCAAGGAGAATGTAAACTGGCACTGTATTTATATTTCTTGATAGGAATGCAGTGTCAGTTTTGATATTAAACTGTTTTTTCTTTTCTTTTTTTGTAGATTATGTCTTAGAGACTCCAGTTAAAGAGTATAAGACAAGTCAGATTAATAATTATACTATCTTATACACTAGTTACCATAATTACTATATCATTTAGTTGAGGTGAGGTTAATTTTTATGTGAAAGGAACTCTTGTACACTATAAAAAGCTTTATCAACTAAATATCTTTTCAATTGTTTTTTAAATATTTCTATATTTTAAGACTCTTAAGAACTGCGGTAGCTTGTTGTAGAGTTTCCTACCAATATAACTAGGTTTTTGTTTGAATAAGCTACTATTGTGACTCACCAAGTGATAATCTCCTCGGCTTCTTGTATTATAATAGTGTACGTCAGGATTTTGGTTAATATCACTCATTTTTACATATAAAGTAGCACATTTTTACATATGAGTACACTTAATTTTGATGTGAAAGGAACTCTTGTACACTATAAAAAGCTTTATCAACTAAATATTTTTTCAATTGTTTTTTAAATATTTCTATATTTTCAAGACTCTTAAGAACTGCGGTAGCTTGTTGTAGAGTTTCCTACCAATATAACTAGGTTTTTGTTTGAATAAGCTACTATTGTGACTCACCAAGTGATAATCTCCTCGGCTTCTTGTATTATAATAGTGTACGTCAAGATTTTGGTTAATATCACTCATTTTTACATATAAAGTAGCACATTTTTACATATGAGTACACTTAATTTTGATGTGAAAGGAACTCTTGTACACTATAAAAAGCTTATCAACTAAATATTTTTTAATTGTTTTTAAAATATTTCTATATTTCCAAGACTCTTTAAAAAATACGGTAGCTTGTTGTAGAGTTTCCTACCAATATAACTAGGTTTTTGTTTGAATAAGCTACTATTGTGACTCACCAAGTGATAATCTCCTCGGCTTCTTGTATTATAATCATGTACATCAAGATTTTGGTTAATATCACTCATTTTTACATATAAAGTAGCACATTTTTACATATGAGTACACTTAATTTTGATGTGAAAGGAACTCTTGTACACTATAAAAAGCTTTATCAACTAAATATCTTTTCAATTGTTTTTTAAATATTTCTATATTTTGAAGACTCTTAAGAACTGCGGTAGCTTGTTGTAGAGTTTCCTACCAATATAACTAGGTTTTTGTTTGAATAAGCTACTATTGTGACTCACCAAGTGATAATCTCCTCGGCTTCTTGTATTATAATAGTGTACGTCAAGATTTTGGTTAATATCACTCATTTTTACATATAAAGTAGCACATTTTTACATATGAGTACACTTAATTTTGATGTGAAAGGAACTCTTGTACACTATAAAAAGCTTTATCAACTAAATATTTTTTAATTGTTTTTAAAATATTTCTATATTTCCAAGACTCTTTAAAAAATACGGTAGCTTGTTGTAGAGTTTCTTACCAAGGTTCATCAAGTATCTCATCTTAGAAAACACCACATTCTTTAAGAAGGTTGCAGTAGTATTATACACACAGAGATTCAATAAGAATTTTTATACTTTGATAACAGATTCCAGAGAATTTGGATGTATTTTATGTTAAAGGAGAAATAAATTGTTTTTTTTTTTTATTTGATTAAGAGATAAAAATAGATTAAAAATGGATCTGGGGTTTTCGAACCTTTACATGCATAAAAGATTTTTTGGAAATATTTTGGAATTCCACTTGTGTTTTTAATTTTTCAAATTATATTCTCTATCATCAACCAATACTACAGTGAGTTATAGAGACGAGTACAATTTGTCGTCACTATAACGTGTAAAAAAATCTAGAAAAAAAATGTTGAGGCTGGTAACCTCAACCGTAAATTATAAGAAAAACTGGTAAAACTCCACACTTGGATTAAATATTTAAAAAAAAACAGGTTGAATTGAGAACCTCCTTCTGCTTTGGAAGCTGCTTAAAAATATTAAAACAATTGAACTTGACATAGTACTAAAAATAAAAGTTTAGTGGGTTATAAAGTGAAAGAGCATGCACTTTGCATAGTACAGCCCTCTAGGGTGCTTGCACAGTGGAGCAGCCAATACTCGATGATAATCACCATCGCAAAATCAAACAAATGTTGTGGAATTGTGTATAACAGACTGGAGCAGTGTGAATACCACAATTTAACAGCATGTGTTTGATTTTGCGATTGTGATTATAATAGATTATTCTCCACTCACTCACAAATGGCTGAAACAGCACTTTAAATCTTGATACCGTGTGTGGTTTGATTGTGTTCAATTCACTCTTTTATTCACTGGAAAACACTGTTCCTTTAAAACAAAAAAATAATAGACTTCTGCCTTGCGGACGGGGACGCTATTGCCAACAATATTGGAGATGATACAGTAAAAAATTGTTTAGATTGGAAAAGAGATTGAAAAGATTCTAATAAAGATAGAAGTACAAAGGAGGGAGTAGAGGTTACAAAGAGGAAGGCAAATAGAATGAGAGAGGGGAGTGAAACTGGTACGGTCAGGTTAGGTTAGGTCAGGTCAGGTTAGGTTAGAATAGTTTTAGAAGAAATAATAAAAGCTCATCCGAATTCCTTGTATTTTGGCTGGATTAATACTATTTACTTTTTATTACTATTTAATTCAATATATTAAATCTAATATCAAAACTGATACTGTATGATTCAAATGAATCAAATATATGATTTTTCATTAACTTCTATTGGAGATACTGATGGAATGCATTTCACTTCTAAAGAGAAGCTTCATCAGCCTCCCTCTTCAGCTTCTTTAGAAGTGAAATGCATCCCTCCAATATCTCTAGGAGAAGTGAGTGAAAACCATTTAT
Organism: Conomelus anceps; assembly: GCA_948455865.1. Classification (NCBI taxonomy): domain Eukaryota; kingdom Metazoa; phylum Arthropoda; class Insecta; order Hemiptera; family Delphacidae; genus Conomelus; species Conomelus anceps. Next base: position 66,235,362 of record OX418221.1, read on the forward strand.
ATTAAATAGAAATATTAAAAAAAAAATGAAAAAAAATAGAAATACAGTGTCAGTTTTGGTATTAGATTGTTCATCAAGTATTTCGTCATGGAAAACATCCCAAATTTTAATACGTTATTCCAATAATGAAATTTTGTTCAACATAATAATATTTATATCAGTAGGCTACTCGCAAATGTTTACAAAATTAATGTTATCAACAGAACAACACAAATTCTTTATCAATATAATTTTATCAGCCACATATTATTAATAACATAATTCATTTATAATAATATTATGAATAAAATTATACATACAATTTATACATAAAATTAATTTTATGCATGAAATTCAAGGAATTCCAATTTTTTTTTTTAAAGAATCTGTCCTATGATTGCCGTTTGCCTATTCTATTATTCTAGGTTTTTCTTTCCTTTTTCTTCTTCCTCTTCGTCGTCTTCCTCTACACGTAATATGTTATTGTTTTTGTTGTTGTCATCAGTCACTTGTTTTTTTTTAGTGTTTGAGAGTAGGTTAGTAGCAAACTTCTTCCCTATATAGCCTAGTATCAACCGATCCTACACTGTGTGTGTGTGTGTGTGTGTGTGTGTGTGTGTGTGTGTGTGTGTGTATGTGAGTGTGTGAAGTGAAAAACCGATGAAAGAAAATAGGCCATCAGTTTTGGACTTGAATGAAGGTAGTTGGTTAGCGGGTGGGTGTGTGTTGGTGTACCGTGGTGGCAGGGTTCGTATGGGGGGGGGGGTGTTTGAGAAGTAAGGGAAGGGGGTAAAATCATGCAGGGAAGCGGGGGAAAAGGGGAAAGTGTAGTGGTTTGGTGTCAGGGAAAGTCATTTCATATTTTATCGCCTTGCCTGAATAATGGAATTGTGTTGTAGGGAGTCTTTATATTCTTGACGGTGCTTGTAAGGCCGCCTTCTTTTTCTTCCTCTTCTACTTTTTTCTTCTTCTTCTCCTTCTCCTCCTCCTCCTCACCCTATTCACACTCCTCTTCCTTCTCCTTCTCCTCGTCCTCCTCCTCCTCATATTATTCCTCCTTCTCCTCCTCCTCCTCCTACTCCTTACCCTATTCCTACTCCTCTTCCTTCTACTTCTCCTCCTCCTCACATTATTCCTCCTTCTACTCCTCTTCCTCTTCCTCCTCCTCTTCTTCCTTTCCCTCTTCCCCCTCCTCCTCATCCTCTTTTTCCTCTTCCTCCCCCTACTCCTCCCCCTCCTCTACATTTTTCTTTTTCTTCTTTTTTATCCTTCCTCCTCCTCTTCCTTCTCTTCCTCCTACTTCTCCTCTTCCTCTTCCTCCTACTCCTCCTCCCCCTCTTCCTCTTCTTTTTCTTCTTCCTCCTCCTCTTCCTTCTTCTCGTCCTCCTCCTCCTCCTCCTCTTCCTTCTCCTTTCCTCCTTCTCCTCCTCCTCCTCACCCTATTCCTACTCCTCTTCCGTCTCCTTCTCCTCGTCCTCCTCCTCACATTATTCCTCCTTCTCCTCTTCTTCCTCTTCCTCCTCCTCCTCTTCCTCTTCTTCCTTTCCCTCTTCCTTCTCCTTCTCCCCCTCCTCCTCGTCCTCTTCTTCCTCTTCCTCTTTCTCCTCTTCCTCTTTCTCTTCTTCGTCCTCCTCTTCCTCTTCTTTTTCTTTTTCTTCTTCCTCCTCTTTCTCCTACTCTTCCTCTTTCACCTCCTCCTCCTCCCCCTCTTCCTCTTCTTTTTCTTTTTCTTCTTCCTCCTGCTCTTCCTCCTCTTCCGTCTCCTTCTCCTCGTCCTCCTCCTCACATTATTCCTTCTTCTCCTCTTCTTCCTCTTCCTCCTCCTTCTCCTCTTCCTCTTCTTCCTTTCCCTCTTCCTTCTCCTTCTCCCCCTCCTCCTCGTCCTCTTCTTTCTCTTCCTCCTCCTCTTTCTCTTCTTTTTCTTTTTCTTCTTCCTCCTCTTCCTCCTACTCTTCCTCTTCCACCTCCTCCTCCTTCTCCTCCTCCCCCTCTTCCTCTTCTTTTTCTTTTTCTTCTTCCTCCTGCTCTTCCTCCTCTTCCTCTTCTTCCTCCTACTCCTTCTCTTCCTCTTCCTCTTTTTCTTCTTCTTCCTCTTTTTCTTCTTCATCTTGTACTGCCTCCAGTCCACCTCTCTTCCACTCTTTCCCTCCTTCTTGTCTTTATCTCCCTTCCTTTTTCTTCCCTTTCCTATTCCCCTTTCAGCTTCCCTCATTTATTCAAGCAGACGTCCAGTAATGTTTTATTACCCTGTACCTCTGAGTTGCTGTGTTTGTGTATGCAGTGACGTAGCCATGGGGGGGGTCCTGGGGGTCCGGACCCCCCCTTTCGGTCCTAAATTTTATATAATTTTCATTAAATTAAACGTAAAATAAGACAAAGCACTGATGTTGGTGTTAATTTTCAATGCCAGGAGAGCTAAAAAAGACTGTTCTAAGGCCTCTATTTTTCAAAAAATTTCTAGGGAAGTACCCCCAGACCCCCCCCCCCCCCCCCCCGGTCAATCGACACCCCCCCCCCCCCCCCCATTTCAAAGTCTTGGCTACGTCACTGGTGTATGTGTGTAAACCTTATTTCCTGGCCGTTTTCAAAATTTATAATTAATATTTATAGGTTTCAAGGAATAATATGATGTCAACTACTAAACTAGTAGTTCTATGAACAGTAGACCTCACTCACCCAAAAGGGGATGATATTTTCAAAAAAAGTTCAAGAGCACTTTTGACTCAATTTTTATTTTTTAATATGTCATCCTTAATATAGATAATCGATTGATTATCAATTAATCAATATTTCATATATAAACTGCAATAATCAATACTTGAAAAGTCTATTTGCCGTATTTATGAACGTTCCTTCAGTGTCTCTAAACTCGAGGGACTCTTGGAATGCCTCTATACCAAATGCATCTCAAGAGTCCCTTGAGTCAAGATACGCTGAAGGAACTTTCATAAATACGGTCCTAAGGATTCGAATAATATTCCTTGAAATCAATCTATCAATTGAAACTCATAGTTTTCTAAAAAAAAGCGAATTGATAATTAGAAAAGTTATGGGAAATTTACACTAAAATTAAATTGTTTTAATTTTTAAGAAATTAAAAAATGGCGAATACTATTTTCAATAAATAATGGCGAGTAACTCGATAAAAGTTATTGGAATTTGACATTTTTTTATTGCTGATGATGCCCACATAAGTTTGAGTCTTGTGCGTGGGTAATGAGGTGAATGATTACACATAGATGCCAGACGGAGGAGCGGGATTCGAACCCACGACCGCTGAAACGACAGCAAGTTGAAGTTGTGACGCCCCAACCAACTGCGCTAAGCGGCCCGCCTTCATTTTTCCAAGATAAATTTCTGTTTTTTATCATGTAGAACAGCGGTTCCCAACCTGGGGTACGCGTACCCCTTAGGGGTACACAGTGTCCTAGTTGGGGGTACGCAAAAAATAATCCATAATGGCGGATGTTCATTGTCTAGTGGCATAGACTAAGGAATGGTTGTTCTATGCTAGTGGTGAGCAGTTTCTGTTCTGCGACTATTCTATCTATAATGTATTCTATTCTGACACTTCTATGTAGGCTATATTTTAATAACATTTTGAAATTTAAATTATAATATTCATCTCTAAACATATTACATTCGATGTCCGCAATAAAAGAAATCGGTGTTCAGCAGAAATTATTGTGTTACCTACTATTTTATTTCTTCAGCTGAATTCCCATCCATAGGCGTCGATATGTTGTTCAAATATTGCAATAAATGGGCATTAAACCCTCTTTAATATTGTTATAGTAAAGTAAAAACGTAGTTAGGACTTTGGGGGTACTATGTCTGTAAAATATGGTCTAAGGGGTATGCAGAAGAAAAAAGGTTGGGAACCGCTGATGTAGAATATGGTGGAGGTAGACTTTTATGAGATACTCCTGATTTATTTGATAATAATTACCGTTTACAGTGTACATTGATAATTAGATTGCTATTATCAATTACATCATCCCTACAATTAACTAACCTAATTTAGGTAATCATATCCAGACCAATCAATCAAATAGCCCCAAGTGATAAATTAATCTATTCCATTTCAATTAATTTTGCGCTCAAAAACGACCCTTACCATTTCAAGAAGCACAAAATACAAAATCCTCTGTTTAATTAGTGTCCACGCCCTCACAAGTTGTAATCAAGACTCACTCTCTCACTCTCTCTCTGACCCTGGCCTCCTTGATTCTTGACCTCCAAAGAGAACACGCAATGTTACCAACTGTCACATCATCAGCTGATCCGCCCAGAACATCACAATACAATTTATCATTCTATTTTCACTGCTATCTTGATCATTGTCAATTATACTTTCCCAAATTAAAACTGAGTGCAGCCTACCACTTCTGGATATGGCGGGAAATCTCATTTGATTAGAGAGCGTGGGCGTGCGTGCGCGTGTGGATGTGTGTGTTTGTGTTGATTATAATTTGAGAGGGCCTGAACAGTGATTAAACAGAGGACTTTGTGCTTCTTGATATGGTACATTTCGTTTTTGGGAACAAGATTAATTAAAATGGAATTGATTAATCTGTCACTTAGAGCTATTTAATTGGTCTGGATGTGATAGGTTAAGAGTGGTTAGTCAACAATCAAAATTATCAGTGAAATGTATACAAGTTTTTCATAAAGGCTTATCTCCATTAGGAATGCAGTGGATAAAGCTTTTTATAGTGTACAAGAGTTCCTTTCTCATCATACTTAAGCCTCACCTTAACTATTTGATTTATAAATTATGGTAACTAGTGTATAAGATTGTATATTTTCAACATTTTATTGTAAATTTAACGAATTGCAGTCAGTTTTTAATTGTGAATATATAATAATTGTACTCACACTTGACCGAACGTTTTCGAGTTATGGAAACCCATCTTCAAGTCGTTGAATTTACTGTAAAAAGTTGATATTACCAACGCAGATCGTTATGGATCAAGACATCTAAGAATTATATAAATTGTTGATCTGAATTGCCTTATACTCCTTAAGTGTACTCTCCAAGACGTAATCTACAAAAAAACAAAACGCGTAACATCGTTACGCTGACCGTAACATCGTCGCGCAACAGCACACCCATTAAACTCAAAGATTAGCCGATGATACAGAATAACACAATGATACGCGACGATATGCTGATCTGTGCAACGGAGTGATGACAAGTCAACAATGATACAATCTTATACACTAGTTACCATAATTACTATATCAATTAGTAGCGGTGAGGCTTAATTTTGATGCTTTGTTCGCTGTCTGGACTCACTTTTCGACTAAGCTATATTGTCCTAAACATTGAGGTTAGTTTACAGTGAAAATTTAGATTAACTGAAGAACTTTACTTCATAAAAACAAAAATATAGGGGTTTTCTGAGCTGACATCATGTTTAGAGGCAGGCAGCTAGCTTTAAGCTTCACCATACTTATTGAGATACTGTCTTAAAAATGAGGATGTACAGACTCCCCTCTGCAAGAGATAAAAGAGACAGAATATACAGTAGAACCTCACTTACTCAAAATTCAGGGGGCACCCAATTTTTTCGAATAAAAGGAAGTTTGAAATATAGAGGTCAATTGGAATGAAATTCGATTTATAGAAGCACAACTTTATTTAGAAAAAACCCTACGGAATAATTCAAGACATGTTAAAAGCTGTATGTAAGAATATTTTTTTTTTTTTGAGGATGAAGCCCACATAGGTCTGAGACCTGTGCGTGGGTAATGAGTCGGATGATGGTGATTTATGAGTTGGACCTACAGTTTTAGGTGGGTTCCGAACCACCTGGAAGTGATTTTCAGCAGAGAACAGTGTCTTTTTTGCTGGCCAATGTAATCGGTCACCGTTACAAACAGGACCTACGAGAACGCAGCTTATCTATCTGAATGAACAGATACCTGCTACGCCTCACGGCTATCACTTCCCTAAATAATATAATACATTAGTTATAAAATGTGTTGGAATTATGAGCACATTTTTATATTTCTTTTTGTTTTGTTTAGTTTTGTACATTTCATGAGCTCCTGTCTATTGAAAAGGTTTGTAATTATTCGAATTTCGGAGGCTTACGGTATCACAGTTCGTACTGTGGAGGTTGACTACGAATTTTAGAGGTAACGTTTCGAATTACAGCAACAAAATTCTAATTTTAGAGGCCCGAGTTTAATCATATTCGAATTTTAGAGGCTGCATCATGCGTTGAAAACACTTCAAATTATCGGTATATTATTGTAGCGAATATGAAATTGGAGAGAATAGAAAGAAAGAAGAAACAGTGGTTCTCGGTGTTATCTGCTATGTAAATGTTTACTTTTAAGCAATTAATTACTCTGCTTTGGACACTTTTATGGTGTTTACTTGGTAATTTGTAGAATGTTCTTGCTGTTTGATTAGAAATTAATGGAGTCTTATCGAATATTGCGGAAGGCATTAAGGTCTTTCATTGTTTATTTTAGAAATCGGTAGAAGTTGGTAGAGAAATCTAGAGATATCTCAATTATGTAAAATTATATAAATAGAGGTGAACTGTTGTAAATTAGTTCAGTCTTGTTTGAAATTCGTCGTGATAAACAAGTTGTGTCAGTTCTATATTGTGTCTATATATAGTGATAATTCTTTCTCTGTGTCTATAGTGATAATTCTTTTTCCTGTTTAATTCATACCAGTGAGCTACTAAATAGTTTTTATTGTATTACGGACTAGTGCTACGTAAGTTAATTATTCTTTTTCAACGTTTCCTTTTGAATATTATTGGACAGTTTATTGTACAGTTATTATTTAATATTAGATCGGCCTTTTAACTTTTAGTGATTGATTTTTGTACAGTTTATTGAAATCTCTTTATTAGTTGAACAATATCTGTTTTAAATTGCTTATTTTCTCTGTAAGACATTACCGATCAGTGAGTGTTGTGATTATTTGTGTAAATAAAGTGCGAGTGATAAAATTAAGTGTTGCCAGCGTTATTTTAGACATAGAACCCGTAACATTATTTTTCGAATATTAGAGGTTTTCTAAAGGGAACAGACAAAAGTTAATAATTATAGAGGGTTTCGAATTAGTGAGGTTAGGTTAGGTAGGTATATTATAAATGACGAGCTCTTAAAATTCTAGTTTTAGTAACCTGCATTCAATTTCGGACATGTGTTTCAACCTCTACTAACTGTCAACCTTTCTTTGACCTACCTGAATCTCTCATTATTTTTGGTTTTATTGACCTTCCTGCTGAAAATAAACAATTGCTTGGAATTGTTAACCTAACCTAACCTAACCTAACCTGACTTTGTGGGCGTCCTATACATACTACATTTCGTAAGTTGAAGTGAAGAGAAAACTTCGTTGTTGAGAGGTCCGACATTCGTTAAATAGAGGTAAATAAGTAAAAATTCTAAAATGTCATGGAACAAGGTAAAAATTCGTTATGTAGAGTATTTCGTTGAAAATTAAATCGTTAAAAAAACAGTAAAATTCTAAAATGTCATGGGACAAGGTGAAAATTCGTTATGTAGAGGATTTTGTTGAAAATTAAATCGTTAAAAATTCTAAAATGTCATGGAACAAGGTAAAAATTCGTTATGTAGAGGATTTCGTTAAAAATTAAATCGTTAAAAATTCTAAAATGTCATGGAACAAGGTAAAAATTCGTTATGTAGAGGATTTTGTTGAAAATTAAATTGTTAAAAATTCTAAAATGTCATGGAACAAGGTAAAAATTCGTTATGTAGAGGATTTCGTTAATAATTAAATCGTTAAAAATTCTAAAATGTCATGGAACAAGGTGAAAATTCGTTATGTAGAGTATTTCGTTGGAAATTAAATCGTTAAAAAAACAGTAAAATTCTAAAATGTCATGGGACAAGGTGAAAATTCGTTATGTAGAGGATTTTGTTGAAAATTGAATCGTTAAAAATTCTAAAATGTCATGGAACAAGGTAAAAATTCGTTATGTAGAGGATTTCGTTAAAAATTAAATCGTTAAAAATTCTAAAATGTCATGGAACAAGGTAAAAATTCGTTATGTAGAGGATTTCGTTAAAAATTCTAAAATGTCATGGAACAAGGTAAAAATTCGTTATGTAGAGGATTTCGTTAAAAATTCTAAAATGTCATGGAACAAGGTAAAAATTCGTTATGTAGAGTATTTCGTTGAAAATTAAATCATTAAAAAAACAGTAAAATTCTAAAATGTCATGGGACAAGGTGAAAATTCGTTATGTAGAGGATTTTGTTGAAAATTAAATCGTTAAAAATTCTAAAATGTCATGGAACAAGGTAAAAATTCGTTATGTAGAGGATTTCGTTAAAAATTAAATCGTTAAAAATTCTAAAATGTCATGGAACAAGGTAAAAATTCGTTATGTAGAGGATTTCGTTAAAAATTAAATCGTTAAAAATTCTAAAATGTCATGGAACAAGGTGAAAATTCGTTATGTAGAGTATTTCGTTGAAAATTAAATCATTAAAAAAACAGTAAAATTCTAAAATGTCATGGGACAAGGTGAAAATTCGTTATGTAGAGGATTTTGTTGAAAATTAAATCGTTAAAAATTCTAAAATGTCATGGAACAAGGTAAAAATTCGTTATGTAGAGGATTTCGTTAAAAATTAAATCGTTAAAAATTCTAAAATGTCATGGAACAAGGTAAAAATTCGTTATGTAGAGGATTTTGTTGAAAATTAAATCGTAAAAAAAACAGTAAAATTCTAAAATGTCATGGGACAAGGTGAAAATTCGTTATGTAGAGGATTTTGTTGAAAATTAAATCGTTAAAAATTCTAAAATGTCATGGAACAAGGTAAAAATTCGTTATGTAGAGGATTTCGTTAAAAATTAAATCGTTAAAAATTCTAAAATGACATGGAACAAGGTAAAAATTCGTTATGTAGAGGATTTTGTTGAAAATTAAATCGTTAAAAATTCTAAAATGTCATGGAACAAGGTAAAAATTCGTTATGTAGAGGATTTCGTTAAAAATTAAATCGTTAAAAATTCTAAAATGTCATGGAACAAGGTGAAAATTCGTTATGTAGAGTATTTCGTTGAAAATTAAATCGTTAAAAAAACAGTAAAATTCTAAAATGTCATGGGACAAGGTGAAAATTCGTTATGTAGAGGATTTTGTTGAAAATTAAATCGTTAAAAATTCTAAAATGTCATGGAACAAGGTAAAAATTCGTTATGTAGAGGATTTTGTTGAAAATTAAATCGTTAAAAATTCTAAAATGTCATGGAACAAGGTAAAAATTCGTTATGTAGAGGATTTCGTTAAAAATTAAATTGTTAAAAATTCTAAAATGTCATGGAACAAGGTGAAAATTCGTTATGTAGAGTATTTCGTTGAAAATTAAATCGTTAAAAAAACAGTAAAATTCTAAAATGTCATGGGACAAGGTGAAAATTCGTTATGTAGAGGATTTTGTTGAAAATTAAATCGTTAAAAATTCTAAAATGTCATGGAACAAGGTAAAAATTCGTTATGTAGAGGATTTCGTTAAAAATTAAATCGTTTAAAATTCTAAAATGTCATGGAACAAGGTAAAAATTCGTTATGTTGAGGATTTCGTTAAAAATTCTAAAATGTCATGGAACAAGGTAAAAATTCGTTATGTAGAGGATTTCGTTAAAAATTCTAAAATGTCATGGAACAAGGTAAAAATTCGTTATGTAGAGTATTTCGTTGAAAATTAAATCATTAAAAAAACAGTAAAATTCTAAAATGTCATGGGACAAGGTGAAAATTCGTTATGTAGAGGATTTTGTTGAAAATTAAATCGTTAAAAATTCTAAAATGTCATGGAACAAGGTAAAAATTCGTTATGTAGAGGATTTCGTTAAAAATTAAATCGTTAAAAATTCTAAAATGTCATGGAACAAGGTGAAAATTCGTTATGTAGAGTATTTCGTTGAAAATTAAATCGTTAAAAAAACAGTAAAATTCTAAAATGTCATGGGACAAGGTGAAAATTCGTTATGTAGAGGATTTTGTTGAAAATTAAATCGTTAAAAATTCTAAAATGTCATGGAACAAGGTAAAAATTCGTTATGTAGAGGATTTCGTTAAAAATTAAATCGTTAAAAATTCTAAAATGTCATGGAACAAGGTAAAAATTCGTTATGTAGAGGATTTCGTTAAAAATTCTAAAATGTCATGGAACAAGGTAAAAATTCGTTATGTAGAGGATTTCGTTAAAAATTCTAAAATGTCATGGAACAAGGTAAAAATTCGTTATGTAGAGTATTTCGTTGAAAATTAAATCATTAAAAAAACAGTAAAATTCTAAAATGTCATGGGACAAGGTGAAAATTCGTTATGTAGAGGATTTTGTTGAAAATTAAATCGTTAAAAATTCTAAAATGTCATGGAACAAGGTAAAAATTCGTTATGTAGAGGATTTCGTTAAAAATTAAATCGTTAAAAATTCTAAAATGTCATGGAACAAGGTAAAAATTCGTTATGTAGAGGATTTTGTTGAAAATTAAATCGTTAAAAATTCTAAAATGTCATGGAACAAGGTAAAAATTCGTTATGTAGAGGATTTCGTTAAAAATTCTAAAATGTCATGGAACAAGGTGAAAATTCGTTATGTAGAGTATTTCGTTGAAAATTAAATCGTTAAAAAAACAGTAAAATTCTAAAATGTCATGGGACAAGGTGAAAATTCGTTATGTAGAGGATTTTGTTGAAAATTAAATCGTTAAAAATTCTAAAATGTCATGGAACAAGGTAAAAATTCGTTATGTAGAGGATTTCGTTAAAAATTAAATCGTTAAAAATTCTAAAATGTCATGGAACAAGGTAAAAATTCGTTATGTAGAGGATTTCGTTAAAAATTAAATCGTTAAAAATTCTAAAATGTCATGGAACAAGGTAAAAATTCGTTATGTAGAGGATTTCGTTAAAAATTCTAAAATGTCATGGAACAAGGTAAAAATTCGTTATGTAGAGGATTTCGTTATTTGGAGGTTTGTGATATAGGGGTCGACTGTATAAATAAATATATATCAGTGTCTGGTGTCTGTACGTCAACAACTACTCGGTTTCAGTGACAAGGTAGGAAGGTATTGACCACCTCTCAGGTCCCACTGAAGTGCTGAGAAGAGAATTCTGAGGGAAAGAGCAAGCCAGGTAGATTTGAATGAATGGGGGAAATGTAGGAGGAACGGGGTGGGGGGAAAAGGACTTAGCAGTTGACATACAATGAATAAGCACGGTTTCTCACACCCTTTCACTCTCTCGCTCACTTTTACTCTCTCTCTTATTTTCATTCGCTCCCTTCTTTGCGTTAAAATTGCTCATCAGGACTTGGCTTGTTCTCTTTGTCAAGAACTGACGTCCGGCCTTCCTCTTGACGATTCCTTCACTCTTCCTTTTTCTTCTTCTACTTTTTCTTCTTCTCTTCTTTCCTTCTTCTGGTGCTACCTTCATTTTATTTCTTTCTCACTCTATCAGTCTCCTTTTTTGTCTCTATCTCCCTTCCTTTCTTTTCTTCCTCCTCCTTCTTCTTCACCACCATCTTCTTCTTTAATTTTCTTTTTATCCTCTTTCTCCTTCTTCTTCTCATCCTTCAACTGATTCTTCTTCTCCTCCATCATCTTCTTCTCTATTATCTTCTTCATTCTCATTCTTCTCCTCCTCCATCTACTTTTTCTCCCTTCTCTCCATCTACTTGTTCTACTTCTTCCCCTCCATCATCTTTTTTTTTCTTCTTCCCCACCATCATCTTTTTCTTCTTCTTTTCTCTCCCCACCCACTCCTCCTCATAGTCTTCCTTACTCCTTCTCATCCTCCTCCTTCTCTTCCTTCTTCTTCTCCTCCTCCTCCTCCTCCTCGTGTTCCCACTTCTTCTCCTTCTTTTCTTCTTCCTCTTCTCCTCCTTTTCCCAAAAATATATATCTAACTTCAGTTTTAGGCCTCTTCATCTCATTAATATCTTGTATTGATTGCCTGATTTAATTGATTTGTGATGTCTAGAATGTGATGTAACCTATAATCCAATGGCTCCTCCAGTTGTCCTCCTTCTTCTCCTTTTCCACCTCCTCTTCCTCCTCCACTTCCTTCTCCTCCTCATTCTTCCTCTCCTCATTCTCAATCTCCACCTCATCCTCCTTTCCCTCTCCTTCATCTCTCTTTTCTTCTTTCTTGTCCTCCTTCTTTTCCTCTTCTTTTTCTCTTCCTCCTCCTTCTTTTCTTCATTATCCTCCTCCTCTTCATCATTATCCTCATCCTCTTTTCCCTCTTCTTCTTCTCTCTTCTCTTCCTCTTCCTCCTCGTCTTTCTTCTTCTCCTGCGTTTCCTCTTCTTCTCTTTTTCCTTCCTCCTCTTCCTCCTTATCCCAAGACTGGTTTTCTTCTTTTTTACAAATTTCAATTGAACTGAACGTATTTGAAAACCAACTCAATGTTATAGTTCATAGTGTCGATAAACCACCGTATTTTTATATCATAATTATCGAATTTTTATATTTGATCATCCAAGTCCAAAATTGATAGGGATCCCACTGGACTAAATTTCAGGAGTCTAGAATTTTCCTTTCAAAGGATTGCCGGGCAATAGCAAGAATTCATTCAAAAGCAGCATTCAACACTCAAAGGTTTTTTTTTGTAGATTACGTCTTGGAGACTCCAGTTAAGGAGTATAAAACAAGTCAGATCATCAATTATACACTAGATACCATAATTACCATATCAATTAGTTGAGGTGAGGCTTAATTTTGATGTGAAAGGAACTCTTGTACACTATAAAAAGCTGTATCAACTAAATATTTTTTCAATTGTTTTTTTAAATATTTCTATATTTTCAAGACTCTTTAAAAACTGCGGTAGATTGTTGTAGAGTTTCCTACCAATATAACTAGGTTTTTGTTTGAATAAGCTACTATTGTGACTCACCAAGTGATAATGTTCTCGGCTTCTTGTATTATAATCATGTACGTCAAGATTTTGGTTAATATCATTCGTTTTTACATATAAAGTAGCTTCATATATACACATATAAGCAGGGTACAGTTAGGAGAGCTAGTCTCTTGAACAACGGCCTACATGAATCTAATCTATTTACTCTTTCCACACACATAAAAGCTTTCTTTCGGATCTTAAACACCCTATCAAGGTTTTTTTTGATAAATTACCCCATACTAAGATAGCATACCTTGGTTGTAATGCTAGCCTTAATTCAATAAGAACATGATATACTACTTATGGTGTTGCAGTAATTTTTATTTTAGCTCAAGAATGTCATGATGTCTATCATAAAAAACTAAATAGGCTGTAGTAAGGCTAAATGAGGCTAGACTAAGCAGAAACTGAAACTAAATATGTGCCGATTCTGAATGTGGCTAAAATCCATGTTAATCCAATACACATTGAAGTCGTACGAATGTGTCTGTTTCCAAGTTCGCTCACCACTGAAACAATGCTTTCGTTTTTCACACTTGCAATTTTCAATTTTGCTACTCAGCAGAAAAAAACAAGATTTGCAGCAGTGTATAGCCAAAATTTTATAATGAATTAAGAACATTATATATTTCAATTCGTGAATAAAATGTACAATGTTGAATGAACTATGAATTACTGAGCAATAATTATTGTACCAATATAAATAATTGTTGATAATATTACAATAATTGTAATGAATTATAAATTATTGAACAATGATATATAAATTGTACATGTAAACACATAGGAAATCTAGTATTAAAACTGACACTGTATTTCACTTTTAAATAATGTTTTACTCACATATATTGGAGATGCTTGAGGAATGCATTTCACTTCTGAAAAGAAGCTTCGTCAGCCTGCCTCTTCTTTTCAGAAGTGAAATGCATTCCTCAAGCATCTCCAATATATGTGAGTAAAACATTATTTAAAAGTGAAATACAGTGCCAGTTTTAATATTAGATTGTTCATTAAGTATTTAGTCATGGAAAACATCACAGACATATTGTAAATTAAAGTATTTTTTCCTGCAATGACTTGAAAAGTGCCTATTTTTGCACTAACTGTAGCACGCAAAATAGTCTATTCCTGCACCAGTGCGGGAAAGTAAATTCCAGTACGGGAATAGTATATTACGTTACAAGTGCGGGAAATGGTGTTTAACATACGAGTATGATAAGTTAACGCACGAGACGAAGTCGAGTGCGGTATTATCATACGAGTATGGTAAACATCTTCCCGGACGAGTTACGTACGATATTTTTCGTCATACAAGTCTAAAATAGCAGATAAGTTGAAATAAGAAACTATAAATCATTGTTATTCAAACATAACCTCAACACACCAACTCAAGGTGAAATGTGGCAATAATGGTTCTAGATCAGCTGATCTAGCTTTCGACCAAATGGTTTTTCAGTGAAGTGGTAGCCACAACCACCCATAGAGTGCGGTAATAATCATTTGATGATTTTTACCACACAGTGTACGGTAATAATCATCAAATTACATCAGCTGTTTTTGATTTCTGTAAACAGCTGTTTACCACATTGATTGCTTGACTGGTAAACTGTCCATAACCTACAAGTATGACGAAAAGTACTTTTCCGCACTCCAGATTTGCAACCTAACAGTACAAAATAGTGAGCATGTAATACGCAGGTTCCCTATTCTGCATTCAAAAATAGGTTGGCTACTCTGCTTCAGCTACGAAATACAGTGAGCTGTAGTTGTTGAAATCGATTTGATTCGAAGATAGATTATGTGAGGAATTGTGAGGTTATGTATGTCCTGTTTTGTTCCGTTTAAATTACTTTATACGTTACTTTAAGAAACATTTAATGTGTAATTCGAGTGCAAAATATTGTTTCTGCACTCGAGAAACTTTTTTCACTCGCCTTTGGCTCGTGAAAAAACTGTTTCTCTCGGTGCAGAAAAACGCTACTTTGAACTCTAGTTACACAAATAGCTATTCTCAGTTTTCTGTAGTTTTTACTCTCTTTGTAGTGGCGAAGGTGATATTGTGGAAGATATCCATAATGAATAATAAGACGAAGTAATATTGACAAACGCTCCTCTTTCAATTTATTGAAAAACATAGGGATGACTTTTTAATTGTTCCATGAACCTATTCTTTTTCATTCTATTCTGAATTAATTCTTATGGTATCCCAATCCTGTTCATTTCCTAATTCTTATGCTATGCTCTTCTAATTTCTCTCTCTGTTTTTGTATGCGTTCTAAAATGTTTTATGATTATTCTATTTTTTTTCTTCAATTTTTTAAGCCCTCTGGTGTATCAACGCCGTGAAAGGAACGAGCAGTGGACTGTGGTTGTTGGAGGTGGTAAATGAGAATTACCAAGATTTCCAATCACAACGCTAATTACACTATAAGTTGGATAAAAGAATAAAATGAAAACCGGAGGACCAGGTCTCAATCTAAAATAAGAATGAGTCCAAAAATAATATTGAAATGTATGTAGCTAGATAAAGAATTAGGAGCTTGAAATAAAGTATAGACCAGGTGACAATTAATTTAGATTTAATTAATTGAATTAAACCTAGATTACAGTACAACGATAGGCACATAGGCCACAATAAGTAGGTATTGATAAAATATTGTAATAATCAAATTATGATAATGTTAAAGAAATGCATTGAAAATGTAAATCAAAGTTGAAAAGGCAAAGGATGAATAATTAAACATGTATTAATTATTCATAAATACTCATTGACAAATGGTAGTAATGTAAGTTGGAATTTGGCCTGTTTGCCAGAATACAATAACAAAATTAAAATAAAAATGTCAATTGATGAAAATGCAACATGCGAATTGCAAATATTAAATGAATGAAAATAGTAGATGCCTTGCTGTCGTTTTTAATTAAGATTAACCAAAAAGAGATTAATCAAGAATGAATGCAGTAATTTGCTAAATAATTATATTGCAAAAAATAAACAGTTGAATTATTGAAATTAAATACTTGTTAAAATTGTACATAACAAGAATTGAGACACTGTAATGATTGATATTTCGATTGATAATAAATGGCTTGTATGCCAAGTAATGACAAGATAATATAGTCAGCTGTATGCTGAAATAATAGGACAAAATCATGATCGCTAAATGGTAGGAAATGTAATAAAGTCAACTTAACACTAAGAGGCTCGTTCGCCAAAATAGTATGACAAAATAGTGATATGTCAGTTTGATACTGAAGAGGCTCGTTCGCCAAAATAGTAAGACAAAGTTGTGGTAGGCTCGATTGCCAAAGTAGTATGACTACAAAAATGTAATAAAGGCTCGATCGCCAAGTTATGACAAAATTGTAATAGGCTCGGTCGCCAGGTATGACAAAATAGTGATATGTCAACTTAAAACTAAAGAGGCTCGATTGCCAAAATAGTAAGACAAAGTTGTGGTAGGCTTGATTGCCAAATGGTAATTGCAAGATTGTAATAAAGGCTCGATCGCCAAGATATGACAAAATTGTAATAGGCTCGATTGCCAGAATAGAATGACAAAATAATACTAGGCTCGATTGCCAAAATAGTAAGACAAAGTTGTGGTAGGCTCGGTTGCCAAAAATGGTAATTACAAAAATGTAATAAAGGCTCGATCGCCAAGTTATGACAAATTGTAATGATGTGTCAGTTTGATACTGAAGAGGCTCGATTGCCAAAGTAGTATGACTACAAAAATGTAATAAAGGCTCGATCGCCAAGTTATGACAAAATTGTAATAGGCTCGGTCGCCAGAATGGAATGACAAGAATGTAATAATGTCAACTTGAAACTAAAGAGGCTCGTTCGCCAAAATAGTATGACTACAAAAATGTAATAAAGGCTCGATCGCCAAGTTATGACAAATTGTAATAGGCTCGGTCGCCAGAATGGAATGACAAGAATGTAATAGGCTCGATTGCCAAAATAGTAAGACAAAGTTGTGGTAGGCTCGATTGCCAAATGGTAATTGTAAGATTGTAATAAAGGCTCGATCGCCAAGTTATGACAAAATTGTAATAGGCTCGGTCGCCAAGATATGACAAAATAGTGATAAGTCAGTTTGATACTGAAGAGGCTCGTTCGCCAAAGTAGTATGACTACAAAAATGTAATAAAGGCTCAATCGCCAAGTTATGACAAAATTGTAGTATGTCAGTTGAAATGTATTCAAGTTGAAGTCAAATTGACTGATATTATGTTTCACAGATATGCAATAATACCAGGCCCCGTAGGCAAGTAGTAAAATTGTAAGAATATTAATAATACTCAACTTTGGTGAAGCGGAATTGGCGAGTGTCTTGTTTGAATGGTCCCAGCAGAGCTTGAGCAGCAGCAAGTTGAGTAGGAAGAAGGAGGCCCTCAAATATCATGGATAGTGAAACGATGTAGAAACGGAATGGCCCAAGCTACGATGCAGAAGATGGAATCACCCATGTGATCTTGTGGTAGGAAAAAACTTTGCCAGATTGAAGTTTTGGTTGAAAGATTGGATTGAAAACTTGAAGTTCCAGTAGAATAAAGTTTATTGATAAGTGAAAACGGATAGTTGAAATCTGGAGTCAACATGTTCAAACATAACCCACGATAGGAAGTGCTGGTCGAAAAATGTTTAAAAAATGTCTCGAAGAAAATTAGTAACTGTCGTTGGATAGTATTCACTGAATATTTAAAATAATTAAACGAATTGTAGATGAATTGAAAATCGAGTCATGTGAATTTAAATATTTGAAAAGTTGAAACAGCGTGGTCTGGTCGTAGAGGTTGGATACTAAGTTTCTTTAAAGTTCGTGAAATTTGATGAAATTGAAAGGTTTGATGCACTGTAAATGTTCATAAATACCGAGGTTTGGTTTAAAGTCGATAGCACAAAATAAAGATGAAGATGAGGGCCGATGAAGAAGAAAAATTGAAGAAGCGAAAATGTTCCAACTACATCCTTTGGTGGAGACTCGAGGAGTGGCGTTAAGCGGACGGAAATGTTCTTACCAAAGTTGGCTGTCATACCAACTTATTAAGGCGTGGCACAGTAAATGGAAATTTACTAATGATTTCACAACAAAAGTGAAAGAATGGAATAGAAAATGAACGTAATTAAAGATTAAATAAAACATAGCCAATGAGGAGAATAAATTGAATGATTAATTAATTTAAATGATATCAGTTGTTTGAAGGCAGTGCAAGGTTCGACGTCATGAATTGGAGAGCGGCAAATTCAAAAATACGAAGATTGATTCGAGAAAATAGAACAGATTGAAAATAACGTAATAAAATGTTGCGAGTGTAGTTTGAGATTTAACACCCTCATTGGAGCAAATCTAGTCGAAATTGGTAAGATCATTTTCGGAAACGTTTCTTCTGTGCCCAATAGGCCTATGTCTTCATTCCTCGGATCTCTGAAGTCTCTGCTCGTCTGTGATGTTGTAATTTCTCTGCTTTGGAATTTTGATTTTTAATTGAGTTGTCTCATTTTAAAGAATCATTTTTCTTCCCTATTCAAAATATTATCCTCCATAAGTTCAAGTTCCTCAAGATCTTCTTCTATTTCTTTCAGCCAGTTATTTTTAATTTTATTTTTCTGTTGGTATGTTAGTAGGTTCTTCGTTAGTCTTTCCTCTGGGAGTCTTACTAGGTGACTGTAAAAGGCTAATCTTCTTTTTCTCATGATGTTTAGTAGTGGTTCGTTTTCTTGATAAATAATTTATTTGGGAAGAAGTCGATGTTGTCCATTTACTATGTGCTTTTTGTTGATAATTGTTCTTAAAATTCTTCTCTCCACTCGCTGTAGTTCCTCTGTTCTGTTCTTACTTTTTAGATTGAATAGTGTTTCACATGCGTAGGTTACTTCTGTATCGTGTTACTGTGCAGTAGTGTCTAATTTTTGCTTTCATTGAGATTGACTTCTTCTTGTAGATCAGCCATGTTAGTTTCTGTGCGAATTTGAGTTTATTGATTCTGCTTTGGACTGTTAACTTTTCATTAATGTTCCTTGTTATTATTTCTCCTAGGTATTTACATTTATCGGTAGTTTTTATTACTTGCTGATTTTTGAGTGTGATGTGAGTTGGTTTATCTTTAGTGATAGGCATTATTTCAGTTTTTTCATATGTATTCTGTTATATTATTCATATTTATTTATATTATTAAATTTTATTATATTCTGAATAAATTCTTATGATATTTCAATCCTGTTCTTTTTCTTACTCTCATTTTGGACTCTCCTTCTTATTTCTCTTTCTATTTTTGATTGCAGGATGTGAAGATTTAGACAAAGCAGCAGAGAGTAGGAGAGTGTCGCCACTGCCATGTTGATAAAGGAATACCGCATTCCACTGCCTCTCACAGTGGACGAATATCGAATTGCTCAACTTTATATGATAGCGGTCAGTTGAAATAAAAACTAATAAGCATTGCCTACAAATATTGTAAATTATAGTATAAATCACAAATACGAGGGCCATTCGATAAGTAATGAGACAAATTAATGTAGGTCAAAAATGGTTTTATAATTCAATACGAAAAATCTAGGATTTCAAGGTGACATCCTTGTTATTGCTCTAAAATAGAACTAACAAATATACAAGCCAACAAATTTTGTGAATTATAGTATTCGTCACAACTACGAGAGTCATACAATAAGTAATGAGACAAGTTGATGTAAGTCAAAAATGGTTTTATAATTAACTTTTTAAGTGAATTCAACGATTTGCAGTCAAATTTTTCACTTGAAAAGTTAATATTAACAACGCAGATTGTCATGGAACAAGAAATCCAGGAATGGTTTTATAATTCAATACGAAACTTCTACGATTTGAAGTTGGTATCCTTGTTATTAATTCTGATTTCTGAAATTTTGTACTGATTGAATAAATGGGTTTTAAATTACAACAATTTTTCTTGTTACTTATTCAATGACCGTCGTAGTTTGAAACTATAAACAAGTGAACAAAACAACAATTTATTCTAAAAGTATAATATAATTCGTCTCTTTATTTATTTATTCATCTAACTATTAATCTATTTATTTACTTATTCTCATTTATTCACTCATTTGATAAAAAATATGAATGCATACTATTGTTAACACAAAATTTGCCTCCTTGACATAAAATACAAAATTTAGGTTTAAATTTAGATTTAAGAGAAACTTTCAAAATGAATGACTTTTTAACTGAAACTAGAGATTAATGATTGAAAGGTCCAAGTAAATTATTTATATAATAAAGATAAAAATAGATGCTTAAAAATTACAATGATAATAAAATTGCATTTAAAAAAATAGATTACACTCGAAATTATACTATAGCCTATGACTATGTATTACCATAGACGAAGTATTATAAGTTATGGTCCTTGGTATTACTTGTAGATTCAAGTTTAAAAAGATTAAATAATTATTTATATAATAAATACAAAAAGATGCTTAAAAATTACAATAATAAGAAATTACATTTGAAAACAGATTACACTTGAAACTATACCATAACCTATGACTTTGTATTACCATAGATAGACTAAGCATCATAAGAATGTTATTGTCCTTGGTATTACTTAATGAATGAAATTATTCCACTATATAGTCTGACTGTTATGTTATTTGGTATTACTTAATGAATAATTAAAAAATTATAAAATTAATCCACTTGAATACTTGGTCTTTTGTCTCTGATCGTATTGGTCTTTAGTATTACTTAATTAATGAAAAATTATGAAATTAATCCTTTTTGGTGTACTATTTTGAGAAATACGACAAAAGACAATTGCCACTTTCATATTCGTAATGAATAGTCACTACTTGAAAGACAGTATGAATTAGGCAGATTTTAAAAAGATGAAAGAAGCTTTTTTAATGATTGCTATTGTTGTCCAAACCGGTAGTTAGTCGTGGCTGTTAACCAAGTTTAATTGCTTGTTTTAATCTTCAAGTACCGACTATGGTAGTAAATTTATCTCTCTTTTCACTCTAATTAATTGAAGTATATTACTTTGTAGTGGCGAAGGTGATATTGTGGAGATATTCCTAATGAATAATATGACTTGAAATTGTCACAACCACATTTATTGAAACCGTGAGATACTAGTTTCGGTTGTTACACCGTTATCAATCTCAAACAAACTAAAACTAAAGTACAGAGTAGCTTAATATATACTTAACACAGAATGATGCTATTGGCTGAGGGAGAAAGTTAGGCTGACATTCATTGAAGGTCTGTGATTGGCTGATGGCCATAACAAGACACACCCACTGGTGGGAGGAGCAACAAGCACAAATATGCATCAAAATCAAGAACCAAAAACCATGAACACATAGAAAGCAACAAACAAGAACAATACATAAGTAGTAGGCTAGAATTGAAAAAAAATTAAATTGAAGCTAATTGAAAAGACGTTGATTGTGTTTCATTTAGCTTCAATTTTTCATTTTTTATGATTATTTTTTTGGGGGGATGAAGCTTACATAGGTCTGAGACCTGTTCGTGGGTAATGAATTGGATGATGGTCATCGATGAGTATAATTCTAGCCTACTTGTGTATTGTGTTCTTGTTTGTTGCTTTCTACGTGTTCACGGTTTTGGTTCTTGATTGTTACAATAAATTTTTGCTTGTTGCTCCTCCCACCAGTGGGCGTGACTTGTTATGGCCTTCAGTCAATCACAGACCTTCAATCATATTGACTAAACTCCTGTAATAACCTTATAAAAACATCAAGTTTAAAGTGATTGAATGTCTGTGGTATTTTTCGTGACGAAATACTTGATGAAAAATCTAATATCAAAACTGAAACTGTATTTCTATTTAATATATGCTTTCCTCCATTATAAGTGAGTAAAAATCATAATAGAAATATAGTGTCAGTTTTGATATTAGGGTAATTGAATACTTGAAACATAAAATATTAAAATATCAAGTTTAAGTTAATTAAATACTTATACAAATGCCCTTTATTACAGTAAAGTAACAGGCTAATAGTGCCAGCACTGTTTCTTAATGTGATTAATTTATAGACAAAATTCAAGGTGTTTTATTTTCTTTAAATACCATAACATCTCAAATCAATGAAGAAGAGTAGTCTATTGAATAATCTTGTGTGTTACATATTAAATACAAAATTTTCGCATCAGAAACTGATAACCCCTCCCAAAATAGCTGTTAAATTAGATCAAAAGTTGTTGTAGTGTTTGAAATATCGTTGTTTATACATGACTCATTGACATGTATCATGCCTTGTACAAAATTAGCCAGAAATATCGTTGTTTGAATGAAGCGTATTGACATCTATCATGCCTAGTACGGTACAAAATTAGGGCCAGAATACTTCAAACGCTGTATGCTTGTTTATCTATCATTACAGTCTTTAGTTTAACTTTCAACATCGACTCTAATGGCTCTCGTCAAAGAAACTAGTGAAAGCTGACTTGTAATGACTGTTCAGATGTTGAATAAACAAGAAAATTGTTCAATTAAGCTTGGAATTGATGTTTAGATGAGAAAAAAGTCGGAAATATTGTTCAAATACGATTGGAATGGTTGTTTAGACGAAAAATGAGCGATAAAATTGTTGTTCAAATGAGTTTGGAATGCTTGTTTAGACAGGAATGAGTATGAGAATTTGTTCAAATATCTTTGAGTAGTTGCTGTTGGATGGAGTTGGTAAATTGTGGATGTTCTTTGAGGAACTGGGGAGTTTTTAATTAATAGAAACATTGGTTAGTTTTCAATTATTGATTGGTTTAATTTTTTTTTTTTTTTTGAGGATGAAGCCCACATAGGTCTGAGACCTGTGCGTGGGTAATGAGTTGGATGATGGTGATTGATGAGTTGGACCTACAGTTTTAGGTGGGTTCCGAACCACCGGGAAGTGATTTTACAGCAGAGAACAGTGCCTTTTTGCTGGCCAATCTAATCGGTCACCGTTATGAACAGGACCTACGAGAACGCAGCTTATCTCTCTGATTGAACAGATACCTGCTACGGCTCGCGGCTATCACTTCCCTATTTTCGGTTGAAGATGAGTTGTCTTGTCTAATTTGGTAAAATATTGACAATATATTTATATATTTTGTATATTTATATATTTTGTATTTTATAATGTTTTTTCTATGAGGAATGAATTAAATGAAATGAAATTATATTATTCAATTTGATGAAAAATCTGTCAAAATCAAGAAATAACAATCTAATATCAAAACTGAGACTGTATTTCTATTTAATATATGATTTTCACTCACTTTTACTGGAGATACTGGAGCTTCTCTCTAGAAGAGAAATGAATTCCTCCAGTATCTCCTGTAAAAGTGAGTGAAAATCATTTATTAAATAGAAATAGAAAGCTTCTCTTTAGAAGTGAAATGCATCCCTCCAGTATAAGTGAGATTATTAAATCATATATACTATTTAAAATCATATATTAAATAGAAATACAGTGTAAGTTTTGATATTAGATTGTTCATCAAGTTTCGTCATAAAAAATATCACAGAGAAATAAAATTTTACATAAATAACCTAATGATCGTGTTGGGCTTTCAATTACTCTGATCTAATTTTTTTGTTTCTATCTATTTTTATCTGTTTTATTTGTAATAATTTATTGCACTGATTTGTATTTATGTATTATATTTATCATAACTGATTAATTGTGTCTGTTTTTTGTTGAGCAGAAGAAAAGTCGAGAGGAGAGTAAAGGTGCAGGCAGTGGAGTTGAAATTCTAGTCAATGAGCCCTACGAAGATGGACCAGGAGGCCATGGCCAGTATACGCATAAAATATACCATGTTGGCAGTCATTTACCCGGTAATTAAATATTTAATTATTGTATTTTATGTTATTTTGTTTTCTATTTGATCTTAGTTCACTATCACTACTTGATTAATTAATCAATATATAATAGATCTAAGACACATTTTTTTGAACTATATACTGTACAGTACTAATACCTACCATAGAAAATTACACTCATCTAGCACCATATTCATTATCATCCATCTCATACTAAACTTAAAATACTTATGTAAAATAAGTTGTTTAGAATAAATTGAAATATTGAAATATCAATCAATTTGTCAATTGATAAAATTTGAATATTGTATTTTCTGGGTTTTTTATTTTTATTGCGGATGATGCCCACATGAGTCCAGAGACTTGTGCGTGGATAATGAGGTGAATGGGTGAATGATGAGAAACATCAATGGCTGAATGAGATTCGAACTCAAGGCTGCAGGAAATGAAGCCAGCCAGAGCCTTATCTTATCACTGACAAGCGCTGTGATCTTGATGTTAGTTGATCTTAGTTCTAGAGGTTTATTGAAAACCCGACAGGACCTTATTGACATCGTTGTCCGTCCGTCCGTTTGTGCTCTAGCTCTTGAAATGAAGATTCTAGACTCTTGAAACCTGGTATATAGCTTCCTCGTAGTCCAAGTGGGATCGCTATTGATTTCGGAGTTTGGAGGTCGAACGTAAAAATAATTATGATGCAAAACAGATTTCTACTAAAGGCTCTAGGTTAGTTTTGGTTTAGTGAAAATCTAAATATAGTACAACTAGTTCATTTCAAATACAAAAAATATAATTGAAGAATATCACGAATGCTAATGTTTAGCCCTATTATCAACTTCATTTTTACAGTGCACACGTTGACGTTTTGAGTTTTGATTGTGTTGAAATCTTTCCTTGAATTATTTTAAAACGTCGAATTAAAAAAAACACAGATAATATTAAGGCATGATTTATTATATCTGTTGAACAAGTAAAGGAGAAAGAAAAAATTTCAAGAACTGCCGATTTGCATTTTTGTGAATCGGGAAGCATATGATGTTTATATAAATCAAAAAAGTTAAATTGTGAATATGCCTATCAGCACAACTGATAATAATAATCTTTATGTAAATTCGTCGGGTCCTTGTATAGTGCATTGTATCGGATTATTTGTTCTGTAACGATCGATTAAGACTGCGCTTGGATGGATGACCGTGCTTAAATGGCTTGAAGTAATAACCTTTATTATAACTAACTCGTTGTTTTGGAACCCACCTAAAATAGTACATTTAAAAAAAATAATGATAAGGAACGTACTATTTTAGTTGGGTTCCAAACCACCTGGTTACTATGTTCACTCTTTTCCTGGCTCAAACGGCGAGGTGGAACTACCCATAAGGGTCTCCCCACCAATGAAAGCCATACGCTTATTATTATTATCATCTGATTGTAAAATTGTCCAGTGTAATCGTGTCAAATAGTCTGCCGGGTAGCTACTAAACACTATTATCATTATTATTATTTTTTTTTCGAATCACCCACTTTGGGGTACGTTGAATCAATTGTTGAATTATCATGGCTGCTTCTTTCCGCTTCTTCCAGTACTCCTTCATTCTCTCCGATGTTGTCTTTCTTATCTCTTCTGATACTACAGTACCTCTTCTAGTTTTATTAGGATGTTCTTGGAATCTTGCATTTTCATCTTTCAGCATTTCTTAAATTGTTATTATTATTAATACTGCTGCTACTACTACTACTACTATTACTTATACTACTACTATTTTCATTATTAGTATTATTATTTTACCTAATATTGTTATTTTTGTTCTTATTTAGGCTGGTTCAAGAGTCTACTGCCGAAATCAGCTCTCAGTGTTGAGGAGAAGGCATGGAACGCCTATCCCTACACCAAGACACGCTACACGTGTCCTTTCGTAGAGAAATTCCTGTTGGAAATAGAGACCTACTATTTTCCAGACAACGGCCACCAGGAGAATGTGTTCAAATTGTCCGGCAGCGATCTCAGAAATCGACAAGTCGGTGAGTAACTATCGAAAAATGAACATTTATCGATAACAAAGATCGATTTACATTTAGAAGCTCGCAAAACACTTCAATGAAACCCTCAATCTATATTTTTTTTCAAGATCGCATCTTGAAAACACTGGTTAAGGAGTATAAACAAGTCAAATCAACAAATTATATACATGCAATATTACTAATCTTAAACACTAGTTACCGTAATCACAATATCGATCAGTTGAGGGGAGGCTTAATTTTGATGGTAAAAAAATATTTTTCCAATTGGTTTTGAACCCTCAACTGGTGATGTGCCTGGCTTACAACATATCTGGTGACGTTGGGTCTGGTAGACACATTTTGATTATCTTCATAAAACGTACAAATATCAAATAAGAGGATCTTTTCAAGTGTATTTGATCATAGACAACTATGTGGAGGTAGCATAACAAATATTGCAAATCTATATCCATTATAAAATCTTAATAAGTAGTTTTGAAAAGTATGTGCAAAAATGTGTAATGAAAAAACTGGGCGTTTGTAAAAAATTCAATATAGTTGAAAAAAGTTTTTTCTTGTAGTTTCAAATGGATGATCATTAAGATAAAATGTATGAAGATTGTAAAAAAAATAAAGATGGGAAATATAAGTTCATAAAAAAGTTCTGCGCAGGTTTGAACTTTGCTTTTTTATAAATGGTTTCAAGTGTTTATTCCGCATTCAGCACACAAACAGCCAGTTTGAAATTACTACAATCCAAACAATATGATTTTTCACATGCACTGTGATTTCACTTCCCTCTAGTATGTCTCTAATAGTATCACGAAATTTTGGATTATTTGTTGATATTCCTTTCGAATAAAAGGACATTTTTTTAAATTCAACTTCGAAAAAAATAACGTAATTGGTGACGTTGGGTCTGTGAGACCCAAACAAAACTTTGTTTCTCAATAAACAAAAAATGTAGAGTGGAAACGCATAAACAATATAGCATGGCTTCTCAGGATGCACTAACTTGTAGAGTGGAGTAAAGTGGGAGAAAGCATATTGCCTCTACAAGAGAATAAAAAATTCCTTGGGTCTCCCAGACCCACTGTCACCAGTTGAGGGTTGAATACTTCTATATTCTCAAGACTCTTTAACAACTGAATTTCCTACCAATATAACTAGGTTTTTGTTCTTTTTTTCGGAGGATGAAGCCCACATAGGTCTGAGACCTGTGCGTGGGTGGTGAATTGGATGTTGGTGATTGATGAGTTGGACCTACAGTTTTAGGTGGGTTCCGAAGCAACGGCAAGTGATTTTACAGAAGAGAACAGAGTCGTTTTTGCTGGCCAATCCAAACGGTCATCCTCACAAAGAGCGCCCAGAAGTTTCGTAGCTTATCTCTGATTGAACAGACACCTGCTACGGCACTCGGCTTTCACCTCCTTAAATAAGCTACTATTGTGACGAACCAAGTGGTACACTACTCGGCTTCGTGTATTATAATCATGTGTGCGAAAATTTTAGTTTATCTATACATAAACGCACATTCAAATTCCACAAAAACAGAAGGATTGACAGTTATTATTGAAAAATTGAAATTTATTGAAATAAATAGCATTGATTTACATATGAAAGCTCAGAAAACACTCCATAGATAGCCGTAATGATTGACTCACAAAAATGTTCATACAAACATCTTTAAGAATAACGAGGAAATATGTTTTAGAAGTAGCCCAGACAAATTAGACTTTCGCTAGACCCTCTACTGATTATATAGTACTATTTATTCATATATCCATATTCCTAATATATCTAGTGTATTCTCTTCAGTCTAAGGGGGCATGAAAATAGAAACGCAGCCTCTGTGATGTGATACAGAGTGACTTTTGTGGAAAACAGACATCGAAATAGACATAAATTTGTCACAATAAATAAATACACTAAATGAAGTCTGATGACTATATTTAATTTTGTGATCGTGATTACCGTAAACCGAGTATGTTCCTCTATGCAAGCACCCTTATTCTTGGGCGTGTGGTCTACTGTTCACAAAACTACTAGTATAAGGATTATTTAGGATATATTAAATATAGTTTTTATATTACATTTTAAACAAATTTATGAAGATTAATTAATTTGTTAGCAATTAATCCACATATTTAATAGATGTTGTAATAGATGAAATGGACAACGCAAATTATACTTTTGCTAGACCCACTACTTATTATAATATTTATTCATTCATTTAACTAAAATACAGTCACTGTGAATACAACAGGCTATTGCCCTAAACTGCTTTTCACAAAATTTTAAAGTAGTATAAAAATCTTAGGTTAGGTCGCTGTTTCACTTGAAATTTCACCTTGAAGCACAATAATTATTCACAATCACAAGTCTTTTGCCGATAAATAATTAATATCTGGTATTATTGTGGAAAACAAACATAAAATACGCTATGCAAATGAGATATAATTTCTGATGACTGAGGTTTGATAATTTTGAGGTTTGAGGTTGAGGTTAAAATCTGAGGTTTGAGATTGGCCAGCAAAAAAGACACTGTTCTCTGCTGTAAAATCACTTCCCGGTGGTTCGGAACCCACCTAAAACTGTAGGTCCAACTCATCAATCACCATCATCCAACTCATTACCCACGCACAGGTCTCAGACCTATGTGAGCATCATTCTCCAAAAAAAAAAATGTGTTCAATTTTGCGATGGTGATTATCATTGAGTACATGGAGTATGCTCCTCTGTGCAAGCACCCTTATTCTTGGGTGTGAGGTCTTCTGTCCACACAACTACTAGTGTATTTAGGATGTTTTTATATTGTATTTTAAACAAATTTCTCACGATTAATTCATTTGTTTGCAATTAATTTACAGATTTAATAGATGTTGTCAAGGACCAACTGTACGGTGCGGATTACTGCAAGGAAGAAGATCCATCGCAGTATGTGTCCGATAAAACGGGGCGAGGCCCTCTCACCGAGAACTGGCTCAACGAGTACTGGAATGAGTGCAAGGTAAATAATACGGGTGGTTCGGAACCCACCTAAAATGTAAAGCTCCCCACAACATGGCTCAAACGTTGAGGTGGAACTACCCGTACGGATCTTCCTACCAAAAAATGTTAATATGCTTATTATTATTAATTCAATGTACCTCAAACAATCCTCTATTTTTCCGATAAACAATTCCGGTGGTTCGGACCCCACCCAACATTTTAGCTCCCCATAACTTGCCTCAAACGTCAACGTTAAACTACATGTAAGGATCTCCCCCCAAGAATGTTGATACGCTTAGTATTAACTAGCTTAACTAACTTAGTATAGTACTTAGTAACTAGTACCATAGACGAACCATCAAACTTAATCCCTGATCTATGCTAGTACTTAGTATAGTACTATATACTTAGTATATAACTACATTTTTTTTACTGGTATTAACTAACTTAGTATTCAATCTCGCTCAAATAACTCTATATTTTTTTAAAGTAATGTTAAATCACGAGATTTTGTCCCTGCGCTCGGATGGGTGGCCGTGGCTGTTGTGACTTTACCTTATATGCTCTACTACTGTCAGTTATGATACATCATTGATTGTGAGGTATTTAGTTTTTTTAATTTTATGAATAACTGTTATAATATGTCGGTATTTTATTAAAAAAAAAAAACAAATGTCAAGCCACGAGCATTTGAGTCTACGCTTGGATGGGCGACCGTTGCAGCTATGGTTTCTTGTTATATGCTCTATAATTTTCAGTTATGCTACATAATTGATTGTGAGGTATTTAATTTTTTAAAGTTATGAATAACTGTTATATCTTCTGTTTTTTATTCGAAATCAACAAATGTTGAGCCACGAGCCTTTTTTTGCTGGCCAATCCAATCGGTCACCCTTACAAAGAGGGCCCAGAAATTAGTAGTTTATCTCTATCTAATTGAACAGATATCTGCTACGGCTCACGGCTATCACTTCGCAAAGTTTGGTATTTTTGGAGTGTTGTCCCCAGTTCTAGTATGTGAGACACTATTCGTCCTGCTCTCAGACACAAATTTGAGATCATATTTAGGGTGATTGGCGGCTCTGGTGGCGCAGTTGGTTGGAGCGCTTGTCTGTGATAAGATGAGGCTCTGGCTGGCTTTGTTTCCTGCAGCCTTGGGTTCGAATCTCATTCAGTCATGGATGTTCCTCATCATTCACCTCATTATCCATGCACAAGTCTCCAGACTCATGTTGGCATCATCCGCATTTTTTTTTTTTTTGTAGATTACGTCTTGGAGACTCCAGTTAAGGAGTATAAGACAAGTCAGATTAACAACTATAGAATCTTATACACTAGTTACCATAATTACTATATCAATTAGTTGAGATGAGGCTTAATTTTGATGTGAAAGGAACTCTTTTACACCATAAAAAGCTTTATCAATTAAATATTTTTTCAATTGTTTTTTTAATTTTTCTATATTTTCAAGACTCTTTAAAAACTGCGGTAGCTTGTTGTAGGATTTCCTACCAATATAACCAGGTTTTTGTTTGAATAAGCTACTATTGTGACTCACCAAGTGATAATCTCCTCGGCTTCTTGTATTATAATCATTTACATCAAGATTTTGGTTAATATCATTCGTTTTTACATATAAAGTAGCTTCATACACATATAAGCAGGGTACAGTTAGGAGACCAAGTCTCTTGAACAACGGCCTACATGAATCTAATCTATTTACTCTTTCCATACACCTCACAGATTTCTTTCAGATCTTAAACTCCCTATCAAAGTTTTGTTCAGATGAATTACCCCATACTAAGATAGAATACCTAATATGTGACAGTAAGAGCCCATGGTAAGCTGTAAAAAGTAACTTTTTGTCAATAAAATAAAAAGGTCAACAATAAAAAAACAAATAAATCTTTATTGCAATAGTATGTGAGACATTATTCTTTCTGCCTTCAGACACAAATTTGAGATCATATTTGAGGTAATTAGATCTACTATATTCCAGAATACCTTCGACAATTTGACTAAGGAAGTTTGAGAGTTGAGCTGACGTATTTGTTCTTCAATTACAGGGTAAAAAGATGCCTCTGTCCAATGGTAAATCCATTATGTGCGCCTACAAGCTTTGTCGAGTCGAGTTCAGGTACTGGGGCATGCAGACCAAACTGGAGAAATTCATACACGATGTTGGTAAGTTATTTCAATCTATAATTTCAGAATTCATAGTTTCTATAATAGGAATGTCTATTTCATTTCTAGCATGAGGTATTATCAACAATTTTTACAAATTGATGTGATGATATCATTGAATTTGCCAATTTGCTTGATATTCCCAAGTGGATCAGTATAACTGGGTCTTCAGCTTCAGATTGAAATGGTTTGACTGGTATTTTCAGCTCTAAAATTATGAACGAAACTTGAAATTATTTCCACTTTATTTGGAATATTGGTTGTTTCTACTTCTGAATTGATATTTCTGTTTTGGAAAGAATTAGTAATTATTGTACCTCAATGTGAAATTTCTAGACGATTGAAAATATTGATTTTTCAGTTGAAAATTTATAAAGAAAGCAGTTAGTTGTGGCTGCTATATATCTACTTGATTGAGTAATACTTATTTTGGATGCTAGGCTAATATTTGCATCCTGACACATAGTTTCTATAGTGGGATGCTACAATTGATTAGCAGAATGCAGTATTGAATATATTTTTCACTAATTGTAATTTATTTTTTGTGTTTAAATAAGTGCCTCTGTTCTGGGGTTACAAGACAGAAATAACAATAACAACAACAACAACAACTAATAATAATAATAATAAATGGATAAATATCTAATATTGTGTACCTTTATTACTAATATTCGGTAAAATTTATGAATATATCATTTCCATTCAACTCTATGAATACTTTGAGAGCAACGGCCTGCTATCCACTGCACAGTTCGGTTTCAGAGCAGGTAAATCAACCATTGATGCAGTTGGCTCGATTGTAGACGACATATTAGACTGCTTCAATTCAATGAACTATGCAGGTTTAGTCCTGTATGACCTGAGTCGAGCATTCGATGTTGTCCAACATGAAATTTTATTGAAAAAATTGTATTATTTAGGTGTGCAAGGGAAAGCTCTTAAACTGTTGCAATCGTACCTGAGTGATCGTAGGCAGACTGTAAATGTTAATAACGAATTCTCCAAGTGTTGCATTGTACGTCATGGTGTACCACAAGGATCAATACTAGGACCCTTGCTATTTCTGATAATGATGAATGATATTGATTATTGTACTAAATCTAAAGTAGTTTGTTATGCTGATGACACATCTATGTTTTCTGTAGATACTGATATCCTGGCTCTAAAAGAAAAAATGTCCAACTGTCAGGATGAAATGAGCATATGGTTCAGGGCAAATAATCTACTTCTAAATAGCAATAAAACGCAACAAATAATTCTGGGGTTGAGGCAAATTGATAAAGATAATTTAAAATGTGTGAAGATTTTGGGGATATATCTAGATCAAGGATTGACATGGGGCGCACATATTGATCACGTTTGTTCCAAGCTGAGCCGAGTGTTATATCTTTTACGCAGATTGAAAGAATATGTGCCTCAGCATTACCTCAAAATGACCTATTTTGCCTTCTTTCAAGGTACATTTGCATATGGTTTATCATTGTGGGGTTGTGCTACTGATGTACAAAAAATCTTGCTCCTTCAGAAGAAGGCTTTGAGAATTGTTGGTAATGCAGACTACTTAGAACCTTGTAGGCCAATTTTTGTAGAACAGAAAATGATGACAATTTATAGCTTGTTTGTATTTTTACTAGCTATGGAAGTGAAAATAAATTTTGACTCTTTCCTACGTAGGGAGAATTTTCACCAGCATAATACAAGGTACAGACAGTGTATAGAAGTACCATATGCCAGGCTGAGGAGAACTCAGATCAGTTCAAGAGTAATTTCTGTAAAAATATTCAATAAGCTTCCGTTTTTTGTAAGAGAAATATCTGTTGCTCAGTTTAAACGTCAAATGAGAACACTTTTGACTGAAAATCCGCTTTACTCATTGACAGAATTCCTCAACATGAGCAATGAAACTATTAGTAGCTACTTCTGATTAAATTTGAATTTAGAGTAAATTTTATATAAGTGTGAACTATAATATATACTTTCATGACTTGTATATTTTGATTGCCTATTATGTGGTTATTATTGAATGTCTGTTAGATTTATTATCATTGTAATGCATATGTGATTATGACGTTTCCGATTGTATAGTTATACTTAAAGGAATAAAAATCTATTCTATTCTATTCTATTCTATTCTATTCTATTCCTTTGTAATAATTTGGCAACGCCCAAACAAATATTGTAAATTGTTTGTCTCCGGTTACTCTTCCAGCTTTCCAACTTGAAAATATATTTTGTTTATTTATTTTTTTGTATTTTATATTTATATTTTGTTTGAAAATAGCGCTGCGGAAGACAATGGTGCGCGCGCATCGTCAGGCATGGGCGTGGCAGGACGAGTGGCACGGACTCACCATGGACGACATCCGCGAAATCGAACGGCAAACCCAGGAGGCACTCAAAATGACCATGGCCGGTCAGTAGCAATCATTATAACTATTTATGATGACGATCAGCAAAAAAATGTCTTATAATTTAGTCAAGTTGTTTTTTACATTGCTGCTTGTATAACTTATCATCATCATCATCATCATCATCATCATCATCATTTAACAAGGATTGACCTGTTACGACATCCATTTTTTCCTGGGTCATCCTACGCTTCTTTTCCCATTAGTTTTACAGTACCATGCTAGTATTGGAAGCTTATCATGTAGCAAAATAATTTTCCAAAATAATGAAACCAAGGATAAGTTAGCGTGCAGTATTCACACCTGTCAAAGTATCCTATAATTTGATGCCATAATGGGGGTTTCAATACAAAACATAATAAACGAGATTCAGTCTAAAAAAAGTAATTTTTGAAAAAAATGGGAAATCCTTCAATAGCATTGTTTCTTCAATGTATTTTAGCCCATGTATTTGATGATTGAGAAATATCGTTTTTGTAGTTTGTCACGTGTATTTAATGAATGATTGAACGCTCATTGGTATCTCATGATCGATTTTTAAAATACGTGGAAAGTTACAATATAAAACTAAATTGACCGTTTTATCTGCAGTGGTTTTTGAGTTGGAACCGTTAAAAGAGGTTTATATATTCTGAAAACTCCTAAAACTTTAGTAAAGGCCCAACCAAATCCTTCACAATATTAGTTATAATTTTTTCTACAAGTTACAAGTCTCTCGAGTTGAGTGAACCTCAAGGTTGGTTTATCTTCAATGTAACATATTAAAAATTTGTGAAGAGAGCAGTTTTGGACTTGAGTCTGTTGCTCCTTTACATTCATTTTAATTTTTTCACAATGAATAAATAAGCACAGGGCCAGGCCACTTTGTGTTCATTTCCTTGTGCTATCATTATGTACTTATGTCAAATAAATAACTAAGAATTTCTGTAAGTCCGAGATCAAATTATCTTCAAAAAGAGCACTGAATTATCCTTCTGAATATTAATGGAAATATTTACTTGCTGCAATTCCTCTGAGTTTTTCTAGTTTACTTTCAAATTGAGCACTGAAATATCCTATAACTCCTATAAGTCCAACATTAACACCATAAACAATAGAAAACCAATTAAACCAGTTGAAACCCAAATCCTCTCCAACCTATAAAATCCAGCAATAACGCCTTAAGCAATGAAAAATTTTAATTAATTTCCTTCAAAACAATCAAAGTAACCAGAATGAATCTGATTGGTCACTTGTAGGAGGCGGTGACGAATCAGCCGATCAGGACACAGACGCCGATGGCAACGCGGGCTCCTCATTGGCTGGAGGCGCTTCTACGCCGACCAATAGCAGTCAAGCATGCACGGCGGCCAAGAGCCTTGCAGCCACACTGGGCAGCATTGAGAAAACTGAAAATGAGCCGGAAATGACGTCATCAGGGTCACAGCGCAGTCTACCGGGTGGAGGGGAAAGCTCTGATGTCAGGGATGTGGTTGGGGGAGAGGAGAAAAGTGATAGAACTGGAAGGTATGCAGATATTTTATTTTTTTATGTTTCACTGGTATGATTTAATAACTAAAGTATATTGATATTGACTCTGTCTTTGACTCCATCATGTGGAAATAAACTATGAATTGCTTCTGTTTTCTGATTAATCTACAGTATTTTATATTGTAAGATTATTTTCATGTGCGTCTTTAAAAAGGACAAAGGATATATATGAAATGAAATGAAACTTTATTTCCACAGAAAAAATAAAAATGTTCGATTAGATACAAAAAATAAAGTAGACAGTATAGCCTACTTGACTTCAAATCAAATAATCTAGGCACTCTATAAATATCTTGCACATGAATATCCGTAGTATAAGACAACATTTCGAGGAAATTCGTTATATAAACAAATATTATGCAATCTAATATTAAAACTGACACTGTATTTCACTTTTAAATAATGTTTTACTCACATATATTGGAGATGCTTGAGGAATGCATTTCACTTCTGAACAGAAGCTTCGTCAGCTTCTGTTCAGAAGTGAAATGCATTCCTCAAGCATCTCCAATATATGTGAGTAAAACATTATTTAAAAGTGAAATACAGTGTCAGTTTTAATATTAGATTGTTCATTAAGTATTTCGTCATGGAAAACATCACAGCTTTTTTTACTGTCTTCTTAAATTAAGTTTTAGTCTGGGGCTTTACAATATGATCTTGTAGCTTATAAAAACTAACAACTTAGTTGGGTAATATAGTAAGTGATCTGTCGTTATTACTCTTTGCGATTCACTACCTGTTTAAGAGATTGAAGGTTTCTGAATGCCAGTTCTGTGGTAGAAATAAAATAAATGAAGGTTCAGATACCTGCGTTTTATTGTATACCAAAACGCAGTATTTAAACCGTTATTTATATTAACAGGTATCCGGAGACTAAAGAATCCAATATGTAGAAATAAAGTTTGAATGGTGAGTGCTGTAGTGTCAACTGCTGAAACTGTCTAGATTTTTTGTTGTATGGAAGCATGTCTCATAGATATAGAGTGACGGCAGTGTGAGAAGTTTTACACTTCCGAAAAGTTCAGGGCAAGTATTTTTTTTTTTTTTTTTTTGAGTATGAAGCCCACATAGGTCTTAGACCTGTGCGTGGGTAATTAATTGGATGATGGTGATTGATGAGTTGGACCTACAGTTTTAGGTGGGTTCCGAACCACCGGGAAGTGATTTTACAGCAGAGAACAGTGTCTTTTTTGCTGGCCAATCTAATCGGTCACCGTTACAAAGATGGCCCAGGAGTTTTGTAGCTTATCTCTGATTAAAAAGATACCTGCTACGGCTCGCGGCTATCACTTCCCTTGTCCAGTGCTTATCAAAACTTATTCTTCTAATAGCTCACGTTTGAATTTTGAATACTGTTGTTTTTTAAGGGTTAATTTCCTTGTGCTCTCATATGTACTCACTTATGCTCTCATATGAACTTATAAATAAATAAATTTATTTTATTTATTTTTTTATAAAAAAGAATTTTTTTATTTTTAAGGACATTAAATTTGATTTTTTTTGTTGAAGAGTGGGCCTGAGCGGCGAGATGCGCAAACGCGCATGGTCGCGCAGCAGTTCGAAGGCGCAACTACTGTCGCCTAACAGTGCGCATGCGCACAACAACCTCGATTTGGCAGCCGCTAGCTGGCGCATGGAGAGCATTGTGCGCGATTCGGATGACTCTGCAGCCAGCGGAGACGAGGACGAGTTTTTTGACTGTCAAGGTCAGCTAAATTGTTCTATTTTAAATTTATTCAATAGTTTACCTAAATTTTTATAATATTTTACTTTTTAATTATCTTCAATATCTAGGAAAAAACCGTGGGATGGAATAATAATAATAAACCAAAGAATGGTTGTACGCAAAAGAAAGGCTAGCTCTGGAAAACTGGCACCTAAGGCCCGTATTACACCATAAAATGTTTTATCTACGACCATGTCATAATGTATACATTACAGTTTCACAATTGATGCCAAAACAGCTCTCTTTTCGAAATGCTTTTTGAGACCCGTTGCATAAAGAGCTCATTATAGTACAGGTTCTACATTATAACACGGTTTCTGGACCAATCAGAAGCATTTTTGATGGAATCAATATCGTAATTCAATATTGTGAAACTATCAGCTGATTTCATCAAACTGCTACACCAGCTACTTTAACCTAACAATCTACTATAACTTCTCATATTTGAGATGAGAGGTTAGGTATCTCTGACCGTCACAGGTAAAATGAAATTGTTTTAATTAAATGTATACTAGTGGTCGTAGATAAAATAGTGTATGCAACGATTTTATTTGGCCATTAAGGCACTCGTGTGATATTTATAACACTCGCATTCGCTCGTGTTATAACTTACATCTAACTCGTGCCTTAATAAGGGTCAAAATAAAATCGTTGCATAAACTGCTATTATAAAAGACGTTGACCATCTTTTATAAAAGATTTGAAGACTGATTCTTTTATAAAACATTTTGGACTAGTATTACACTGTCAAGAGATCTATGTCAAACAAGGTTACCTATCTCTACATTTTCAATTGTTATCAATAGGTTATCAACTTTACATTTCAATTGTTGTAATAGCAAAACTTTTATGGAATCTGCAATATTTTTATAAAATTCCTGTCTTTTGGTTCTATTTTTGTATTCAGGGTGTTTTGGATTGTAGAGATTTTCGTAATTTTCATACTCTGAAATTAAAAGTTTCGTTGCTCCCACACAGGTTTGCGTTTGCAGACATTTCTTCAAAGTTAAAGACAACCTTAAATTCAATACCTCAGCTTTTATAAAAGATAATGCCAACCTATTATCTTTGATAAAAGAAATTTTATAAAAGATATTAGACTATCAAAGATGTTTGTCAAAGATCTTTTATAAAACATTTTATGGTGTAATACGGGCCTTAGAATTATCATGCAAAAAGCTGCAGTTCTCAGTACAGCAAATATTTTACGAAAATGTATCTCATTATAATATAGAAGGGTAAGAGGAATCCTCATAGAACTGTCTCTACTTTGTGATGCAGCTTTGTAGCCTTGGGATCAATATCCCCGGCTGCAGAGTGAAAAATTAAAAAACGAAAGTGGAATAATAATAATAATAATAAGCGTATGGCTTTTATTGGTGGGGAGACCCTTTCGGGTAGTTCCACCTCGCCGTTTGAGCCATGTTATGGAAAAGATAGTGAACCTACTATTTTAGGTGGGTTCCAAACCACCGAGTTAGTTATCAGTCAAAATAAAGTTATAATAAAGCTTATGACATCAAGTCATGGAGGTCCTACAATTTTAGATGGGTTCCGAACCACCGGGTAAGTGATAATTTTGACTTTTTATTGTGAATGTATCATCTTGCAGTCAATTCGAATTATTATGAATAAATAATATTTCTACTCACTCAGGCCAGACGTTTTCGATTCATGAAAGCTTACCTTCAAAAGGCCTCGAAAACATTTAGGAAGTGATAGCCGCGAGCCGTAGCAGGTCTCTGTTCAATCAGAGAGATAAGCTGCGTTCTCTTAGGTCCTGTTTGTAACGGTGACCGATTAGATTGGCAAGCAAAAAAGACACTGTTCTTTGCTGTAAAATCACATCCCGGTGGTTCGGAACCCACCTAAAACTGTAGGTCCAACTCATCAATCACCATCATCGAACTCATTACCCACGCACAGGTCTCAGACATTTGGCCTGAGCGAGTAGAAATATTATTTACTCATAATAATTCAAATTGACTGAAAGTCGTTAAATTTACAATAAAATGTCAATATTAACAACGCAAATCGTTATGGAATAAGAAATCCAATAATGATAAATATAATGCTTAAAACATCATGTGAGATGGAATATAGTGACCCAGGATCGTAGTCATTCCTGCGAATCGAATGTTTAAAACGCCTTTCAAGGACTGGATTTATTCTGTAAACATGATTAATGTATGTTCATGTACATATGATTATAATTTATAACATTCGGGCCAGTTGCACGAAAGAAAATTAAATTTGACCACCGTAAGATGACGTCATTTGACGGAGCCAGTGCAACGACTTCCCTATTGAGCTCCGTAAGATGACGTCATCTTATGGTGGTTAAATTTAATTTTCTTTCGTGCAACTGGCCGATGAATTGTGTTTACTACCAATTATCTCTTGATAATATTATTTTGAAAAGTTTTTTTAAGGGCATTAGAGCTCACATATTGGAATTTTAGTGTAGTTTTAAATAGTTCATATTTCTCTTTCCAATTTCTTCTTTATTCTCTTTACAGATCTTCGTTTTCATATTTTAGCTCAATTTTTCTCGTTATATTTTTCTATCTTATTATTACAGTAAGCTATACATTGTTTTATACATACATTTATTACCTGTTAGTAATATGTGCTTCTTTTATTCTCAATTTTAATTCGATCTTTTTTAAATTTAGAAACATTTTAATAAACAAATTTTCTCGAATTTTTTAAATTACTTACTTCTAATGTATATATTTCAGTCTTGTTCTCAGATGCAACCTATACCTTATTCAATAATCAGTCATCATTTTTGAGACTTGATTACACTAATGAACCTATTCCTCTCTACATATGAATTTGAACATTTATATTTAAATTTATTAATTACTATTAATATTACTATTACTATTACTATTATTATTACTATTATTATTACTATTACTATTATTACTATTAATATTAATTACTATTACAAAACGTACTACTCAATTTTCATTTTTTTTTTAATTAAAGATTTTTTTTTTACAATTCAATTTTCAATTTTTTTTTATTTTTATTAATTAGTTATAACTTACTATTTAATTTCTTATTCTACGTGAACCTTCTACCAATGAATGCAAAGAACTACTATACCTTAGTGTAATTGCATGGAAATATAGCCTACTACTTGTACTGTGTATATTACAATCCAGTTGTAGTTTGTAAAAAACAAATACTGAAAGGTGTTGTTAATTTTGTTTAATAGTGAACTTCACCATACTATATTTATTTAGATCTATTTTATTCACTTTGTATATTCAGTGTTAAATACTTGTATCATTGTTACTTGCCTGAAAAATAGTTGAGGATGGATAAATTATTTATTTACATCAAACAACCAACCTACTACCGAAGTGAAATCTTCAATACATTCTACATTCAAAAGTTATACATATATATTCAGAAAATTTCTATTCGGTGATTTTAAAAATCTGAATTGACTTAAAAGAAAGACATTTCCAATTTAAAGTACCTAATGGGTAGCTATTTTTTATTCTATTTATTTCTCACTTGAGGATGAAGCCCATATAGGTCTGAGACCTGTGCGTGGGTAGCGAGTTGGATGATGGTGATAGATGAGTTGGACCTACAGTTTTAGGTGGGTTCCGAACCAACGGGATGTGATTTTACAGCAGAGAACAGTATTTTTTTGCTGGCCAATCCAATCGGTCACCCATACAAAGAGCGCCCAGGAATTTCGTAGCTTATCTCTGATTGAACAGATACCTGCTACGGCACTCGGCTATCACTTCCCTATCTGACAAACAATCTGCTACAGAATCTACAATATATTTTACATTCAAAAGTTATAAATATATATATTCAGATAATTTCTATTCGGTGATTTTAAAAGTCTAAAATAATTAAAAAAGAAAGACATTTTCAATTTCAAGTATATAATGGGTATTATCTGTATTTTGTTTTTTAAGAGAAATAAATTGATTTTGATATTATATTATTTTTGGGTAGCTATTTTTTTTTTCTTGAAGATTGAGCCCACGTAGGTCTGAGACCCGTGCGTGGGATTGAATGATGGTGATTGATGGGTTGGACCTACCGTTTTAGGTGGGTCCCAAACCACTAAGAAGTGTTTGTACATCAGAGAACAGAGTCGTCTTTTTGCTGGCAAATCTAATCGGTCACCCTTACAAAGAGGGCCCAAGAGTTTGTAGCTTATGTCTATCTGGCTGAACAGATACCTGCTACGGCTCATGCCTACTTATCAATAATTATATTTCTATCTGAATTCTTAAGCAGTCTATAAAAAGGGTTTTTGACCAGGAACTTTTATAATTTCATCATTTTAATTGAGAAATTTGGAGAATCCAAATTTATTTATTCCTTTAAAGATACAGTCATTGAAAGAGGAAGATATATATTTCTTTGTAGTGGCAAAAGTGATATTGTGGAAGATATCCATAATGAATAATAAGACTTGAAGTTGTCACAACCACATTTATTGAAAACAGTGAGATACGAGTTTCGGTTGATATGGTGTAACATCCGAAACTAGTATCTCACTGCTTTCAATAAAAATGTGGCTGTGACAACTTTAAGTCTTATTATTCATTAGGAAGGAAAACCTAATTTCAATTGTTTAATATTAAGTTATTGATTTTTTTAAATAATGAGTACGGCAAGTAGCTTTGATCCGTGTATAAATCTGTAGTTATGTGTACTAATGTATAGTTTCTAATCACTTCAAATTCTATGTAATTCTTTCTCTTTTCTTTTCTTTCTATTCTATTTCTTTCTCTCTCTTTGTCATTGCATCCTTCTCCCTGGTTCTGCTGTTCAGGGTTTGCAATACCTATTATTAAGGGTATGTTTCTCTGATAGTTTTGAAGGTTTTTCTATTTTTCTCTCTCTTTCTAAACCCCCCCCCCCCCTACCACCCTCACCCACCATGCCCAACTCAACTCTTTTCCAAGTAGTTTACAGAAGTAGCCCCCCGAGTGTAGTGTGATTAGTGTAGAATTTACACTAGTGTAATGTAGTGTAGAGAATTTAGTATAATAGTATCCTCGAATGTGGTTTGCGTCCTTAGAAAATCGTTAGATATTCAATAATGACAAATAGAAAATCGTCATTATTTGTGTTTGTATTAATAGAAAAAAGAACAATTAAAATTAATTTTTAGCTCTCCTATCCAAGGTTGAAATAATCCATATTTTGTAAAACAATATTGAGAAACTTGGTAATTATGATGAATAATAAGACGAAGTTGTCACAACCACATTTATTAAAAATAGAGAGATACTAGTTTCGGATGTTACTCCCAAAGTTTGTTTGAGATTGATAATGGAGCAACATCCGAAACTAGTATCTCACTATTTTTAACAAATGTGGTTGTGACAACTTCGTCTTATTATTCATTATGGATACCTTTCACAATATCAGCTTCACCACTACAAAGAAAGTTGGTAATAATGTTTTGAATAATCAAGGAAATATCCAGTGTGAATAGATCTTTCAGCCTATTTTGATGTTTTCTTGTGTTATTAGGTCAAATAATTGGAAAAAAGCCAAGTTTATCGATAGTACTCTATTTGAATTATATTTGGTTCTATAGAGGATATTATATTTTCTATTGAGTATATAGTTTAGATACCTGTTGAAGTTGAAAATTCATAGAATAATAATTCTTGTCCACTAAGCTCCACTAGTATTATTGTAATAATTATTCATTTTGATTTATTCCAAATAATGTTGTTGAATTAACGTGGATAATAATTCTTGTTCCATAAACTCCCCATTATAATAATTGTATGAATTAGTTTTTTGATTGTGTTGTAAATCCTTGGTAAAACACGTCAGCTATTTTATAATTGATTTGATTGTTAAAACTTTGTTGAACTATTCAAATTATTTCACTTTTTTGTTATTAATCATTTAATATAATCCTTCAATATACAAGGGTGAGTAATCATTAGTACAAAATTATTTTTAGAAATTATCAATTCAAAAACTCCCACCAATATTTGAAATGTATGTGACAAAGGTGTTTTTTAGTTGAAAGTAGATGTAGATTCGATAGGGATTGAGTGGAAGAGAGGACTAAGAGTCCTAACTCTGCCCTTCATAAGGTTAATCACTCAATAGTTGCTAAAAGTCAATACAATAGGTCCTACATCTGAAATAAATAATTATAATAAATTCAGATTTTCAGTTTGAAACATTACTTTTTCACTGTAGTACATCTCGTTTAGAAATTGTCCTGAAAGTTGCAGAATATAAAAAAGGAATATGATTTTTTGTGATTAATTTTAAGTAATGAATAGTTGGACGAAATTGTCGCAACCACATTTATTAAAAAATTTGAGAAACTAGTTTCGGTTGTTATACCATTATAAATCTCAATCAAACTCAAAATCATTCATTTTAAGCACGAGTTCCATGTATGTGTCAAGCATTTTAGTTGAGAAGAAGGATTATGAGTGATAATTTTGAGTTTCAAGTATAAATTTATTGAACAAATGACAACATATTCTGAAATTATCTTCCTTTGGTTAGAAATTGCCGACATAAATTTAAAAACTTTAGAACTATCAACGCTGAATCCCTGTAATATTATTGTGTTCAATGAAATGTGACAATTTATAAAGTTTTATGAGCTTAGTTCTTCTAGGAAATGTAGTGTAGGAAAAAATACTATACCTTATGAAAAAAACTTAATGAGGTAATTTAGTGATAGTTGTTTGTTTTATTATACTTTTAGGATATCATCTATATTAATTTATTAATTTTTTTATTTTAGAAGACTCCATTTCGCTGGCAAAATGGAGTTCACTGGATTTACTCACAGAAGAGGATTTGGATGCCACGTCACCTACTGTTGTCATTGATAAGCAAGGTGCGTAATCTTATTTATTTATTTTATTTTTATTATTTATTTTATTTATTTTGTTTATTTTATTTATTTTATTAAATTTAATTCATTTTATTAAATTAAATTTATTTTATTTATTTATTTTTTTTTTATTTTTTTTTAATTCTATTTATTTCATTCATTTTATTTTTTTGATCCCTGTACCTGTTCTACGTTTGGGATTTTCCTGAAACCTTTGTTTTTGTTTTTCAAAATATTCCTGACGCTTTTACGGTTTTTGATTATCTCATTATATTTTTATTTATCAATTTTATTTTATTGTCAAAGTAAAACAATTCTCTATATAGTAGCTTTTTGTTTAATATATTATTTTAAAGTGGAACAATTGATTAAATAGATTTTGATTGTTAGCCTTTTTCAATACATCTAAATTTCTTTCAATATTGCAATTTATACCTATTTTAAACATATATTTGCATCTTCTGGTTTCTCTTAAGATTTTAAGTTTCCAATTTATCGCTTTTTTAAATTAATTCACATCTGGTTTTTCTTATTAATGAAATCAATCATCCATGTTCAAGATTTGAAGCTTGTTTTCTTGTTTACAAGCAATCTTGATGAATCATTTAAATGCCTTTTCCTTGAAAACTTGTTACAAAATTAAAGGTACAGTAATTAAGTTAATACAATTTTTTTATTTATTTCTGATGATGCCCACATGAGTCCGAGACTTGTGCGTGAGTAGTGAGGTGAATGATAACACATAGATGCCAGACGGAGGAGCGGGATTCAAACCCATGCCCACTTAAATGACAGCAAGCTGAAGTTGCGACGCCCCAACCAACTGCGCTAAGCGGCCCGCCAAACTAATCCAAACTATTCTTGTTCAAACTAATTTAATACATAATGGAATTCAATGTTTGAGATGCATATTCTGTTGAGATAATATAACTTACTGTGTTCAACATATAATGTTTTAGAAAACCTTTTGATATTGGACACAAGGGGTGTCTCCTTGCATTATGCTGTATGATATTTAAAATCAATAATAGGACGAAGTTGTCACAACCACATTTAT
Organism: Conomelus anceps; assembly: GCA_948455865.1. Lineage (NCBI taxonomy): Eukaryota > Metazoa > Arthropoda > Insecta > Hemiptera > Delphacidae > Conomelus > Conomelus anceps. Next base: position 66,279,850 of record OX418221.1, read on the forward strand.
TAGAAATATAGATACTAGTTTCGGATGTTACTCCATTTTTCAATCTCAAACAAACAATGGAGTAACATCCGAAACTAGTATCTCTATATGTTTTAAGAAATGTGGTTGAATTTATTTATTTTAATAAACAAGTTATTTTAAATTTACAATCTATATTTACTGTTATTAATTTAAACAACTAATACACAAAATTAAAAATAAATCGTCTTATTACTCATTATGGATATTTTCCACAATATCACCTTCACCACTATAAAGATATAAGTTTTTTTACAATGAAACTCTATTTCATGCTGTCTCCATCCCCCTTTTCCAGCGTCAGCTGACGACAGCATATTCTCGCAGTCCTACCTGAAACGCGCCACAAGCGAGCGCGGAGAACGAGCCACAGCGGGCCGCAGCATGGATCTCAGCTCGTGCCCAGGCTCGCCAACCTTGTCTCAGTCTGCGCATGCGCAAAGCAATGTTGCCACCTGCACGTATTCGTCACTATTGCTTGTCCTGCACGCCGGAAGCGTTCTGGATCCGAACGTCGACCTGACGGCCAAAACGTCAGACATCACGACGTTCCGTGGCGCGTTCGAATGCGTCATGCGTATGCATTATCCGAGTTTGGTGGGGAGGATTGCGATACGTCTTGTCTCTTGTCCGTCCATATGTTCTGATGGGCTTAGCATACTTTCAAGGTAAGGATTGAAGTTGAAATATTTTTTATTCTCCATAAAAAATAAAAAAATGCAAAATATAGCACAATGTAATATGTAGGAGACTGCTCACATGGGCACATGCATGTGAGAGAGGAGCGAGTTCTAGTAGATTGTCGATTTATACTAAACTAACCAGTATTTATTGGCTTATTTAACAAAACAAAGTAAAAACACACATGAAGAGGGTAAGAAAAACTAATAACTTACTTGTAGATACAATATTTGTCACTTTAAAAAAATACGGTAGGTAAGGTATATGCAATGTATCGAATTGGGGGAGAAAAAATGTATATAAAACAAAATAAGAAAAATCACATCACATATCAGGGCAGCCAACAAATGTAAGGCAAAAGTTGTTTTTTTTTGAGGATGGATGAAGCCCACATAGGTCTGAGACCTGTGCGTGGGTAATGAGTTGGATGATGGTGATTTATGAGTTGGACCTACAGTTTTAGGTGGGTTCCGAACCACCGGGAAGTGATTTTACAGCAGAGAACAGTGTCTTTTTTGCTGGCCAATCTAATCGGTCACCGTTACAAACAGGACCTACGAGAACGCAGCTTATCTATCTGATTGAACAGATACCTGCTACGGCTCGCGGCTATCACTTCCCAGTGGCGCAATCGGTTAGCGCACGGTACTTATAAGGCAAAAGTTGATTATCGACTTTAGATATTTATTGATAAACAAATACAATCGTATGAGAAATAGATTCATATCTAAAGAATACGGATATTTAAAAATCAAGGAAGATTACAAACATTAATTTTGTTCGAACCATTGAAAATAGGAACATGATTCAAAGTTCACAGAAATATGAGTGTTTGATAGTTTTATAGCTATTTATAGCTCATATCTTTCAGGTCTGCTCATATTTACCCCAATTTTTTATTTATTTTTTTTATTTAGACTTTAAATTATTTTTATTTAAGCTATTTATTATATTTTTTACAGTGCTTTGGTATCCGGTCTTTCTTCTTCCTATTTATAGCTCATACTTTTCAAGTATGCTTAAAGATACCTTTAGAGGTTGAATTGTTTTTTTGTATTTTTTTTTTAATTTTGATAAAAACTTATAAAAACACTGTGTTCTGTGGGTCGTCTGACGATGCTCTTGACAACAGAGTGAAACGGCCGTCACGCCATAACGTGAGTTATAATTTCCACTTTAAAGTGTTTTTTAAGTTTCTATTATATATTAGTGGAAACAAGATGGATCTTCAACATCACATTTTATTTAGACTTTAAATTATTTTTTTAAAGCTATTCATTATATTTTTCAGACTTTTATAGCTCATACTTTTTAAGTATGCTTAAAGATACCCTTAGAGGTTGGATTGTTTTTTTTTTTTAATTTTTATAAAAACACTGTGTTCTGTGGGTCGTCTGACGATGCTCTTGACAACAGAGTGAAACGGCCGTCACGCCATAACGTGAGTTATAATTTCCACTTTAAAGTGTTTTTTAAGTTTCTATTAGTGGAAACAAGATGGATCTTTTACATCACATTTTATTTTGACGAAATTATTCTTTTAAAGCTATTCATTATATTTTTCAGACTTTTATAGCTCATACTTTTTAAGTATGCTTAAAGATACCCTTAGAGGTTGAATTGTTTTTTTTTTCAATTTTGATAAAAACTTATAAAAACACTGTGTACTGTGGGTCGTCTGACGATGCTCTTGACAACAGAGTGAAACGGCCGTCACGCCATAACGTGAGTTATAATTTCCACTTGAAAGTGTTTTTTAAGTTTCTATTAGTGGAAACAAGATGGATCTTCAACATCACATTTTATTTTGACGAAATTATTCTTTTAAAGCTATTCATTATATTTTTCACACTTGCTTTGGTATCCAGTCATTGTGTAAATAATGAATTAAAAAATATGACAAGTCCATATACCCGTTTGAGAGGTTGTCAGTGGCTGCTTGATAAATCTAATTCAATTTAGTCCTTAAATATGACTTTTGAGAGGTTGTCAGTGGCTGCTTGATAAATCTAATTTTTTTTTCAAATTTAATGTAGTCCTTCCTCATCCTATTATACTCTTATACTTTTCAAGTCTGCTTACAGATACCCTAAAATGTTGATTTGTTTTTAAATTTAGACATGAAATTATTTTTTATTTATTATATTTCTCTATTCCTGCTATTATCCCAATCATCTTTTTTTTTTATTTCCTGCTTCGTGTTCAATGTCCAATTTATATTCTGTCTACTCCACGCCATCTTTGTCTGTTTACAGCCTAAGCCCGTACAGTTTCGACGTATCGCCATCTTGCAACGACCAGCCGCACGTGACACACGACTCGATCCCAATAGGCGCCATTCCGCTGCTGGCCTCCGCCTCGCCCGACTACCAGGACGCGCTCGCACGCACTACCCACGCCGCCAACGCCGTCTACTCGGAGTTCATCAAGTCGAAAGAGGGTCACGGCTTCAGCGGACAGGTCTACTTTGTCGGTTAGTTCGATTCAATCATAATTTATTACAAGAAAACTGTAAATCACAAGGGCGAAATCACAATGAGTCAGTTCTCTTTCAGCTTAAAACCAAACCATACCGTTTTGTAGCAAAACAATATCACAGTCCAGATCTTCCAATTTTCTAGGTTTATAAATTAATCAACATCTTAATTGCACAGAACATTTTACAATTATATTATCAAGAATATCAAGTGGTCTGTATGATCTTAGGAAAATGTTTTTATTTGCAATTCTGAAACTGTAAAAACTATATATTTTGCTCATATACATTCAATAATCTCTTTTGGAATAAGCCTTTATGGAGCCACCTCAAACATGAGTATGGACTCAATAATAATAATAATATAAAAAAAAGCAATAAAATTAATTTTACACTTGGGCTACAGAGAAAGAACATTTCCCCTTATTAGTGAATTGAACGACTTGCAGTCGAATTTTCATTAAGAATAAGTAGAATTTACTTACTCTGTAGGCCGAACGTTTCCGAATCTTTGATATCCATTTTCTGAGGCCTCTGAAAATTTGACTGCAAGTCGTTGAATTCACTTAAAAAGTTAATGTTAACAACGCAGTTCGTCATGGAACAAGAAATCCAGAGACAAGCTTTACTTAAACAGGCATAATCTTGAATTTTATCTTAAGAAGTCCTTTTATGTTGGAGCCAAGTTCTGTAATCATTTGCCCCTCCACATCCAAGAAGAATCAAATTTAAATAAATTCAATATTTGACGAAGAGAGCCCTGTATAATATAGAAGAATTTTTTTCCCATGCTGACTTTACAATATTGTATTTATTAGATGTAGTAACTGTAACTCTAATAGTTATAATATTAGTTGTTGGTTGTATTATAAATGGTAGTCTAGAAAAGGTGAGTTGAGAGAAAGGTTGATGCATCCCTAACTCTCCCTGCTGTAACAAAACCCGGTCTGGAAGTAGCCGATGTGACGTCACCCAGTGACCTTTGCCAAAATTTCCATATTCTCCCTTTGCAATCACTGTCTTGTATTGATGTATGTTTTAAAATTCATTCATTGGTGATATGTGATGGTTAAGTTGTGATAAATATTATTTCAATAATAACATTTAGAATTTCAAATCTTTGAATTTTGATAATAATTGCATCGCATTGCTCAGCAATGTATACGCCTATCCTGGCTGGTCATAAGATGGCATCACAAACCGTTTTTAGCTCTTGACAATGTTGTCCACGAAATCGGCTCGATGCATCAAATTTCTCTCTACTAACCTTGTTTTAGTATTACCAAACCCCACAACTTAAAAAACTTTAGCGGCTCTGGTAGCTCAGTTGGAGCTCTTGTCTGTGATAAGATTTGACTCTGGCTGGCTTCGTTTCCTGCAGCCTTGGGTTCGAATCTCATTCAGTCATGGATGTTTCTCATCATCCACCCATTCACCTCATTGCCCACGCACAAGTCTCCGGACTCCTGTGAGCACCATCCACAATAAAAAAATTAAAAAAATTTGCGAATCTGAGCTAATATTTGGTGCAATTTGCGATAGTTAAATCGTTTAGCTTCCATTAATCATCAATTCGTTGAATAAATAGAATAAATAGATATCATTACATGCTTTTTCTGCAATTGAATTTATCAGAGATGTCATCTTATTTCAACAGGTGATTCGGTGGGCTCAATCCTGGCCTACGACATCCTATGCAAGACGCCTGATCCGAAAATCGAAACTGAAAACAACATTGCAATCGATGTGGAGGTTGCATCTGGTGAGAATATTCAACTAAAACAATAAATAAATCAATAAAGTTTCATGATTCAAGATATGAGATGCTTAGAACAATGACAAAATTAGCTTAGCTCACATTTATAGCACTTTTAATATCCACTAGAATTTAGCTTAGCATACATACAAACGTGTAAAATGTACTTAACAGTAATAATTAAATCCACCCTGTAATTCAACTTTGTATTACGGAAAACATACAATTATTTTTCAGATGAAGAATCCCTTGATCAATAATCAATTTTACATGTTTAGTGCAAAGTGCACCATTCCAAGATCATTTATGTGTAGAATGTTATTCACTTTGTAATAAGCTATTTATTGATATATTTAAAAAAAATTGACTGGACTAGTGAATGAATATACCATTTTAAGATCATTTATGCATAGTATTCAATTCAATTTGTAATATTTATTTTTAAATTCCTGGATTTCTTGTTCCATGACGAACTGCGTGTTAATATTAACTTTTCATGTGAAATTTAACGACATGCAGTCAAATAACATTAACAAATAACTAAATAACATAATATTTGACTGCATGTCGTTAAATTTCACATGAAAAGTTAATTTATTTTTATATTCCTTGAAAAAAAGATCGACTGGGTTGATGCATGATACCGTTTTTTAATATTATTTATGTGTATTTATGTAATTTAGTTTGTAATATTTATTATTTTTGTATTTCAGATGAGAAGAATATCGGCCAACAAGATCTGAGTGATATGATGAAACACCTTTTGGCCCCTCAGCCTCGGAGACGTTCATCATCAACAAGGTAAGCATAACTTTCATCGAATTACTCGAAAGTTGAATACTTTATAATATATTATATTTTTGTCTTGAATTAGTTGTTTTTCTGGAAGTATTTTTGTCTCATATTTGTTCATAAATTTGTAAAGAGAACAGATTTCAACTTGAGTCTTCACATCTTCACATCCATTGTAATTTTGTCACATCTAATAAATTAATAAATAACTTATGAAGGGAAATGTGCAAGAAGTCGGCAATTGGTTCGTCTTATTGAACATTTTTATTTTATTTTAATATTGCTGTGTTCTGGTTCTTCCAGTTTCTGCTAGAATTTAGGAGTAACTAGTTTTCGAAGTAACAAACAGTTAATGATAAGATACACGATATCGGCTCAATGTTATTCTTCCATAAGCGAAATGTGGTACCTTCCCTCAACAGAATGTAATTCATTTGTATGTAGCTATGTAACTAAACATAGCAAAACCTAAAAATCGATATTTTGACCCCAATCTCTAAAATCGACCGTACTGAAACATTTACAATATGTCCCTTTTCGCTTTCCGCCCCCCCCCCCCCATTTCTGGCTTTATATTTTTAGAGATAGAAATTAATTAATTTAATCAGTATAATAAATTTTCGTAGTTCATCACGTAGTTTATTGGTAATATCAAATTTACGGTATTGGTATTATCAAATTCATTTATTAATGGACAGAATGACAATGAATTGAATAAGCAAGTGAATTTGTAAGTCCCAAACTACTCTCTTCACGAATTTTGACCATGCCATATACTCCAAAGCATTTCAGTCAAGTTGCACTAAAACTTTATATTCAATAAAAATTTTTATTGCAAAAAGGTAATAATTACAATTGTCCACAATAGCGTTATCATTTTAAATTTGTTTAATTTTAATCCATCCAAATAAATAATTTAAGGCAAGTGATAGCCGCGAGCCGTAGCAGGTATCTGTTCAATCAGATAGATAAGCTGCGTTCTCGTAGGTCCTGTTTGTAAGGGTGACCGATTAGATTGGCCAGCAAAAAAGACACTGTTCTCTGCTGAAAATCACTTCCCGGTGGTTCAGAACCCACCTAAAACTGTAGGTACGACTCATAAATCATCATCATCCAACTCATTACCCACGCACAGTTCTCAGACCTATGTGGGCTTCATCCTCAAAAAAAAAGTAGCAATAGTAGTTTATGCAACGATTTTATTTTGACCCTTATTAAAGCAAGAGTTAGATGTAAGTTATAACATGAGCGAATGCGAGTGTTATAAATATCTCACGAGTGCTTTAATGGCCAAATAAAATCGTTGCATACACTATTTTATCTACGACCACTAGTATACATTTAATTAAAACAATTTCATTTTACCTGTCACTGTCAGAGATACCTAACCTCTCATCTCAAATACGAGAAGTTATAGTAGATTGTTAGGTTAAAGCAGCTGGTGTAGCAGTTTGATCAAATCAGCTGATAGTTTCACAATATTGAATTACGATATTGATTCCATCAAAAATGCTTCTGATTGGTCCAGAACCCGTGTTATAATGTAGAACCTGTACTATAATGAGCTCATTATGCAACGGGTTTCAAAAAGCATTTCGAAAAGACAGCTGTTTTGGCATCAATTGTGAAACTGTAATGTATACATTATGAAATGGTCGTAGATAAATGTAATTATAAGTGTGAATTTGTACAATTATATGATTATTGTAAATTTGTATAATTCATAATGTAACGTACTAGCAAATTAACGGAATTATAGTATTGTTTTCTAAGTAATTGTGATTATATTTCATTTTTTACAGTGAAGGAAAAGACTCAAAATTGGACTTCGAAGTGAGCGAACTCTTCATGTTTGGCACTCCTTTGCCAATGGTGTTGGCCTACAGGAAAATTGCTTGTCCTGATGAGAAAAATAGTAAGTAATTCAATTTTATCTAAACATTTCCCATAATCGTGATGATTTTTACTTGGTTTTTTTCCCATTATTTCTCAATCTTCCTTACTGGACTTAGAATGAAGGATATCACTAACTTGGTATGGCATTGTGATAGATGTCCACATTGAATAAGACTTGAAGTTCCCCCAACTATACTTATTATTAAAACATGAAATGTATGATTTCGACAGTGAAATACTTTTTATCTCCATCAATCTATA